>CM066034.1:1000879725-1000917713 GCA_033557465.1 Ichthyophis bannanicus | reverse complement strand
ATATTCATTTTCACAAAAAACATTCTTAATTATTCCTTTTTCCTGATACAGCACATCTAGCCTCAGCATCCATCTTTAGAGGGCCACCCATGTTTCTATGGCAGCCTGCGTGGCTTCCAAGAATCTCTCTCTGCTAGCATGGTTGCCTCTCCAATATTTTTGCAATTTTGCTGTATAAAAAAACATTCAAATCTTTAGGTACCCCAATCATAAATTGTTCAGGCATTTATACTCACTAATAACATTTCTACTGTCTTTTGCGCAGGGCTCCAACCATTTTACAGCTAGACTTCTAATTCTCCGGCTCAGATCCCTGGGTGTCTCACCCACTTTCAATGTAACAGCTCTAAACATATCGCCTATACTCTGAACTAGACAACCCTAGGCTATCTCTAATAGCTGCCTTTACATCCTTATAATCCACAGCCTGGGCTGCTGGGCATTGCTCTGTAAGCTCTGCTAGGCCATCCCCTCACATCAACCTCCCCAGTTAATGAAGGGCTTTGTTGGTGTGCTATGCCAGCCCCCCTTAGGGTTCGCTTGATTTACCTTACTTAGTTTATCATGATTTAAAACTTAAGACCCCTTGAAAATAGGTACTTAAACTTTTGCAGGACAGTTGCTTTTTTATAATTCCCTTTTATTTTGACAATGTTCATTTTTTATTCACGGTTAAGTCCTTCTTAAAATTAACTTTAAAAGTCTATTTCGTCGTGTTGAGGTATATTCGTTTTTAGAGCTTTAGACAATTTACCTCCTTTTCCCTTAAACATATTTTTAAAAATAGGATATTAGCCGGGAGGGTGGGGGGCCGTGGGGGGGTGTCTTGCGTTGGGGGGGGGTGGGGGGGGTTGGGGGGGGGGGTGACTCAAGTATGGTTGTAACCTTGGCTGGATTTTGCCAATGCCTTATCCGACCCCTTAAGACTATACGCAACCCCCTAGCCTTAATGGGGGGGTTCTTTACCCTGTACCTTTTCATAACCTTCTTTCTTAGTGCCCTTTTGCCCTCTTACACATTTGTGAATGGTGGTTTTATTCTGCCCCCACTGGGGTGTCTGGGCTGGGGGGCGGCTGGGATGTGGAAGGGTGTCTCTGGCCATCGCTAAAAGCCTGTGCCACTCTTTCAAAAGAACTCCCCTATAAAAATCCATCAACATTATCTTGCTGGGGATTAATTTCCCAAAATTAAATGCCCCAACTCCTTTGATTGAGTGTTCCACACACTGTCCACATTTTTTGCACCTTAACTAACTGCTGGTCTTGCATCATGTTTCCACTTTGGCTCTGGCGCTTAACAGATCTGCAGCACCCGATCAAGCACTGGTTTCCTGCTGTTCCATTAAGGCCTTCATAGCAGTGTCCTGGGCCTGCTGTGTGACAGCTCCTGCTGCTCTGCTGAAGTGGTCCTGTCCATCCACTGAGACCAATCTCCCTCGGATCCATCTTTGACCCCCTTCAAGCAAGAGAGAAAAAAAAAACCAAAGAGCAGCACCTTCCAAACCAGGTGTGTTTTTTGTTTTTAGGGGTTTGTTATTTTCAATTACCCCCCAACCCTGTGCTTACACACCGCCATCCGCCCCACTAGAACATGCCCAGGTAACAATATTAACCTTGTCGCCGTTCTGAAATCCAGCTTTTGCACAGGGTCTTTTCCTCTGGGACAGCTTCCTGGAACAACCACCTTTTCCTCCAAATGCAAGACGAGGGAAAAAAATCTTCTTACCGCTTTAAACTTGACTTTTATTTGATATCCCCAACAAGTAACTGCTCTTGGTGCAAGAGCAATCCGAAAAACTACGCCCATTTGTCATACTATGCCTAGGGTGAGAACTTACACAATCTTGACGATGCATATACTTCATATGATTCCTTGGCAAGGTATTGTGTGTATTGTGAGTGTCTTCGCACGTCCACAAACACAGTCGATGACAATAATGTGCAGTTGTGAAACCAAGTGGTAAGATCAATAAAATACTTCTTTTATTGATTGGGTGTTTAATTTTTTTTTTTTTTTGTTTTTCACAAATTCACCCGAGCACATGTAAAGGCTTGATAGCACTATAAATGAGGTTCCTTGCTTGCAGTGTTTAAAATGGATCACTAAATAAGTCACACAAGTAAACCCGACAACCAAACCTTCAGCTTGTCAGGCAATTAGCTAATGTTTGTCTTAGAAAGTATTACCAAATACACAGGCACAAAGTAAAGAATAAACTTTGCTGGTTAGGTTAACTTCTGCTTATTTTCCACGCCAATCTCAGCAGGGATTCTCCCTTGCTCACACACACAATCAGGTGCAGCCCTAATTACTATCAATGGACCAGCTGAAAGCCTTTAGCTGGCTGGCTGCTACTGTGTGAGCCCAAATCCTGCTTTAAGAGCTGTTTGCAGTGGAAATAAAGAACAAAGTTAGGTTTCTTTGTGATGGCTGATGTGTTTGCTCAGAGAAAGCTAGTAATAGCATTTAGATAGAGAACAGTCCATATAAACTGTATTTTCATCTGCTGTATCAATCAGCATATGGTCACTATCATACATTGGCACAGACGAGTCTTTCATTAAGGCATTATCATGAGAATGCTTATTCCCTTGCTGCCATTCTCTATTATAGATAGGGTCTGGATCAGTGGTTCATACCTGAGCCTCTCCTGCTATCAATTATTTCTCTCTGTATAGCCTGGCCAATATGTAATACCATTCTGATGTCCAGCCTTCCAATCTTGATCCCTGGACACTGGATCTTCTCTACCACATACCTTCTGGCCTTGGTCTGAAAGTCCCTTCCACATGCAGTCTTCTCTCTTCCAGGTAGCCACTGGTGATTCCTATCTCTGCCAATCCATTCCTCTGGCTGAATCCAGTCCCAATGGACTCTGCTGGCATTTGGAATACCTCCCAGTATGGGTACTGCCTTGGAATCTCCCAGACCTTCCAATGGGCTTTTCCTTCTCTTCCTTCCAGAGAGTTTTCCTTCTCTCTCTATCTGCTTGGCTTTTGCTGAGCTGTTCTTTCAAACTCTCCTTGAAGCCAGGCTGGAGCTAGTAGTAACTTTTATCTGAAGAATAAGCTCTATTATTATTCTGTCATAATGTGTGCTGATCCCTAACACAGCGCAGCTGTCTTGAATCAGGCCCTGCCCCTTTGAGATGAGTGCTTAGGGATTACCTCATAGCTCTCTTGATTGCACACACATTTTCTCCCTTCAGCCTCTCTCATGGCTGCTGGAAACCTGGTGCATTCTGGGACTGGTAGTCTTTTATGTGAAAACTCTGTTTTCTCACTTCTACCAGAACTGACAGGTTGCTTGTTCAGAGTCACATCATCTTTTTCTATAGCTATTACCTGAGCTATGATAAGCTTCCTTATCACACAGTCAATCGTCCAAGTAGGGTAAGACAAAGATTCCCATGCTGCAAAGGTATGCTGCTACTACAGTCATATACTTTGTGAAATCCCTGGTTGCTGACACAAGGCCAAAGGGAAGGACTGTATTGATAGTGGGTCCTCTGAAATGCAAAACGGAGGTATTACCTGTACTCTGGATGTCTGACGATGTGCAAATAGGCCTCTTTCAGATCCAGAGAACAATGCAAGTCTTGCTATTGCAGGTAGGGTAGGAGAGTTCCTAGAGAGAACATCTTGAACTTTTCCTTTACGAGGAGCTTGTTCAGGTTTCTGAGGTCTAGTATGAGCCGCTATCCTCCTGACTTCTTTGGTATGAGGAAATACGGAGAGTAAAAGCCTTTGAGACATTGATCTTTTGGAACTTTCTCTATGGCCCCATGGGAAAGCAGTAGGGAAGCTCTGAGGAGAGGCTGAGTAGAGTAAATCCCTCTTGAATAAAAAGGGGGGGAGATGTTGGAAGTGTAACTGATAAACCCCTTGAATGATTTGCAGGGTCCATTGTTCTGTGGTGATGAGGTTTCTGCCAGTATGCATAATAACATAACCTGCCTGCTATGTGGGGAGCTTTGGGAGTCTGCAGGGACAAGATGGCAATGCTCTCCAGAAATGAGTCAAAAGCTAGGCACCAAAGGTGCCTGTGTGGGTAGTTGCTGCTTGGCGGTCTTGGGCTTCTTCTCTGTAGTGGGTCCTGCTGCTTCTATTGGGGCTGGTATTCTGCAGTCTGAGGGTAGGAGAGATAAAATTTCCTTTTCTTAGGATAGAAAGACCTTTTGGCTGCTTACTTCTTCTTTGATAAGTCATCAATCTTTCTGGAGAGACTCTTTAGTGGTGGTGTCATCTGTTTCCAGTTCTCTGGCCTTTTCCCTCCGTTTTTTTCGCAAACTGGGTTTTCCCCTGTACCAAAGGATGTTGCCCAACTTATCTTGGACCCCATAGTTCCAGGTCTGACGCATGAAGCCATGCCAACCTGCAGGCACCTATGGCTATAGCGGAGACCCTGCTAGATGTTTCAAAATGCATTAATACAGCCCTGTTGACAACACTAGGACACATTTTGACTGTGTTTCAAAGAGATTGGAAGGCAGTTCTCTTTTCCTCAGGAATGAGAGGGAGGAAACCTTCCCAGTCTTTATTGATTTCCTTAAGGAATATGCCCATGTAGAGGGCGTAGGAATTTATTCTACATGCTATTATGGAAGCTTGGAATGCCCGGTGCTCAAAGGAATTGAGAGTTCTCGATTCTTGATCCATTGGAATCAAGGAATGGTTCTTACCACTCTTGATCCTGCACATCGCTGATTCAACCACCATAGAATGGTGCAGTAGTTGTGACTTCTGGAAGTCAGGACAGTCCGGAACTTGGTACATGGTGTCCAGCCTTCTACTAATAGGTGACACCGTTTACCAGATATGTAGCATCAGGTTATGAAGTATTTGATGCACGGGTAACATAGTAAACATAGTAAATGATGGCAGATAAAGACCAGTATGGTCCATCTAGTCTGCCCAGCAATATGGCAGGAGTAGGTGCACCCCTTCCCATGTCTTTTAGGGAGTAGGTGCACCCCTCCCCATATCTTTGTTTCTTTGTTTGTTTAGGGGCGACCCCACCGCTCCTCCCCCATCGCTCCATGTAAGACACCCCTATTTGTTGAGAAATTAGATGGTTTCAGTTTATTTTGATTTAATCTTGTTGCTGTTAAAGTGAATCATAGCCTCTTTTGGGGCTGTGGGGTACTGGAGTATTTTCCAGCTCTTTCGCTCTTGGTTCTGGTTCAGCTGTAGCTGTGATGGATAAGCCCACTGCCATTTCCCGGATGAACTCCTGGAATGACATGTCTTCTGGCAGTGATTTTCTTCGGATATTTGGAGTTGAGGATTCTGAGAAAATCTCCTGGAACTCAGTGGAGTCAAAGGAGAGGTGATCTGAATCGGAGGTATCAGAGTCCCAAGTATGGGAGGTATTAGCGGGTGTTGATGTTTGTGTGATCGATGGTGCTGATACCGATCCTCTATCTCTGAATCGTGCCAATGTCCCAGCAGAGATGTGTGCTCCTCGCCTGCACTCAGTGCTATCGATGCTGGTATAGAACCTGGTTCAAGCCTCGGTGTCAGTGTTAGAGCAGAGGGAACAGGGGCATGGGTCATCGATGCTGGGAGTGATACCAATGTCAATAGCGTTATCAATGACTGCAGCCCTGGAGCTATCGGTGGTACGAATGCTTCCAGGAGCACTGGTAGAGTTCTCTCTATGAATAGCATACGCTGGTCCAAAGAGACTGCTGGTGTCTGGTCCAAAGATAGAACAGGGCTTGCTGCCACATACCAGAGTATGGCACCAGGGATTCTCCAGAGGTTGATTCCTTAGGAGCCTCCCAGGTCCCCACAGGGGCTTTGGAGGACAAGTCCTCCTGCCGGGGATGCTTGGCCAGACGGCTGGAGTTGGCAGAGGCCTTTGGAGAGTCCTGGTGTTCTCCTTGGATTTTCAGGACTTCTCCCGCAATTCTTGGGACACTTTAATTGGGGATCTGGACTTCTTGTGTGAAGAAAAAAAGAAAAGAAAAGAATAAGGGAACCAGCGATGTCTTCGATGGTGCCGGTGTCGACAATACAGAGAACAATTTTGGATTTACTGCTTACGATCAGTAACACCTGCTGGTTTGAATCTGGCCTTGGATTGGTGGAGTTTGATAGATTGATTTTCTCTGACAGCCAATGATAGCCCATTTTTGTTGAACAAGGGAATGAGGCTGAATTCAAAATAGTAGAGGGGACTGAACACAATTTAGACGTAGGTGCATGAAGAAGGACCAGGAGTTTCATGGTTTGAAACACGACACTGTGTACAAGGAGTACACGTCTCCTTGAACCGCAACACACATTGGGAATGATTTTGAGAAGTGAGTAATAGCAGACTTACGAGAAACAGCAGACTTTTGAGGAACAGCAGACTCAGAGGATTCCTTGGGTTTAATAAAAAGACCACGGTACTCTTGATTATCGAAGACAGCATGGAGGAAACATCGACTTGCTGGTTATTTTGGAGATAGCGGGGGTAAGCTGCGACTAAGAATCCGGGACTTTGAGATAAGTTGCTAATCATACTGCTTCATATTATCATTCACATAATGGTGATTTTATGATTAAGAATACTGAGGATTATTTTGTAATTTTGCCTCAGCGGATGAAAAGGATGAGTGCACTCTTTTAACAAAAGAAAAAAAGGAGGGTTTGCTACGAGAGAGGGAAAGTTCCCTCTCACGGCAAACGATCCAACAAAACTTTTTCTCATACATGAAGTATAGAAATAGTAGGGTTGGATGAGCAGATTTCATTTATCTCTTAGATAACATATAGATATTAAGTGGGATAAATTACAGTTACATCATTATAAGGTGTCGACAGGAAGGCAGAGGAGCTATCAACAAAAAGAAGTTTTTCTGCGGTGACTTGTTCCCACATGGGCTCCATCGGTACCGATGCCACCCATATGTGAAGACTACATTCCTAATTGTTCCTGGAGCAAAGACATAATGTGTGTTTACAGTGCTATCAATTTTAAAAAACCCTTTAAAATAGAACCACACAGGCATTATTATCAACTATGTTCGGCGAGCCAGCAGCTTATCAGACCCAAGTTTGTGCTAGATTTCCTATGGTACACACAAGGTTGTTTTATCTATTTACTTGAATATTTTCCTAAACTACCCTTGTATATTGGTGTTAGTTTAATGCACAATCACATTATTACAAATTGGAGAGAGGAAGACAGGCATCTATATTTGTAAAAACTTAGAGAAGCTAGCAAAGTAGTCAGGAAAGCAAAGATTCAAAAAGAGGAGGAAATAACCAAATGCAATAAAATGGGGGATAAGACATTTTTCATTTTTCAGATATGTTAGTGAGAAGAGGAAGGGCAAAAGTGGCATTGTCAGACTCAAGGGTAAAGGGGAGGAATATGTAGAAGTGATCAGGATAAAGCGGAATTGCTTAACAAATATTTCTGCTCTGTGTTCACAGATGAAGAACCTGGAAGAGGACCTCAGAAAACACCCACAAACAGGAACAGAAGCGAGGGACATCTTGAACAATTTTCAGAAGACTGTGTTCGTGAGAAATTAGCTCAACTTAAAGTAGACAAAGCAATGGGACCGGATGGGATACACTCTAGAATACTGAGGGAACTTAGGGAAGTTCTAGAAGCTCCACTGACTGACCTTTTCAATGCCTCGTTGGAGTCGGGAGTGGTGCCAAAGGACTGGAGAGAGGCTCATGTGGGACCTTTACACAAAAGCCGAAGTAAGGATGTGGTTGAAAACTACAGGACGGTTAGTTTAACTTTGGTGGTGAGTAAATTATTGGAAACACTGTTGAAAGAGAAAATAGTGAGGTTTCTGGAGTCCAGCAGATTTCAGGATCCGAGGCAGCATGGATTCACCAGAGGCAGGTATTGTCAGATAAATCTGATTGATTTCTTTGACTTGGTGACCAGGGAGTTGGACCGAGGGAGAGCCCCTGATGTGGTGTGTTTAGATTTCAGTAAAGCCTTTGACACTGTTCCTCAAAGGCAACATATAAACAAACTGAGCAACCTAGGTTACCAGTGGTGTGCCCCAGGGATCTGTCCTTGGTCCGAATCTTTTTAACATCTTTGTTAGTGATATAGCAGAACGGTTGTCGGGTAAGGTTTGCCTCTTTGCGGATGATACCAAAATCTGCAATAGAGTAGACACCCAGGAAGGTGTAGATAACATGAGGAGGGATCTAGCTATGCTTGAAGAATGGTCTAGAATTTGGCAGCTGGGATTTAATGTTAAAAAATGTAAGGTCATGCATTTGGGCTGTAGCAATCCAAGGGAGCAATATAGTATGGGGGTGAAGTACTTTTGAAGAACGGGACCTAGGCGTGGGTTATGTCTGTTGATCTTAAAGTAGCTAAACAGGTAGAAAAGGTGATGGCAAAAGCTAGAAGGACGCTTGGGTGCATACGGAGAGGAATGGCTAGCAGAAAAAAGGAGGTGATAGTGCCTCTGTATAAGTCTTTGGTGCGACCTCATTTGGAGTATGGTGTGCAATTCTGGAGACCGCACCTTCAAAAGGATATAAACAAGATGGAATCAATACAGAGGGTGGCTACTAAAATGGTTAATGGTCTTCATTATAAAGCATATGAGGACAGACTTAAGGATCTTAATATGTACACCTTAGAGGAAAGGCGGGATAGAGGTGATATGATTGAGCTGTTTAAATACCTCCGTGGCATAAATGTACAGGGGGAGAGCCTCTTTCAATTGAAAGCAAGTTCTGCTATGAGGGGACATGGGATGAGGGTGAAGGGGGATAGATTCAGGAGTGATATGCGGAAATATTTCTTTATGGAAAGAGTGGTGTATCCATGAAATAGTCTCCCAGTGGAGGTGGTAGAGATGAGGACAGTATCTGAATTCAAAAAAGCATGGGACAAAACACAGAGGATCTCTAAAGGAAAAAAGGGGACTGTTGTAGTTGTTGATATGGAAGCACAGACTAGATAGGCCATGTGGTCTTTTTTTGTCGTCATATTTCTGTTTCTATATCGCCCTTATCCCGCCTTTCCTCTAAATATACATATTAAGATCATAACGAAGACCACTAACCATTTTAGTAGCCACCCTATGCACTGACTCCAACCTGCCTATATCTTCTGAAGGTGCAGTCTCCAGAAATGCACACAATACTCCAAATGAGGTTGCACCAGAGACATATACAGAGGCATTATCACCTCCTTCTTTCTACTGTCCATTACTCTATACTCTCAAGCATCCTTCTGGCTTTCACAGTCGCCTTTTCTACCTGTTCAGCTACTTTAAGATCGTCCAATGAATTTGGTGCTATTCATTTACAAGTCCCTTTTCCTCTCTCTGTCCATCGATTTTCATTTTTGTCCTTGTGTTTTATAATATATATTTCTTCCTCCCTTGGTCTCTTTAGTCATTCATGATACGTTTCTGACAACATACCTGTGTACCAATTTTGAAAAGTGAGTTTACCACATATTTTACCTTGACATAGTAACATAGTATATGACGGCAGATAAAGACCAGTATGGTCCATCTAGTCTGCCCAGCAAGGTAGCAAGACATGTTTATATATCTATTATTTATGGTTTAGAGTGTTTTATTCTGTACTTTTGCTTATATCATTTTAACACTTTGCACAACTACTTTTCATTGATTAGTTTTAATGGTTTTTATATTGTTTATTTTTTATTGATTATCTTTTATATGATTTTTTCCATTATTCATAGATTTTATATTATATTGTTTTAATGATATGGTTTTCTTTTATATCATGTATTTTATATATATAATGTATTCTTTTATATATTATGTATTATATATGCATTCTTTTATATATCAGTTTTGTATTTATTTATGTACTGTATAGGTCATTCTCCAGGAACAAGAAGGAACGTAGTCCACATAATGGTGACGTTGGTACTGATGGAGCCCGCGCGGGAACACTCCCCAGCATCCAATAGGAAAGCTTTTGGGAGCATCCCACTGTGCCTGCATTGCTGCCTTCCCATCTTTGTGACTCTCCCTCCTCAGTTCTTCATTTTCCATGGAGCCAGCAGGAAGCAAATCCTGTCACCACAGAAAATTCTTCTTTATTATTTTTTATGGTCAAATCTGCCTTCCCGTTGATGCCAGAACCGAACTTTTCATATCTACTTCTTCTTTCTGTAAAAAAACCCCTTTAATTCTTTCAGGCACTCGATTCCAATTCAGGCCTTAGGCCTTCCATGCAGTCTACCGACGCAATGGAGAAACCAATCAATGGTTTTAAAAAATGTTCCAAGTGTGGTAGTAGTAGTACTATTTCTGCCACTGATACCCATGACTGGTGTCTAAAATGCTTAGGCCTAGACCACCAGCCATCTGAATGTCCCCTATGTAAAAAGATGACAAAGAGAGGCCTACAGAATTGGACTGCAAAGCTCAGCTCCCTGTTTGCCTCAGATGCAGTCTCCCTTGCTTCAACATCATCGAGGACATGATCTTCTTCACATGGATCTTAGGTATTGAAACACAAGTCTTCTTCCAAGACAGGCCATCCTCCTAAGGGTAAATCTCTATCTAAAATAGAGATGCCTCGTGCAATGCCCTTGAAGTGGACCAACCGGCCAAACTACCCCGGCAGCAGGACCTCCCCTCCAAAGCTTTACAAGGGGTCCAGGATGCGCCCAAGGCCTCCACCTCCAGAGAGCTCCTGGTGCCATGCTCTGGAACAGTAGCCCAAGCTTCCAGTACTGATACCCAGGCAATGATAAGCTTGATAGATCAGCAAATGCTAGCCATTGAACAGAGTCTTGCATCTCTATGAGCGGCTTCCGTACCGGTCAAGACTGGTATCATCGGTACCAATACAGCCCCTCGGCACACGACTGCCCATGCCGGGCCTCGAATCCATCCCCAGTTCCGAGGTACCAACATGGCAGGTCTTTCGTGCCGATACCGATCTTGATCAGTACTGGTCTTTATAAGAACAAGAGCATCACTCTCATTGGGGAGGAGTAGCCTAGTGGTTGGGGCAAGTTACCTCAGGCCAGACGGCCAGGGCTTCAAATCCCACTAGAAGACAGCAACCTTGGGCCGGAAGGACTGGGGTTTCTAGTCCCGCAGGTGCTCCTTCTGGTCTTGGGCAAGCCACTTAACCCTCCATTGCCCATGTTCCCTGTAAGTATTAGTGTATGTGTCTCATATCCCCTCGTGTTAAATGTATCCCCCAACCGCTTTGACCCGGTGAAAAGCGGGATATAAATGCAGCTAAATAAATAAATCAATCAATCAATATTATGTCGGAGCACTTTGTACATTTTTTAAAACCTCTGGCTGTTTTTTCCATGGTGCCTCAGAAGGTAGGCCTGGTGAAGGCCTCAGAGGAAAAGGAAAGTTTGGAGGACTGAGGGAAAGCTTTTTTTTTTTCAAGATAGAAGTAATAGATTTAGAAATAGAAAGACTAGTGATGAAAAAGGAAGTATTGGTGATATGGGTAAAGGTAGCAGTTCTTCAGCAGGTACAGAACTGATCCTGTCAACTTCGTGGAAAAAATAGAACTGAGGAGAGTCAGTTAGAAGAGCGGGAAGGCGGGGGACGAGGCCTGGCTTTGGGCAAGATGGACATTTAATAGCTGAGCTCCGGAGGGCAATGGTCAAGAATCCTGACTTATGCAGTCTTAAACTAAAAAGTTCCTACCTACTCTGATATCATTCGATCCCGGATACGTCTGGCCCCAAGCCGATGTGTCTGGATTACCAAACTTCTCAAAACACCAACGCAAAGAGAACCAAAATAGAACCTTTCTTACCTCACAAGATGGCGGTCATCCGAGATTGTCCTGAGGCCTTGCAGAAACTTTTGGCTGAGATTCTTGCTGTTAAAGACTTGGTCAAATCCAATGGAGACTCACTATGCATAATGCAGGAAGATATCAGCGCCTTAAAGATATCTTTGGAGTCAATCATGGCACACTTGGAAAAGGTGGAGAACATGGTGGCAATGCATGGGGAGCGACTCAAGGCCGTCGAGAGGCAGGCAAAGTTGATATGCTCAATGCAAAGAGAGTTGGAAGATGGTAACAACCGTGCTTGAAGGAACAACATAAGAATACTGGGAGTTCCCGAGGCGAGCTGAGGGTACTGACATGGTGGTCTTTCTGCAGGAAATGATTCCGGGTGTGTTGAGATTGAAATTCGCCATGCCGTTTGAGATCGAATGCACCCATCGAGTGCCTACTCAACCTGTGATTAAGGGCAAGCACCCACATCCAATCATCTTGAAAGTTCTACGTTTTCAGCAAGTTTCACAAATCATGGAAGCCGCCAGAGCACTCTCTACCTTGGAATATCAGGGGCACAAACTCCTATTCTTCCCTGACTTTGCGAAGGCAACGTGGATCAGAGAAAGAGCTTTTTGGCGCTACGTCCACGCTTGGTGCAGCTGCAGGTCCGATTTGGGCTGCTCTACCCTGCCCGTATGAGGGTCACGCTGCATAACCAGACTAAGACTTTTGATGACCCAGGGGAGTTACATGCGTTCTTGGAGGACAAAGAGTCAGTGTTGATGCGGTGAAATTTGCCTTGCACTTTCTGGCCTGCTGAAGTTCTTTGGTGCTTTCTACCGTGGGCGTTTGACTGGTCTGAGGTCATGTAGTTGCAACTAAATTCATGCAGAGGTGACATTCAATCATGCAGAATTGTCATACACTGGGTCATTCATTCTGTCTCTCTTGAAGAAACTCCAGGGTGCTACCCTGGTCAAAATGTCTCTCTTTCTGTTTCTCTCTTCTTTCGTGCTTTATGTTGTTTGTGATGTCTGTGGTGTGTTGGGAGGGTAACGGGGCCTGGAGAAGCGGGATGGCCCTTGTCCACTTACATGGGGCCTTTTTTTTTTTTACTATAACTGCTTTGACGGGGGAAGCCCTGCCACAATGCTCTGGTACTCTCAGCTTGGGGACAATGTCTCTGTTCCTGGTATGGGTGATGTATAGTTTGAGTTACTTTAATTGACAAAGAAGTAGAAGTGCAGTAGCAACTTAGCCCTCCATGTCTGTCTTGTCCTTTTGGGCTCACCCGTTAAGTGTTGTGTTTTATAGCCCCCCAGGGTTTTGGTGTTTTGTTATTCAGAACTATGTGTCCTTACTGTGTGCGATCGTGTGCAAGGGCTATGGCTAAACAGTGGCTTTTCTTCTTAGGTTTTCTTTCTTGGGCTATATGTGCCGCTATCATCTTGTGGGCGTTCAGGGTGTGGAATTACAATGTAAAAGTATATGTTACATCTTGGTATGTTTCTGTAACATTTGACTATCATTTTGTGTTATATTGTCAATATGTCTTCCTTGTCGCCAGGCGCCCCTACTGGCGTAGTAAATAAGGGCGTCCGGGGACATTTAATTTATATTAAGGAGTGGTTGAGCTGAAGGACCAAGAGGATTCTGGTCCTTGTAGTGCAGAACTCCTTATAAAGAATAATCTATGCCAAAGTGTAGGGTAATAAGGCTTTATTTCCCCGGTCAATGCTTTAGTTTCAGTAAGACACAAAAGAAAATGGAGGTAATTCTTTCCTCTAACAAAAAGGTTCCACCGTTGTATAAACAGTTAAGGGTTGTAGGCTTCACAATTAACTGTTTATCTGGGTTAAGGCTTCTTTCAAATCAATAGAAATTAACATCAGGAAACAAATGGTTATCAGTTTCACCATATGCAGACTTATCTCTTCTCTATACAGTTAGCAAGGCAACCAAGCTAGTTCTTGAACAAAAGTTACATTCCATTGGTTCACTCTGAGGAATGGGAACACTGGCTTCATAATCAAAGTCCATTGATTCTGGGTCACTACCTTCTTCAATGCTATGACTGTCTTAAGTGTCTGTTAACTCCTCACAGGGGTTCTTTGGTTTCTCATACAACTTCCTTAGCACACTCTTAGGAAGTGCTTTTAAAAGGTTAGCTTTACTTCTTCTAACTTTCTGAGGTTTATCTATTTGCATAAGGTTTTCATCACTTAAATTTTCCCTTAGAATGAAAGGCTTTTCATACCTTGGCTTCTGTAGAGTGCCACACCCAGGGCTCAGCTTACGACATAGCTTCTCGTGCTGACAAGCTGTTCTGTGCACTGCTCTACAATCAGAGTTACCAGGAAAACCTGATGTGGATTTCCACTCTCTGTGTTTCTTGGTAAAAGGATCACTGTGGAAGGAATCTCCTTTCCTTGTGCCTTTCTGGTTTAGCATAGGAGACTTACTTGGGCTTGGAGAATTGCTTTCATCAGGCAAGCTGCTTCTCTGGTTTGCTTGGCTTTGGACTCCGTTCCAATGCCCTTGGCCTCTCTGGACTTTATCCCTTCGAGTATACCTCTTTTGGATTCTGTCTCCTTGAGTTGGCTGCACCTGGAAGCTTTCCTGTTCCAGGTTTCTCTCACTGCTCCTGCTGCCAGTCCTTCTGACCTTGCTCTTGGCACTTCCCCAGCACTGGCTCTTGCCTCCGCCTGTGCCTGTTCTTCTCCTTCCTTCTCCTGCTTCTGTTTCTCCTCCGGCTTCTGTTTCTCTGATCATCTGGTTTCCTTTGTAAAGGGATTTCTGGTTTGCACGTTCTGAGTTTGAGGACAGGTGAAACCCCTTGTTACTATTGTGATCAGTGCTAGAGCACGTTGCTTCAGGTACTGTGTAATTGTTCATGCACCCTCCGGCTGAGCTGCTCTGGAACTGCGCTCTCTGCCTTTTCTGAGTTCCATGAAAATCAGGAGTTTTTTTCAACACTGTTTCTTCTCTAGCTCCAGCCTCATGACATCCTTTAAGATTGTTTCACTGAATGTTAAGGGCATTAACAATCCCATAAAGAGGAAAAGATTCTCCTATATGGGCGCAAAGAAAGTGCTGACATTTATTGCTGCAGGAGACACACTTGAATACGAAGGAGTCATTAAAACTAGATATAAAACCCTTTTCATAAGTGGCTTTTTCAGCTGCCAACCATAAAAAAACGGGGTAGTGAGGAAATCTCTTTCCCCCATGGTTCTACAAACCAGATCTGACACTGAAGGGTGGTGGGCAATGGCCATCATTAAAATTGGATCCACTGAACTGGCCTTAATTAATATCTATGCTCCTAATATAGATTGCCCAACCTTCTTTTGCTCCATTGTGGCTTTGGCGCAGGAAGTGTCCAGATATCCGACTGTTATGGGGGGATACTTCAACCTCGTACTAGATCCCTTGGTAGATAGGAGTCCAGTGAGAACCATTAAGGTTCCTAAGGCTCATCCTGTTCTTCTGTCTCTAATGCAAGAATTAGGCCTGATAGACATATGGTGGTTGCAACACCCTACGGACAAAGAATATACTTTCTTCTCTTCCCCTCATAACTCGGTGTCACACATAGACTTTTTCCTAGTTTCCAAGGGACTCTGTTCTAGAATCAGTGAGTCCAGTATTCATGCAGCTCATATTTCTGATCACTCCGCAATCTGATTCACCCTATTTGACTCAAAGAGCTGCCAATCTCATTCATGTTGGAAATTTGATAGAACTCTTCTTGGTAGCCAGGAGTTCCATGAGACTATCCTCTTGGCTATAGAGGAGTATTTTCAGTTTAATCTACCTCAGGATACATCGGGGTGGGCGTGGTGGGCGTGGTGGGAAGGTTTGAAAGCTAATATGTGAACAATCATTACTAGTTTTGCCATACGGAAGGCCAAACAGCGTAAAGCAGAACTTGGTGCTTTAGACAAGCAGATTAAAGCGGGAGAATGCATTTTAGGCCATAAAACTGATCCTAACATTCTTATAAGGTTACAGCGCCTTAGATTTTATTTATTATTTTATTTTATTTGTTTATAGTCTCTTCTATACCGCACTATTCAGCATCAGTGCGGTTTACAGTGAACAAAGAATTTACACATTTCCGATGGTACTTTGTGTTTACAGTTGAACAGGCATAAACAACTTGGATAACAGGGGTAACTATTTACAATTAAGATATAACTCAATTTTGACTATTGAGGCTTCACAGAATATTCAAGGGCAGAAAGGGTGGTACTATTTGGAAGGTAACAGAGCGGGACGGTTACTAGCTAACTTGTTAAAGGGTCGCAAGGAAGCTTCTCACATTACTGCTCTGAGAGATCCTCAGGTGCAAAAATTGATTGTCAAGGACTCTGACACTGCAGAGACCTTTTGTCAATTTTATGCCCAATTATACTCCCCAGAGATAGATTTTTATGAGGAGTTTGTTAGCTTACTGAACAATATACATAGGCCGGTGTTAGATCAAGAAATAGCTGCAGGACTAGATAAGCAGTTTACAGTCATGGAAATCATCCAGGCTATTGACTCTATACAAGTGTGCAAGACTACTGGACCTGATGGCCTTCTGGCTGAATGTTATAAAACTTTTTCTAAAACTCTTGGCCCATATCTTCAACAATATTATAGACTTCTATTGGAAAATGGGGCCCAGACTGGAGCGTTTGCCTCTGCAAACATTGTGGTGCTTGAAAAACCTGGGAGAGATCCTCAGTTGGTTAGCAATTCCCGCCCAATTTCGTTGCTAAATGCAGATTACAAAATTTTTGCAGCCATCTTAGCTGGTCGTCTTTCCAAATTGCTCCCTTCTTTGATTCATCCAGACCAATGTGGCTTCACAGAGGGACACTCCACAGCCGACAATGCAAGAGTGCTTTGTCGTGTACTGGATGGCGCGGATGAAGTAGAAGGCCCACTTGTGGGATTATCGTTAGACGCAGAGAAAGCATTTGATCGGCTGGAGTGGCCTTTATTGTTTGCTGTTCTGAAATGGTTTGGGTTTGGTAAAGATTTCTGTAATCTAGTCAAACTTATGTATGCGAGACCAAGTGTGAGAATTTCTGTGAATGTGACTCATTCTAGAGACTTTCTTTCAGGGCATGGTACCCGTCAAGGTTGCCCTCTTTCTCCCATTCTTTTCAATCTGGCCTTGGAGCCTTTGGCCCTATTATTAAGACAAAGCCCAGTGGTTCAAGGTGTATCCATAGCTGGCATGGAAATTAAGCTATCTGCGTATGCTGATGACCTATTGCTATTCACCATGCCCAGCTCTATACGACTATTCTAGAGTTAATAAATAAGTACTCAGGATTGTCAGGCTATAAAATTAATTTATCAAAATCTGTTGTATTCTCCTTAAATGCAAGAGTATGTAGGGCGGATATGGAGGATTTTCCTTTTGTGTGGGAGCCCAAGATGGTGAAATACTTAGGAGTTCACTATTGCTACCCACTCAGTGAAACTCTACAGTATAATGAAGGGGAGATTCTCTCTACGGTTCGTAATATAACAGCAAAGTGGTCGCCAGTCTATTTCACTTGGTTTAGTGGGGTCGTCTTGAAGCTATAAAAATGACTATCACTCCTAAAGTGAACTATGTGTTAGAAATGTTAGCAGTTTTTCTTACTAGTAACATTTATCGTCAAATTGAAATGATTCTTGTCCAATTCCTATGGAAAAACAAACCACCTAGAAATGCTCTTAGGAAACTTAAATCTAAAAAAAGAAGAGGGTGGCATGAATTTTCTGGACTTTCAGGCCTATCATTGTGCTTTTTTGCTAAAACAAGGTTCAAGATGGGTGGACGGGGCCATAGGGAAACGCCCAGTTTGGCTTGACTTGGAAGGGAGACTAAGTGCTCCATTCCCCTTAAGGCTCTTCCCTGGCATGGTGCCTTTTAAGAGGTTGAAGTCTCATAGAGTAATAGCTGACATCCAAAGGGCTTTTCAACAATTAGCGAAGGCTGTTCCCAAGGAGGAATGCCTAGCGAAACTAATTCCCATCTGGCACAGTTCTTTTTTTGAAAATTCATCAAAGTCCATTTGCATGGCAACAATGGTTCAGTAGGGGCATCTGGGCTATTGGCCAACTGAAATCGGATGGCAAGTGGAAACCTTTTGCTTCCCTACAACATGAGTTTGATTTGCCTATGTCCCTATACTTCCAGTGGATCCAGCTGAGACATTATATATAGAAATCCCCTATTGAAATTCAGTCTTTGCCTGAGGAGTGGGGGTTGCTGAATATCATAGGTTCTGCCCATATGGCCTCTGGGGTGGCTTCTTATTACTATAAACTGGTCGTCCAGAACCACACCCCACAGGCCATTGGGGTTCAACAAATTTAGGAACACGATACTGGGGAAGCTCCTTCCCCGGAAGCATAGGTGAATTTCTGGAGCAAGACAGAGTATCACAGTCTGCCTCTATTTCACAAGCTTTATACTTCTTTGCACAGAGGGCTCGCTTTACTCCGGTAAAGGTGGCTAACTGGGATAAGGCAGCTGGGAATGAGTGTTGGTCTTGTCAGAGTGATGTTGGCACTTTGAGACATGTGATATTTGACTGCCCTAACATTCAGTCTTACTGGGTTTCGATTTGGCCCATGTTCCCTGTAAAATAGTTATCTCCAAGTTATAATGCCCTGTTCAATGTAATTTCAGTTTGTTCAGTGTAAACAGCACTGATGCAGAATAGCGCAGTATATAAGAGAATGTAAATAAATAAATAAATAATATCCAAGAGGTGTTGGGATTCAGGGCCACTCTCTCCTGGTCTGTGGTCATTTTTCGGTCAGCAAACAACAACTCGTTGTTACAGAGGGATTGTAACTTTTTATTTGATTTTATGATGGGAGTGACCCTGCATCTCGTCATTTCCAACTGGAAACATACTGCAGAGCTTAGTTGGCATGAATGGTGGAATCGCCTGTGTTTATGCTGCAAATATGAACAAATGCCACATTAAGATGTAACCCTGGCGCCTTCCACTTTTCTTAAATGGAAACCCTTGTATAACTACATCTCCAAAGCACGGTATGATGTAAACTAAGGGGTCATAATCAAATATATTGTTTCCAATCAAGTGGAAGGACTCTGGAGGTGCCATAGCCCTTCTAGGCCTTTTAGGCCTCTTGTTTTTCTTATATACAGCCTTTGATGATCGCACGGTGTTGGGTGGGTCAAGGTTGGGGAAGGCTGTTTCAAGCCTCTTTTTTGCTTAATGTTAAAGAGAAGTATCTTTTTAAATTCTGTTTGGTATTGTTGTATCTGTTTAAAAATATAAATAAAGAAGTTAAAAAAAAAGAGCGGGAAGGCAGCAGTGCAGGCAGAGTGGATTGCTCCCAAAAGCTTTCCTATTGGTAGCTGGGGAGCTTCCTGTGTGGGCTCCATCAGTACCCGATGTCACCCATACGTGAGGACTACATTCCTGCTTGTTCCTGGAGATAACAAGATCATCACACCAGGAGAATACCAGAGAACCAATCAAGCCACGTCCAGAAGGGCACCTTCACTCTTTGCACCCGAGCTATGGAACTCACTGCCTTGTGTTATGAGAGCCATGAGTGATACCAAGGACTTCTGGAAGATGCTTAAGACCATACTATTCACAGAGCACTACTGGCCCTCCCAAAGTCCATAGACCTGATTATGAGCAGACCAAATCATAACTGACATGATTGTAAGTAGTTGTACAGATGCACATGATCCCAATCCCTACGCGTCTCACTCCCGTCCCGCTCTTCTTAATTGTACCTAATCTAGTTATACTGTAAACCACTTTGATTGAAAGATAAGGTGGTATACAAATCTGGTTGAATAAATAAATAAATCTACCGATTCTGGGGACCTTTCAATATGCCAGATGTTTGGCACATTCCTGCTGCAGTATCATCTAGAAGTAAGGAGATCCTGGATTCTCTACAGGGAGAACTATTCAGGCAATTGGTAACAGACCCCACACATGAAGGGACCATACTGGACTTGGTGCTTACCAATTGTGAAAGTGTTTCTGATGTTATAGTGGGAGATTATTTTGCATCCAGTGATCACCAGATGGTGTGGTTCAGTATTAGGACTAGGGCTGTTAGAATCCATTCAAAAGCGAGGGTCTTAG
Source organism: Ichthyophis bannanicus (assembly GCA_033557465.1). Lineage (NCBI taxonomy): Eukaryota > Metazoa > Chordata > Amphibia > Gymnophiona > Ichthyophiidae > Ichthyophis > Ichthyophis bannanicus. Next base: position 1,000,897,849 of record CM066034.1, on the reverse strand, counting down.
ACTTTAGAAAAACTAACTTTGCCAAGATGGACCAATACCTCAGGGAGTCAGTAGCAGGATGGGAACAGCTGGGGGATGTAGAAAAACAGTGGGCAAAACTGAAAGGGGATATTTGAAGGGCAACCAACCTTTTTGTTAAAATGGTACAGTGGTGTGCAAAAGTCTGGAATCACTTGTGAGTTTTGCATTTTTCGTACTTTCTAACGTTTTGGTTTTTTTTTATTTTGCGTTAGCCCAGCATATTCATCTTTCTACCACATTAAAAGGGATACATTTGGCTATTAGAATTGACTTTTTTGCATTCCTTGCTTCCAATTTAAATACTTTACAGACACTGGGAGATAGCTACTGCGATTTTTGTGGATCCTGCGTCAAAACTGGATCGAGATTATCCAATATGCACACGTTATTTCTGACCAATCAAGAGGCTGGTTTCACTAACCAATCACAATGCAGATATCTAGCCAACAGTGCAGCTGTAAAAATGTGCGGAATTTTTGAATTCCATATGCTTTCTGGATCGACCATGAAGATGACTCGGACCCTGACGTTGGAGGAGCGTGTTCGTGTGTCCTTTATGAGCGAGGAAGGATTTTCAAGCCGTTAGATAGCCAGGAAAGTTGGCTGCAGTAAGAGCGCTATTGTTAAGATTGTACAGAAGAAGAAAGAAATGGGTTCAGTGGTGGACAAGCCTCGTTCAGGTCGTCCACGTGCATCAACATCATGCCAGGACCACGCACTACGACACATTTCACTGACTAATCGCAAGTTGACCTCTCCTCAGCTACTTCGAGAGTGGTCAGACAAGAGTGAGGTCAGTGTCAGCTTATCAACTGTTCATTGCCGGTGCATGCAGTTCGGTCTCCGGGGCTGCAAAGCACGGAATAAGACACTGATGACTGACATACAAAAGCGAGAAAGCACTCAATCTGGTCGACTGAAATGTGGGAAATGGTGCTATTCAGCGATGAAAGAACCTTCTGCCTGTTTGGTAACCAGGCACACACCTATGTGAGGAGATTTCCTGGAGAGGAATTCAAGCCTCAGTGTCTCAACCTCACTGTGAAGCATTCTTTGAAGGTCATGGTCTGGGGCTGCATGGCTGCTAGTGGCATTGGACATCTTCACATCGTCAATGGAATGGTCAGCGGGGCCAAGTACATCACCATACTGCAAAAGTGCATGGTGCCATCAGCATACCAGCTGTTTTCTGGCCAGTTCCTGTTCCAAGATGACAATGCACCCTGCCATCGCTCCAGACAGGTGATCAGCTGGAAGCAGCGGAACAACATCTAGTCAATGGACTGGCCTGCCCAGTCTCCAGATCTGAATCCATTCGAGAACCTGTGGCACAAGGTGGCCTTGGAAATATCCAAGAAACATCCGACATCAAAGCATGAGCTGATTGAGTCACTCATTGCAGCTTGGAACCACATTGTCACCAACAATCACCTTGTCAGACTGGTTCATTCAATGCCGACAAGGTGAAGTCAGGTGATCATGAACAAAGGGTGGCCTATCAAATACTGAGCCATCACTGACACATAAAAATGGCCTTTTTCAAGGCCACATACATTAATTTGAAGGAAACCTGGCATGCGTCCATAATATTTTAAAGCATACTTACAATAATATATCGTTGGCCAACGATGTACATTGCGCGATTTTCACAGAAAATCTATCAACAGGACAACTATGGGGAACAAACTCAGAAAATAAGGGCCAAACCAATACTAAAAGTTGGCCCTAATAGCCAAATCTATCACTTATCATGAGATACACAGAAAAAGCCACTGGGAGGAAAACGAAATTAAGATATAAGGTCACGAAGTTGAAAAAACGTCAAATTTACAAGTGATTCCAGACTTTTGCACACCACTGTAAATAAAGGTAAGAGGAAAAGGAGACCACTATTGTTTTCAAAAGTAGTAGCTGAAAAGGTGAAGAAAAAGAGGAAGGCCTTCATGAAATACAAGAGATCACAGAGAGAGGAAGACAGGCATCTATATTTGGAAAAACGTAGAGAAGCTAGCAAAATAATCAGGAAAGCAAAGATTCAAAAAGAGGAGGAAATAGCCAATGTAATAAAATGGGGAGATAAGACGTTTTCCAGATATGTTAGTGAGAAGAGGAAGGTGAAAAGAGGTATTGTCAGACTCAAGGGTGAAGGGGAGGAATATGAAGAAGCTGATGAGGATAAAGCGGAATTGCTTAACAAATATTTCTGTTCTGTGTTCACAGATGAAGAACCCGGAAGAGGACCTCAGAAAACACCCACAATCAGGAATAGAAGTGAGGGGCATCTTGAAGAATTTTCAGAAGACTGTTCATGAGAAACTAGCTAAACTTTGTCGTCAGGTGCCCCCAGTGGCCAATGGCTGTAAAGGGCACGCTGCGCATTTATATTATTTTTAAGGAGCAATGGCTCTTTAAGGCCCAGTGCAGTTTGGTCCTTGGAGTTTTAGCTCCTTGTAAGAACAGATTAAATAAGCCAAGAGTGGAGGGTAATAAGGCGTTATTTCCCCTTTTACGCAAGGGTTCACTAAGACATAAGAAAATAAAGATGTTGTTGTTGTTAAGTGCCGCCGAGTTGGAGTCGACTCATGGCGACCCTCTGGATAGCTATCCTAAATTGTGTTCGATCTTCAGTCAGGCGGCTCATTGTTGACAGACTGGTACCCGTAGCTGCTGTTATTGTATCGATCCATCTCATTGCTGGCCTTCCTCTTTTGCGTTGATCTTCTATCTTGCCAAGCATGATGTCTTTCTCTAATGATCTCTCTCCCCGCATGATGTGTCCAAAGTATGAAAGTCGAAGTCTTGTCATCTGAGCTTCTAAAGAAAGCTTAGGTTTGATCTCCTCTAGTACAGACTGGTTTGTTCTTCGGGCAGTCCATGGTATACACAGTATTCGCCGCCAGCACCATAATTCAAAGGCATCAATTTTCTTCCTGTCTGTCTTTTTCACTGTCCAGCTTTCACATCCATATGATGTTATTGAAAATACCATGGCTTGAACAAGTCGAATCTTTGTATGGAGAGAGACATCTCTGCTCTTGAGAATCTTATCTAGGTCTTTCATAGCCATTCTGCCAAGAGCAATGCGTCGTCTGATTTCTTGACTGCTTGTTGCTTCTTTATTGATAGTTGATCCAAGTAGGTTAAAGTTATTCATGATTTCAATTTCTTCTCCTTCGACGATGAACCTGTTGATTATGCCAGTTGTCATGATCTTTGTCTTCTTTACATTAAGGTGCAGGCCCATTTTGAGACTATGTTCTTTGATTGTGAGAAGCAAATGTTTCAGATCATCTTCACTTTCCGCCAGTAATGTGGTATCATCAGCATAGCGAAGGTTGTTTATGAGTCTTCCACCAATCTTCACACCTCTGTTGTCTTCATACAATCCTGCTTCTCTGATGATTTGTTCTGCATATAAATTAAATAGGTAGGGGGAAAGTATGCAGCCTTGTCTTACACCTTTGCTTAATTTAAACCATTCTGTTTCTCCTTGTTCCGTTTGAACTGTTGCTTCTTGATCAATGTACAGATTGTGCAAAAGAACGATCAGGTGTTCTGGTATACCCATGCTTCTTAATGTGGCCCAGAGTTTCTCATGGTTTACACAGTCAAAAGCTTTGCTATAGTCGATAAAGCACAAATAGATATCCTTTTGGTATTCTTTAGTCTTTTCAAGGATCCATCTCACATCCGCAATGATGTCTCTCGTTTCTCGCCCTTTTCTGAACCCTGCTTGCACTTCAGGTAGTTCTCGTTCCAGGTATGATTGTAGTCTCTTTTGAATAATCTTCAGTAGAATTTTGCCGGCATGTGGGATCAGAGCGATTGTGCGATAATTTCCACAGTCAGTTGGATCACCTTTCTTTAGTACTGGTATAAACACAGATCTTTTCCAGTCAGTTGGCCATGATGCTGTCTTCCATATTTCTTGGCAGAGCCTTGTAAGTACGGTAACAGCTGCATCAGATTGCTGTAATACTTCTATGGGAATGCAATCAATGCCTGGTGCTTTGTTCTTTGATAAGGCTTTCAATGCTGCTTCAACTTCTTCTTTCATCACCAATGGTTCCAGATCACAAGGTACAGGTTGAAACGGCTGTTGGTCCACTTGATCTTTAGCATATAAAAACTCTGTATATTCCTTCCATCTTTTCTTGATCTTCTCAGCATCATTCAACATAGAACCTTGAGCATCTTGTAACATTCCAATTCGAGGCTGGAACTTTTTCTTTAACTCTCGTAGCTTTAGGAAAGCTGATCTTGTTCTTCCTCTAATAGTTTCTGCTTCTATTTCCTTGCATGCGTCATTGTAGTACTTTTCCTTGTCCTGTCTTACTGCACTTGGAAATCTCTGAGTTCTGTGATTGTCTTTCTTTCTCCTCTGGCTTTAGCTTCTCTGCGTTTCTGGGCAATTTTCAGAGTTTCTTCCGTCATCCATTTTGGCCGTTTTTTCTTTTTTACCTTTTGTAGAGACTTCTCGCTTTCTTCCAACACAACCTTCTTGATGTCATTCCATAACTCTTCTGGAACTCTATCATTTGTATCTAAAGCAGCAAATCGATTTTGCAGGCAGTCTTTAAATTCCAGTGGTATATTCTCAAGGTCATATTTTGCTGCATTCAGGAGTGGTTTGCTCTTTTTCAGCTTCAGCTTGAGTTTGCATACTAGTAGTTGATGATCTGTACCACAGTCAGCTCCAGGTTTTGTCTTTGTTGATGTTATAGAGCTTTTCCATCGTTGACTTCCACAGATGTAGTCAATTTGATTTTTATACAATCCATTGGGTGAAGTCCATATGTACAGTCTCCGCTTGTGTTGCTGGAAGAAGGTGTTCGAGATGAATAGATTGTTGGTCTTGCAGAATTCTATCAGTCTTTCTCCAGCTTCATTTCTGTTGCCAAGTCCATATTTTCCAACTACTTTGTCTTCTTCTTTGTTGCCAACCTTTGCGTTCCAATCACACATGACTATCAGGATATCCTGTTTGCATGTTCTGTCAATTCCAGCTTGTACTTGTTCATAGAACTCTTCAATTTCATTCTCTTCTGCAGCTGTTGTTGGGGCATATACTTGAATTATAGTTGTGTTGATAGGCATTCCTCGTAGACGAATAGAGATTAAGCGTTCGCTGACTGCATTGTATTTCATTACAGTTCTTGCAAGTTTCTTCTTTATTATAAATGCAACACCATTTCTTCTTTGTCTTTCATTTCCAGCATAGTAGACCATGTGATCATCTGATGCAAAGAGCCCGATGCCAGTCCATTTCAGTTCGCTGACACCCAACAGATCAAGTTGTACACGTTCCATTTCATTCTTGACCACCTCCAACTTCCCTTGGCTCATGCTTCGTACGTTCCATGTTCCAATGTGTAAGACATCTTTACAGCTTCTGACTCTCATTTCATGTGCAGCTACATCAGCAGTCAGACGTCCCGAGGGCTTTGATCCAACCACATCATAAATGCTGGCTTTACTCTGAAAGGTCTTCAGCTCTTCCCCAGTAGCTTATCAGGGTTTCTAGGAGCAAGGCTTTCTTTTAAAAGTAAAGAGCCACCATACCTTGGCATCCTGCAACTGCTACACCTGGAGCTCTCTCTCTGATGTACTTCTCTCTGGAGACAGGTTTCCTTGTGCAGTGCTTTGCCTTCCTGAAGCCCAGGAAAACCTGGTGAGGATGCCCAACCTCCGTGCTTCTGTGTAAAGCTATCTTTGCTATAGGAACCTCTCCTCCTTGTACCTTGTAATCCTGGTCCAGCGAACTCAGGTGAATGTAGGTTTCTCTTAAAGCATGGCTCCCTGGTTTTCTGTGTTCTTCTTTCAGCTGTGGCTGCTCTTGTTGTGTTGCTTGATCCAGCTACATTACTTGGGCTGGGAGTGTCAGTCCTTCCAGCCAAACTGCGTCTCCTAGCAATCTCTCTCTGGACTCCATCTCTCTGTGCTCTGCCCCTCTGGACTCTATCCCTCTGGATAATCTCCGTCTGGATTCTGTCCTTCTGGGCTTGCTCCGTGTGGACTCTCTCCTTCTCCACACTCCTTCTCCTTCCTTCTGGCTGAACTGCTGCCGGCTGAGTTCCCTCCGAATGGATTCCTCCTCCACCTCTTCTACACCCTCTGGCTGTCTTTCCTTTATAAAGGCATTTTACCTTTGAAACTCCCAGGCTTGCCTTCAGGTGCAGCTGGTTAACACTCATACAATCAGTGGGCACGTTGACTCAGCCTCTGTAGGATTACTCTTACTCCCTCTAGCTGTGCTGCAAGGTAATTGCATCTTCTGCATATCCACAGCTCTATGAAAAACAGGGTTTTTTTTCTAAACCTGCACCTTCTGTGGCTCCAGCCTCATGACAACTTAAAGTAGACAAAGTGATGGGACCGGATGTAATATACCCTAGAATACTGAGGGAACTTGTGGACGTTCTAGCAACTCCACTGACTGACCTTTTCAATGCCTCGTTCAAGTCGGGAGTGGTGCCAAAGGACTGGAGAGAGGCTCATGTGTTCCCTTTACACAAAAGCAGAAGTAAGGATGTGGTTGAAAACTAAAGGCCAGTTAGTTTAACTTCGGTGTTGAGTAAATTATTGGAAATGTTGCTGAAAGAGAAAATAGTGAGGTTTCTTGAGTCCAGCGGATTACAGGATCCGAGGCAGTATGGATTCACCAGAGGCAGGTCTTGTCAGACAAATCTAATTGATTTCTTTGACTTGGTGACCAGGGAGTTGGACCAAGGGAGAGCCCTAAATGTGGTGTATTTAGATTTCAGTAAAGCCTTTGACACTGTTCCTCACAGGCGACTTATAAACAAATTGAGCACCCTAGGGATGGACCCTAAATTTACTGCTTGGGTTAGAAATTGGTTGAGTGGAAGGTGACAAAGGGTAAAGGTAAATGGAGCTCACGCTGAGGAAAAGGAGGTTATCAGTGGTGTGCCCCAGGGATCTGTCCTTGGTCCGATTCTTTTTAACATCTTTGTTAGTGATATAGTGGAAGGCCTGTCAGGTAAGGTTTGCCTCTTTGCGGATGATACCAAAATCTGCAATACAGTAGACACCCAGGAAGGTGTAGATAACATGAGGAGGGATCTAACTAAGCTTGAAGAATGGTCTAGAATTTGGCAGCTGGGATTTAATGTTAAAAAATGCAAGGTCATGCATTTGGGCTGCAGCAATCCAAGGGAGCAGTATAGTATAGGGGGTGAAGTACTTTCGTCCACTAAAGAAGAGTGTGACCTCGGTGTAGTTGTGTCTGATGATCTTAAAGTATCTAAAGAGGTAGAAAAGGCAACAGCAAAAGCTAGAAGGAAGGTTTAATGCATAGGGAGAGGAATGGCTAGCAGAAAAAAGGAGGTGATAGTGCCTCTTTATAAGTCTTTGGTGCGACCTCATTTGGAGTATTGTGTGCAATTCTGGAGACTGCACCTTCAAAAGGATATAAACAGGATGGAGTCAGTACAGAGGGTGGTTACTAAAATGGTTAGTGGTTTTAATTATAAAGCATATGAGTACAGACCTAGGGATCTTAAACAGTAGTTACTCACCTGTAACAGGTGTTCTCCAGGAGCAGCAGGAATCAGTCCTCACATATAGGTGACATCAACGTCGATGGAGCCCTTGCGGAGCATTTCCCCAGCTTTCCAAGAAAGCCTTTGGGAATGCAGGCACACATGCGCGGTTCCCCTCCCGCCTAAAGGTGCCATCTTGCCCAGTCAAATGACATAGCTAAAAACAGCACACAAAAAAATGTAAAAATAAACTATGTACAACTGCAACTCCCAGGGAAGGAGGGAGGGTTGTGAGGACTGATTCCTGCTGCTCCTGGAGAACACCTGTTACAGGTGAGTAACTACTCTTTCTCCAGGACCAAGCAGGAAGTCAGTCCTCACATATGGGTGACTCCCTAGCTCTGGGCTACCAGGGAACCCAGGCTGAACAAGAGAACTCCCTCTAGTCCCAGCATCACAGAAAGGCTTTTCACAGACAAGACCTCCACCGGTAGCCAATGGAGGGCTGGAGGGCAGGAGTTGCCTAAACCTCAAAGAGATTACGGAGTACTGCCTGGCCAAAAGCACTGTCCCTACGGGACTCCCTCTCCAGACAGTAGTGAGCTGCAAAAGTCTGGCTTGAAGACCAAGTTGCAGCCCTGCAGATGTCTGCCAATGGTACAGAGCGGAGATGAGCCACTGAGGCAGCCATAGCACTCACACGATGGGCCGTGACCCGACCCTGGAAAGGAAGGTCAGCTGCCCTGTAAGCCCAGGTGATACAGTCAGCCACCCAAATGGACAAGGTACGCTTGGACACAGATAACCCCAATTTATTGGGGTCACAAGAAACAAAGAGCTGAGTAGCCCTTCTATGCCCTTGCGTACGGTCAAGGTAGAAGGACAGAGCCCTTCTGCAGTCCAGGGTATGCAGGACTGCCTCAGCCTGGCTTGCATGAGGCCTAGGGAAGAATGTCAGAAGAACCACCTCCTGATTGAGGTGGAAAGAGGAGACAACTTTTTGGAGGAACTTAGGATGAGTCCTAAGGACTACCCTGTTCCTATAGAAGCGAGTGTAAGGCCTATCACAGACCAGGGCCTGGAGCTCACTCACTCGCCTGGCCAAGGTCAGGGCTACCAGAAAAAGAGTCTTCCAGGAAAGAAAGCGAAGTGGACAAGTAGCCATCGGCTCAAAAGGTGGATGAGTCAGTTGCTGCAAGACCACATTCAACTCCCACTCAGGGGCTGAAGGACGGATGGGAGGCTTGAGCAAGAGCAAGTCTCTGAGAAACTGGGACACCAGGGGGTGAACCGACAAAGAATGTCCTTCCACCAGTGAGTGGTGAGCTGCTAGAGCTGAGAGGTGGATCCGAACAGAATTGGACTTAAGTCCTTGATTTGATAAGTGCAGTAGGTACTGAAGCACTACTGGTACAGCACAGGAGAACGGATCTTCTGTACGTAGCTGACACCACACAGAAAACCTTTTCCATTTCAGGGTATAGGTTTTCCTAGTGGACTGCTTCCTAGAGGCTAGGACAACCTCCTCTACTTCCTGAGGTAGGCCCCAGGGAGCCAAATCTACCCTTTCAGCCTCCAGGCCATCAAATTGAGAGCTTTGAGATTGGGGTGCAGAAGAGAACCCTGATCCTGAGATAGGTCGGGTTGCAACCCAGAGGTAGTGGGGGATCCACTGCCAGCTGCAGCAGAAGTGAAAACCAAGGCTGTCTCGGCCATCTGGGAGCCACCAGGAGGACCAAGGCCTTCTCTTTCAGAATTTTGAACAGAGTTCGGGCCACCAAGGGCGTGGGAGGAAACGCATACAGGAGGCCCTGCGACCATGGGATCAGAAAAGCATCTGCTGCCATCCTCAGAGGATGCGGATGCCTGGAGCAGAACTGTGGCAACTGTTTGTTCAGTGGACTGGCAAACAGATCTATGGATGGAAGTCCCCATTTCAGGAAAATCCTTTGAACTACCAAAGGATGGAAATTTTGAATTTATTAAACAAGCAACAAAAGACATACCAAAAAGCAAAAACAAAAACAATAACAAGCACCCCAACCAAATCCCACACACCCCCCCAAAACCCCCACCCCCGACATAGCACAAAACAAGTATCTCCACCCCCCCGTGACCCACCTCCCCACCACCAAACCCAACAACCAGCACACGTGTCCCTTCCCCCCGACATCATCAACCCGAAATAGTTCAGCATGTCCAATGTCTGTCCCAACCCCCCAACAGCAACCCGCAGCAGTCCAACAGAAATGCAACGTCCATCCCAACCCCCCCCCCAACCACCCACAACAATCCCAGCACAGTCCAATGTCCCAAATGTCCATCAGGGCTGCCAAGCCCTCACTCACACCCACAAAAACAAAACGCATTCCCCCTTTCCCACCCCCGTCCCCACAAAGGAGCAACATCTCCTCCGCCCCCACCCCAATCCCTACCCCACCCCCACCCTCCCCATAAATAAAGAAAACCCCCACCCCCCTAAACAGAAACATACAGGCATGTGCCGTCCCCAACGAAAACCCACCAGAAACAAAACCATAATACAAATCAATAAATGAACACAAAAAACCCAACCCTATCGGCCGAAACAGCGGAGCGGGATGCACAGAAACACAAAAACAAAAACAAAAACAAAACAAACACACACCTGCTCCAGGGAGAAGAAAACGAAAACAAACATCCCCCAGGGAGAGAGAGGGAGAGCGGACAAGTGGCCAACAACCCCCCAGCCCTAGTGCAAACCCCCCTCCCCCTCCCCCCCACCAGAAGGAAAGCAACCCCAGATCCCTAAACCTAGGAAGAAACCCCAGGGACTAACCCCCCCCCCCCTCCTGTCTCACCTCCCTCCTCCACCCGGGAGACAAAAACAAAACCCCTAACCTCTAACAGGGAAGAAAAACCCCAGGGAACCCCTCCCCCTCATGGGGGGCGGAGGGTGAGGTGACGCCACAGACGCTCCCAACGATGGACCTCCACCACCCGCCTTTCGCGTTGCACCATGCTGGACACTTCCTCCAGAATGTCCCGCACCACCTCGTCGAGGGGCAGGACCAACCCCCGGGTCGAGACATGACAGCGCGCTTGCCACAGGTGGTAGCGCACTACAGCCGTGACTAGGTAGAGGGTCCCGGAGTCCTGCCTTAGAGGAAAGGACCAGGCCCCGTACACCCACTCCGCATACGTGAGGAGGGAAAGGTCGCGCAGGTGAAGAGCAGCGGACACCAACCGGCAGGCCTCCACGTTGAAGGGGCACTGCCGGAGGAAATGGTCCATGGTCTCCGCCTGCCCCTCACACCCGGCCCTCGGACAGACCCGCTCGGCCTGTGACCTGTACTTGAGGTTGTCCCTCACGTACAAACGCCCGTGGAAAGACAACCAGGCTACATCCGAACCTTCTTCGGTAGCCGAGGGGAGTTCAACAGCCGAAGGCCCCGCTGCATCACATCCGCCGGACAGTCCCGCAGGGCCCACCGTGGTTGATAGTGAGAGGTGAGTACCATCCGGTATAATCCTTTCCGCCCCAAGGACTGGGCGAGCGGGTCGGTCACCCCCCACCGCCGAATGAGCCCCACCATCACAAATACGTACGATGGGGCCTGTTCCCCTCTCCGGCGCACACGTGGGACCGAGGACGCCCCCTCCCACTGCTCCCAGAAGCGGGAGAACCATTCCCGATAGGAGGCCACCCACCAAACCCCACCCCCTTCCCTCATCCTACCTAAGTGAAATGCCATAGACAAGACTGACAGGAAGACAAGGGGGTGCAACATACCCAAACCACCCTCTGCCCGATCCAGGCAGACGATGTTGCGCTGGACAGGGTTCAAGCGGTTACCCCACAGAAAACAGAAAAAGACGGCACAAACAGACGCCTGACGGGACAACAGAAGAACGAAGACCGTGGCCACGTGCAGAAAGAGAGGAAGCAGAAGAAACGTCCCGAGGAGTTTGATCTTCTCCTCGTACGTACACCTCCACCCCCTCCACCGCAGCACCCGACACCGTGCAGTCTCGAGACAACGGTCCCAATTAGACTCCGCACAGTCCTCCGACCCGAAGACGAGGCCCAAAACGCGGACCTCCCCCACGGGAGGAGGAAAGGGGGCGCAGGAAGGCGGGGAGGCCTCCGAGGAGCCCAACCACAGCGTCTGGCACTTGCTGTGGTTTACAACAGAATGGGCTACCTCCGAGTACTCCTCCACGGCCTCTCGCATGGCCTCTACCCCATCAGTGCCGTCCACGTAAACTGAGATGTCGTCAGCGTAAGCAACAACGGACACCGGGGGCGCACCGGGCGCCTCCAGGCCCCGCAACCCACCTGAGGACAATCTCCGGAGGAAGGGGTCGAGGGAGAAAACATACAGCAGGGGGCTCAAAGGGCACCCCTGCCGCACCCCCGAGGCGACACCAAATGGCCGTCCGAGCCACCCGTTAATAAACGGGAAGCTCACCCCCCCTCGGTACAGCGCCTGCACGACGAAGAGGAAACCTGCGGGGAGGCCGAAGTGCTGGAGCACCACCCACAGGTACCGGTGACTGACTCGATCAAAGGCTTTGGACTGATCCAAGGAGACCAACCAGTGGTCCCGTTGGAGCGACCGGCCTCTTTCCACCATCTCCCGGACTGTGGCGACAGCGTCCAGAACCCCTCTCCCCCGAACGGAACAATACTGGGAAGGGGACAGCAAATCGCCCGACACCTCCACCAGTCGGTTGGCCAAACACTTGGCCAGGATCTTCCGGTCCGCGTTCAGAAGAGAGAGCGGCCGCCAGAAGTCCAAGGAGCTATCGTCCTTCCCCTTGGAGAGCAGCAGCAGGACAGACTCGCGAAATGACCGCGGGAGATACCCCGTGTCCATGATCTCCTGAAACAGGGAGGTCAGGAAGGGGGCCAGCTGGGCAATGAAAGTGCGATAGAACTCCACAGGGAGCCCAGGCACCTTCCCCAACGGCATGGCACGAATCGCCCTCTCCACCTCCACCTGCTGAATCGGAGCAGCGAGTGCATCAACCTGTGCCTGGACCACAGCCGAATACACCGGGGGAAGGCCCAGGTACGTTCGGATATGGGTGAGGTCCACGGGGCGATCCCCAAACAGGTCCGAGAAGTATTCCCCCACTATCCGCAAAAGGTCCTCCTGGGAGGTATGAATGGTACCGTCCTCGCCCCGCAGGGCCATGACCTCCCGACGCTGAACCCTCTCCCTGCAAGTCCGGAAAGGGTCTGGAGTGGCGCCCCCACCGGCCGCCCCCTCGAAGCATAGGGAGGCATGGCGATCGTAAAGCAGGCCACGGAGCTGGACACGCACCTCTTCAACCTCCTCCTGCGCTGCCCCTCGCGATACCAAACGATCCAGCGACCTCCGGAGGACAGTGTAGGTGAGGTAGCGGGATCGAGCCATGGAGGTACCCCGGGAACGGAAGAGTTGTCGGGCACGCGTCTTCACCTCATCCCACCAGGCGCCACGGGAAGGGAAAAACACTCAGCAGGGTCTCCTGGTCTGCGAGAAAGGCCAAGAACTCCTGGACCACCTCTGATGTTGCCAACAACTGCACATTCAGTCGCCACAGGCCAGGACCCCTGCTAAGCTCCTCGTGGTTGGCCAGGAAGGACACAGAGAGGACGCAGTGGCGCGAAAAGTCAACCGCCTGCAACTGCGGAGGGGAACACTCCACCCGGGCACTCACATATATCCGATCGATACGACTCCTGCAGGTCCCATGGTAGTAGGTGAACCCCGGCGACCTAGGAAAGGCCCGGTGGAAAACATCCACGAGGTCAGCCGTCCGGGTCATCTCGGCCAAAAAGAGGCCCTCGTAACTGGGTGGGCAACGCTCCCCCCTCGGTCCTGCAAAAAGGTGGTGGTGTTAAAATCCCCGGCAAGGACCACCAAACGGGAGGTGTGTAAGTAGGGGCGGATAACCCCGAACAGGGTCTTCCGCGCCAACTTAGACTGGGGGCCGTAGACCACCACGAAACGAAACCGATGGGGCCCGCAGTAGCCATCTAAAAGCAGACACCGGCCCTGCTCCAGTTCCCACACGTACTGCACCTGAAATCGGTTAGACGTGAACAAAACCGCCACTCCTGCGTAGGGCTGTGCCGCAAGGGACCAGTACGAAGGGCCCCACCTCCACTCTCGCTTCGCCCGATGAAGGCTAGCGAGCGAGGTGAGCCTGGTCTCCTGCAAGAAGATGACATCCAGCCCACTCGTAGAAAGAAAATCATAGGCCGTAGCCCGCGCCTGGTCTGAGAAAATGCTGGCCACGTTGATGGTGGCGCACGAGAACGCAGGAGTGCACGCCATGCCTATTTCGAGTGCAGTGACCCTTTCCTCCTCTTCTCACCAACCCCGGGATCCCCAGAATCCCGCTTGCAGGACAAGCCCGCGAGCTGGAGCGACTCCTCCTGGTCCACGTCTACCACCTCGAGGATCTCCTCCTCCTCCCGCTCAACCCTATCACCCCAGGAGGTGCTGGCGCCCCCGGGACCACCAGGCAAAGCTGTCGTGAGGGCAGACCCAGCCCCCACGGGATGAGGAGGCACAAACGGGTCAGGGGTCGGAGGAATGACCTCCTCCGTGGGGTCCACCACCTGTGCAGCCCCCCCCCTCCCCGGACAAAGACTGAGACAATACGACAGTGCCCACCCCCGCGGGGGAGGCCAGGGCGGCCGGGTCAGCAGGGGGCTCCTGCGAAGGCCCCGAACCCAACTGCGGGGGTACAAGGCCATCCTCCCTCACCCGTCGGGCGCCAGTATCCCCCTTGATTGGAGGACCCTGACTGCGGCGCGCCTTCTGCACCTTTGAAGGTCGCCGCTGAGGAAGAGGGGCCACCCCCGCCGCTAAACCGCTCCGAGCGCCGCACAGGAAGCCCTGCTTCCACAGGCAAGCCCTCATCCGCCTCAGCCGCATCAGCGGCCAAAAAGACGAAACGGTTGATGTCCAACACGGGCTCTGCATCCAGCAACGGGGATGTCTCCCGTTTCTTCCTTTTGGACTTGCCACCCTTGGAAGGGACCGTAGTCCATTCCTCAGGTGGCACCACCCTCAACCCACTATCCTGTCGTGCTACATTAACCTCCACCACATCAACCCTCTCCTCCTTCCTACCCGAAATCCCTCCCCCTGGTGTCTCCCTCGGCTCGATGGACACCTCTGCACTAGGGCCCCCGGTCTCCTCCTGTGGGAGAGGGGCCTCCATAGCCTCCTCCCGCACAGGAGCCCGAGGTGGTGTGACGGCAACCCCCCCCCCCCCCGGTCCATTGTGTGACGCGGAGGGGCAGCGGGCAAAGGGGTGGCCCAACTCCCCGCAAAGGTTACACCGAATTAGGCAGACACCCGGCCGAAGCGTGACCCCGTCCACCACAACGGGTGCAGACCTGCTCGGGACAGTTCATGCTCAAATGGCGGAATGAGCCACAGCGGTGACACTCGCGGGGTTGCCCAGGGTAATAGCACAAGATGCGATCCCGACCGAGGAAACCGGCCGAGGGCACGTGCTGCACCACGTTTCCCACATCAAGCAAAACGGATCCTGCCCTTCCACGACCCGTCCCACACCCCTAGGGGCCCGCGCCCTTAACCAGGGGTGCGAGAAGCACCGCATGGCGCACCAACCAAAACTGGATGTCCTGCCCTGGGAGCGACTCATTCCTGGATAGGATTGTCACAGGTACCGTCCCCTGGCGGAGATAGGCACAACACGAAAAGTCAGCCCACCCTCCCTGCCCCCTCTGCTGCTGGTATCGGTCCCAGAAAATCTCCAGCCCCCGTCTCAGCATGAAACTAACATCATATTCAATGGTGTTGTTCATGTGGATAAAGGCGTAGAGATCTCCTGGGAGAAACCCCAGCCCAAGGACCATCCTCCCTTCCTGTTCCCAGGCTGGAGGGGAACCCTCCCCAGCCCATCGGATCTGCGCCTCGTTGCGCAGTCGGAACTCCCCCACTACTCCTCTTGGAAACCCTCCCCCTCCTCCTCCTCCTTCCCCTCCAGCGGGACCATTCCCCGGAACACCTCCCCTCCCCCTCCCCACCCCCGACGGCCCTGGAGTGGTGCCCGACCCCTTCAGAGCCTCCGCAAAGGTACGGAGGGGGGGAGCCGGCCCCCCAGCCACCATCTCCTGCCCTCCTTGTATCTGTTCCTGCCTCCCTCTGCGGGGGATCCTGCTGCTGGACCGCAGGATCCGTAACCTCCTCACTTAGATCAAACGGAGGACTGGGGAAGGTCAACTCCGCAAAGACAGAGTCCGGGATGCTACCTCCTCCGGATCCCTGAGTGCCACCGAGAACCCCTGGACCACCAATTATCTCTACCTCCGGCTGCCGAAAGGCAGTAAAAGCCCGGGAGGGCCCAACGGGGCCTCCAAAGCCAATCGTAGGGCATCACAGACCTGGTTCTCGGTAACACCCAGGGAACCGGAAAGGCTCCCCCAAACCTCCTTCCCGCATTCCCGACCCAGCGCAAGGCTCCTGGGTTTCGGCCACCACTACCGGGGACGGACCCCGCTCCCCTTCATTCCCGGGTTCCAAGGGGACCACCGCCCCCACCTGACCCTACGGAGAACAAGTCCTTCCTCGTCCTGAAGCAGCCACTACGTCCTTCCCCACTATATAACCAGTCGTCCGCTCCCCCCCTTCCTCCATCATCCCGTCCTGTAGCCATCATCCGCCACCCCCTGTATGGCTATCGACAACAAGGCAGGACCCCCCGAGACAACAGGGCAGATCCCCCCCCCAGCACCTCCCCCACACCACACCCCCCCCTGCCCCTTGTCCCATACCAGGTCCTAACCTGGTTGTCGGTGCCAGACGTGGCACAAGGATCCAGAAAAGTTTGGCCGGTAGTCAGGGCTCCAACAGAAAGGGCGGACACCCCCCTGTGAGCCAGGTCTCCGTCGGCCGCAATAACAGACACCAAAGGCAGCTGCGCATCCCGCTCCTCTACCCCCGGCCGCAGTGACAGCTGACTAGCACTTTTCTTTCCCCCTCTCCCCCCCGGGGACTGCAGAAAAGAAAGAGCAGCCCCCATCCTACCCCTTTCTCCTCCTTCCAGCACCCCTCCGGCCCCAGTCAGCCACCTCAGAACATACTGGGCGAGTGCCCTGTTGCAGTCTAGGTGCCGGGAGGGCAGCCCCAAGAGGGGAGTCCGGCCCACCCGCCATCCCCCTACCAACCCCCTTCCCAGAAACCTGGACAGGCATCGTAGCTGAAGGAGCAGGATTCCGAGTACAGGTGGAGGAAATCCGCCACCGTGGATCCTCAAGTGGCACAGCAGAATCAACATGGCTGAGGCCAACCAGTCATTCCGCCGCCGGGGATCCCGTGCAGAAAACCCCTCAGAGCCGGAAACATCCAAAGACAGTGGATCAGCAGTATGCTGAAAAGGAACCGCCGAATACTGCTGCCTCTCTACAAACACCCCCTCCAATCGAGGGGCATGAAAAAGAAGCTCCCTCTGTGCTTAAAGAGTGCCGTCGAAAATCCCGCAGCAAATCAGAAGATGGGGAAGGGTCGTTCTGCAGACTTACTGGGTTTCCCGGAAGCGTCAGTACCCCTTACTCGGCGGCCATCTTGTGATTGTAATCTGGCTGGGGGAAGTCCTACAGGCAGCTCCTGCAACGACCTCACTTCCGTAATGACGTCATCAGAAAGACCCCGGCGGCCATCTTGCGATTGTAAGCTGGCTGGGGGAAGTCCTCCAGGCAGCTCCTGCAATGACCTCACTTCCTTAGTGACGTCATCAGAAAGACCCCGGCGGCCATCTTGGATGGTCCCTTCAGTGTTACACGACTGTTGGTGAGCCACCAGGATCAACGGAGCACCCTGGGGACGTGCAGGAACAATCTGGGCAGACAGCATTTCGGAGGAGGAACCAGCGCATTCACAACATCACAACCAATCACCCTGCTGCAGGTAAGACACAGGACATCCAGGAAAATGCTTTTAGAAGAGGAAGGCATGGGAACGGGTGGTAGCACTTTCCCAGGAACTAGAATGGGAGAGGGCTAATAACTTCTAAGCCAGGAGGGATGGACCCCATGCTGCTGACCCACCCCCGGGGGCTCCCCTGCGACCTGCAGGTCATCTTCCAACGATTATAATGGTTGGTAAACTTCGGGCAAGGGACCCACAACCCTGGTTCTGATAGTACTAATCTCCAAGTACTTGGCCTTCAGGGCCCGCTTTACCCCCTTCCGATAGGTAGCATAGGCCAACCATTACTCCCGGGAATGGTGGCCTGCAGGCTCTCCAGGTGGGAGAGCTGGGCTTGCAGCTGGGCCGCCTCCTCCTGGAGACCCCGAAGCCGTCGCACCGATGCATACAATGGTCAGGGGGCCCTAGCGGGCTGCTGGTAAGAAGGCAGGACCGACACCCTCAACCGTCCTCATCCTCACTGGAGGAGGTAGAGGCCTCTCAGGAACCGATAGGTGGAGGGGGGAAAACCCACCTCCTCCAGTTACTACATTCCACGGGTCCTACCAGGGTCTACCCAGGGCATCTCCCTGCTGCCACCCAGCCTCCACACCCTGCCTGGGGAGGAGACAGGAGCCTCCTCCCTGGGGTGGCGGGCCCAAACCTCCATACCTGTGGGTCCCT
>CM066034.1:1000754447-1000879225 GCA_033557465.1 Ichthyophis bannanicus | reverse complement strand
AATACCTGCCTCCTGGTGAATCCATGCTGCCTTCGGATCCTGAAATCTGCTGGACTCCAGAAACCTCACTAGTTCACTCTTTCAAAACAGTGTTTCCAATAATGTACTCACCACCAAAGTTAAACTAACCGTCCTGTAGTTTTCAACCACATCCCTTACTTCGTCTTTTGTGTAAAGGTCCCACATGAGCCTCTCCTTCCAGTCCTTTGGCACCACTCCCGACTCCAACGAGGCATTGAAAAGGTCAGTCAGTGGAGCTTCTAGAACTTACCTAAGTTCCCTCATTATTCTAGAGTGTATCCCATCCGGTGGGGCACATTGCTTTGTCTACTTTAAGTTGAGCTAATTTCTCTGACGAACACAGTCTTCTGACAATTGGTCAAGATGGTCCCTCGCTTCTGTTCCTGTTTGTGGTTTTTCTGAGGTCCTCTTCCGGTTTCTTCATATCTGTGAACACAGAGCAGAAAATATTTTGTTAAGCAATTCCGCTTTATCCTGATCAATTCTACATATTCCTCCCCTTTACCCTTGAGTCTGACAATGCCACTTTTTTTTTGGGCCCTTCCTCTTCGCACTAACATATCTGAAAAAATGAAAAAATGTCTTATCCCCCCCTTTTATTGCATTTGGTTATTTCCTCCTCTTTTTGAATATTTTCTTTCATTACTACTTTGCTATCTTCTCTAAGTTTTTACAAATATAGATGCCTGTCTTCCTCTCTCCAATTTGTAATAATGTGATTGTGCATTAAACTAACACCAATATACAAGGGTAGTTTAGGAAAATATTCAAGTAAATAGATAAAACAACCTTGTGTGTACCATAGGAAATCTATCACAAACTTGGGTCTGATAAGCTGCTGGATCGCCGAACATAGTTGATAATAATGCCTGTGTGGTTTCTATTTTAAAGGGTTTTTTTAAAATTGATAGCACTGTAAACACACATTATGTCTTTGCTCCAGGAACAATTAGGAATGTAGTCTTCACATATGGGTGGCATCGGTACCGATGGAGCCCATGTGGGAACAGTCACCGCAGAAAAACTTCTTTTTGTTGATAGCTCCTCTGCCTTCCTGTCGACACCTTATAATGATGTAACTGTAATTTATCCCACTTAATATCTATATGTTATCTAAGAGATAAATGAAATCTGCTCATCCAACCCTACTATTTCTATACTTCCATGTATGAGAAAAAGTTTTGTCGGATCGTTTGCCATGAAAGGGACCCTTCCCTCTCTCGTAGCAAACCCTCCTTTTTTTCTTTTGTTAAAAGAGTGCACTCATCCTTTTCATCCGCTGAGGCAAAATTACAAAATAATCCTCAGTATTCTTAATCATAAAATCACCATTATGTGAATGATAATATGAAGCAGTATGATTAGCAACTTATCTCAAAGTCCCGGATTCTTAGTCGCAGCTTACCCACGCTATCTCCAAAATAACCAGCAAGTCGATGTTTCCTCCATGCTGTCTTCGATAATCAAGAGTACCGTGGTCTTTTTATTAAACCCAAGGAATCCTCTGAGTCTGCTGTTCCTCAAAAGTCTGCTGTTTTCTCGTAAGTCTGCTATTACTCACTCTCAAAATCATTTCCCAATGTGTGTTGCGGTTCAAGGAGACGTGTACTCCTTGTACACAGTGTCGTGTTTTCAAACCATGAAACCTCCTGGTCCTTCTTCATGCACCTACGTCTAAATTGTGTTCAGTCCCCTCTACTATTTTGAATTCAGCCTCATTCCCTTGTTCAACAAAAATGGGCTATCATTGGCTGTCAGAGAAAATCAATCTATCAAACTCCACCAATCCAAGGCCAGATTCAAACCAGCAGGTGTTACTGATCGTAAGCAGTAAATCCAAAAATTGTTCTCTGTATTGTCGGACACCGGCACCATCCGAAGACATCGCTGGTTCCCTTATTCTTTTCTTTTCTTTTTTTTCTTCACACAAGAGTCCAGATCCCCAATTAAAGTGTCCCAAGAATTGCGGGAGAAGTCCTGAAAATCCAAGGAGAACACCAGGACCTCTCCAAAGGCCTCTGCCAACTCCAGCCGTCTGGCCAAGCATCCCCGGCAGGAGGACTTGTCCTCCAAAGCCCCTGTGGGGACCTGGGAGGGCTCCTAAGGAATTCAACCTCTGGAGAATCCCTGGTGCCATACTCTGGTATGTGGCAGCAAGCCCTGTTCTATCTTTGGACCAGACACCAGCAGTCTCTTTGGACCAGCGTATGCTATTCATAGAGAGAACTCTACCAGTGCTCCTGGAAGCATTCGTACCACCGATAGCTCCAGGGCTGCAGTCATTGATACCGCTATTGACATTGGTATCACTTCCCAGCAGACGATGACCCATGCCCCTGTTCCCTCTGCTCTAACACTGACACCGAGGCTTGAACCAGGTTCTATACCAGCATCGATAGCACTGAGTGCAGGCGAGGAGCACACATCTCTGCTGGGACATTGGCACGATTCAGAGATAGAGGATCGGTATCAGCACCATCGATCACACAAACATCAACACCGCTAATACCTCCCCATACTTGGACTCTGATACCTCCTATTCAGATCACCTCTCCTTTGACTCCACTGAGTTCCAGGAGATTTTCTCAGAATCCTCAACTCCAAATATCCGAAGAAAATCACTGCCAGAAGACATGTCATTCCAGGAGTTCATCCGGGAAATGGCAGTGGGCTTATCCATCACAGCTACAGCTGAACCAGAACCAAGAGCGAAAGAGCTGGAAATACTCCAGTACCCCACAGCCCCAAAAGAGGCTATGATTCACTTTACAGCAACAAGATTAAATCAAAATAAACTGAACCATCTAATTTCTCAACAAATAGGGGTGTCTTACATGGAGCGATGGGGGGAGGAGCGGTGGGTTCGCCCCTAAACAAACAAAGAAACAAAGATATGGGGAGGGGTGCACCTACTCCCTAAAAGACATGGGAAGGGGTGCACCTACTCCTGCCATATTGCTGGGCAGACTAGATGGACCATACTGGTCTTTATCTGCCATCATTTACTATGTTACTATGTTACCCGTGCATCAAATACTTCATAACCTGATGCTACATATCTGGTAAACGGTGTCACCTATTAGTAGAAGGCTGGACACCATGTACCAAGTTCCGGACTGTCCTGACTTCCAGAAGTCACAACTACTGCACCATTCTATGGTGGTTGAATCAGCGATGGTGCAGGATCAAGAGTGGTAAGAACCATTCCTTGATTCCAATGGATCAAGAATCGAGAACTCTCAATTCCTTTGAGCACCGGCATTCCAAGCTTCCATAATAGCATGTAGAATAAATTCCTACGCCCTCTACATGGGCATATTCCTTAAGGAAATCAATAAAGACTGGGAAGGTTTCCTCCCTCTCATTCCTGAGGAAAAGAGAACTGCCTTCCAATCTCTTTTGAAACACAGTCCAAAATGTGTCCTAGTTTGTCAACAGGGCTGTATTTAATGCATTTGAAAAATCTAGCAGGGTCTCCGCTATAGCCATAGGTGCCTGCAGGTTGGCATGGCTTCATGCGTCAGACCTGGAACTATGGGTCCAAGATAAGTTGGGCAACATCCTTTGTACAGGGGAAAACCAGTTTGCGAAAAAACGGAGGGAAAAGGCCAGAGAACTGGAAACAGATGACACCACCCTAAAGAGTCTCTCCAGAAAGATTGATGACTTATCAAAGAAGAAGTAAGCAGCCAAAAGGTCTTTCTATCCTAAGAAAAGGAAATTTTATCTCTCCTACCCTCAGTCTGCAGAATACCAAGCCCCAATAGAAGCAGCAGGACCCCCTACAAGAGAAGAAGCCCCAAGACCGCCAAGCAGCAACTACCCACACAGGCACCTTTGGTGCCTAGCTTTTTGACTCATTTCTGGAGAGCATTGCCATCTTGTCCCTGCAGGACTCCCAAAGCTCCCCACATAGCAGGCAGGTTATGTTTATTATGCATACTGGCAGAACCTCATCACCACAGAACAATGGACCCTGCAAATCATTCAAGGGGTTTATCAGTTACACTTCCAACATCTCCCCCCCTTTTTATTCAAGAGGGATTACTCTACTCAGCCTCTCCTCAGAGCTTCCCTACTGCTTTCCCATGGGGCCATAGAGAAAGTTCCAAAAGATCAATGTCTCAAAGGCTTTTACTCTCCTTATTTCCTCATACCAAAGAAGTCAGGAGGATAGCGGCTCATACTCGACCTCAGAAACCTGAACAAGCTCCTCGTAAAGGAAAAGTTCAAGATGTTCTCTCTAGGAACTCCTCCTACCCTACCTGCAATAGCAAGACTTGCATTGTTCTCTGGATCTGAAAGAGGCCTATTTGCACATCGTCAGACATCCAGAGTACAGGTAATACCTCCGTTTTGCATTTCAGAGGACCCACTATCAATACAGTCCTTCCCTTTGGCCTGTGTCAGCAACCAGGGATTTCACAAAGTATATGACTGTAGTAGCAGCCTACCTTTGCAGCATGGGAATCTTTGTCTTACCCTACTTGGACGATTGACTGTGTGATAAGGAAGCTTATCATAGCTCAGGTAATAGCTATAGAAAAGATGATGTGACTCTGAACAAGCAACCTGTCAGTTCTGGTAGAAGTGAGAAAACAGAGTTTTCACATAAAAGACTACCAGTCCCAGAATGCACCAGGTTTCCAGCAGCCATGAGAGAGGCTGAAGGGAGAAAATGTGTGTGCAATCAAGAGAGCTATGAGGTAATCCCTAAGCACTCATCTCAAAGGGCAGGGCCTGATTCAAGACAGCTGCGCTGTGTTAGGGAGCAGCACTCATTAGGACAGAATAAGAATAGAGATTATTCTTCAGATAAAAGTTACTACAAGCTCCAGCCTTGCTTCAAGGAGAGTTTGAAGAACAGCTTCAGCAAAAGCCAAGCAGATAGAGAGAGAAGGGAAACTCTCTGGAAGGAAGAGAAGAAAGCCCATTGGAAGGTCTGGGAGATTCCAAGGCAGTACCCATACTGGGAGGTATTCCAAATGCCAGCAGAGTCCATTGGACTGGATTCAGCCAGAGGAATGGATTGGCAGAGATAGGAATCACCAGTGGCTACCTGGAAGAGAGAAGACTGCATGTGGAAGGGACTTTCAGACCAAGGCCAGAAGGTATGTGAGAGAAGATCCAGTGTCCAGGGATCAAGATTGGAAGGCTGGACATCAGAATTGGATTTACATATTGGCCAGGCTATACAGAGAGAAATAATGATAGCAGGAGAGGCTCAGGTATGAACACTGATCCAGACCCTATCTATAATAGAGAATGGCAGCAAGGGAATAAGCATTCTCATGATAATGCCTTAATGAAAGACTCGTCTGTGCCAATGTATGATAGTGACCATATGCTGATTGATACAGCAGATGAAAATACAGTTTATATGGACTGTTCTCTATCTAAATGCTATTACTAGCTTTCTCTGAGCAAACACATCAGCCATCACAAAGAAACCTAACTTTGTTTCTTTATTTCCACTGCAAACAGCTCTTAAAGCAGGATTTGGGCTCACACAGTAGCAGCCAGCCAGCTAAAGGCTTTCAGCTGGTCCATTGATAGTAATTAGGGCTGCACCTGATTGTGTGTGTGAGCAAGGGAGAATCCCTGCTGAGATTGGCGTGGAAAATAAGCAGAAGTTAACCTAACCAGCAAAGTTTATTCTTTACTTTGTGCCTTTGTATTTGGTAATTACTTGCTAAGAAAAACATTAGCTAATTGCCTGACAAGCTGAAGGTTGTTTTCTGGTTTACTTTGTGACTTTTTGTTATCCATTTTAAACACTGCAAGCAAGTAACCTCATTTATAGTGCTATCAAGCATACATGTGCTGGGTGAATTAAACCCCATCAATAAAAGAAGTATTTTATTGATCTTACCACTTGGTTTCACAACTCAAATTATTGTCATCAGCTGTGTTTGGGAGTGAATGAACTACAATACCCACAATACCTTGCAAGAATCATATGAATATATGCATCGTCAAGATTGTGTAAGTTCTCACCCTAGGCAGCCGTCTGACAAATGGCGTAGTTTTTCGGATTGCTCTTGCACCAAGAGGATTTACTTGTTGTGGATTACAAATAAAAGTCAAGTTTAAAGCTGTAAGAAGATTTTTTTCCCTCGTCTGCACTTTGGAGGAAAAGTGGTTGTTCCAGGAAGCTGTCCCAGAGGAAAAGACCCTGTGCAAAGCTGGATTCATCACTGAGACAAGGTAATATGTACCTGGGCATGTCTAGTGGTGGATGTGTGTAAGCACAGGGGGTAATTGAAAAAACAAAACAAAAACAAAAACACACCTGGTTGGAAGGTGCTGCTCTTTGGTTTTTTTTTTTCTCTTTTCTTGCAGGGGTCAAGATGGATCCGAGGGAGATGGCTCAGTGGATGGCAGCCCAATTCAGCAAGCAGCAGGAGCTGTCACAGCAGGCCCAGGACACTGCTATGAAGGCCTTAATGGAACAGCAGAAACCAGTGCTTGATCTGGTGCAAGCTCTAGTTCAGCTGCAGAGCCAAAGTGGAACAGATGCAAGACCAGCAGTTAGTACTGGTGCACCACATGTGGACAGTGTGGGACTCAATCAAAGGATTGGGGCATTTAATTTTGGGAAATTAACTCCAGAAGATAATGTTGATGATTTTCTAGAGTCTTTTGAAAGAGTGGCACAGGCTTTAGCATGGCCAGAGACCCAGTGGGCAGTAAGGCTGGCAGCCTCATTAACTGGTGAGGCACTAGCAGCTTACAGAGCAATGCCAGCAGCCCAGGCTTTGATTTATAAGGATGTAAAGGCAGCTATTAGAGATCGCCTAGGGTTGTCTATTTCAGAGTATAGGCGAATGTTTAGAGCTGTTACATTGAAAGTGGGTGAGACACCCAGGGCTCTGAGTCAGAGAATTAGAAGTCTAGCTGTAAAATGGTTAGAGCCTGAGCAAAAGACAGTAGAAATGTTATTAGATAGTATAATGCTGGAACAATTTATGCTTGGGGTACCTAAAGATTTGAATGTTTTTCTTATACAGCAAAATTGCCAAAATCTTGGAGAGGCAACCATGCTAGCAGAGAGATTCTTGGAAGCCACGCAGGCTTGCCATAGAATGGGTGGCCCTCTAAAGATGGATGCTGAGGCTAGATGTGCTGTATCAGAAAAAGGAATAATTAAGAATGTTTCTGAAAATGAATGTACTGTATCAAACCAGATGACACAGTGGAATAGAAAGAAATGTTTCAAGTGTGGAAAAGTGGAACACTTAGAGAAGAGATGCCAGACACACACTAGTTTAATGGGTCTGGATTTAAAACAGCCCAAGGAAGGATTTCTTTTGATGGTTGATGTGCAAGGAATTACCACAAATGCATTATTAGACTCTGGGGCAGACCAGAGTATGATGTCAAAAAGGCTTTGGAAGAGGATAGAGGCCCAAGAAAGATTTGTGCCTAGAACCCCTGAAAGCCAAGTTCACATCAGATGCATTCATGGTGCTGCATCATCATATCCCACCTATAGGCTTAAGGTTAAGTACCTGGGGGAACAAGAGGAAGTCCTATTAGCAGTGGTGCCTAGGCTACCCTTTGATTTGGTTCTAGGGAAGGACTGGCCAAGATTTAAGCAGGAACTAGTGAAAGGGCTAGGAAAGAAGGAGGGAGAAGGTTTAATAATGGAAATAGCTCCCGGGCCTTTCTTTGGAAGTCCTCAGTCCCTAGCTAAAAAGATGGTTAAGCTTCCAGAAAGCCAAACTATGGGTAATAAGAGGGGCCTTGTATCCACCCGCTCGCAGGCTTAGTTAGAGAGCCAGCAGAAGGAGGAGGGGGAGCAGGCAGAGTTATTAGGAGACTTACCCTCTCATGATGATTTAATAACCCCATCATCTGGTAAAATAAGAAAGTTGAAAGCACAAAAGAGGCGTGAGAGACTTTGCAGAGCACAGGGTAGGGCTGAGATGTTAGCTGGTCAAAGTTTACCCTGGGTGCCAGCTGAGTTGGTGGCAAAGTTTCCTAACTTTCCACAAGAACAGCGAGCTGATCAAGCTCTCACCCGAGCTTTTAAGTATGCTCAGGAGGTCAGGGAGGAATTGCCCAGATTCAGACTAGATAATGACATATTATATAGAGAGAGTCAGGACCCCAGAAATGGTGCCATACGTAAACAATTGGTGGTACCCACAACTTTCAAAGGGCTAGTACTTAGGCTAGCACATGATCATCCAGTGGGAGGTCATAAAGGTATGCAAGGAACGCTGGATCAAATACTTGTGCGTTTTTTCTGGCCAGGTATCTTCAAAGAAACTGCCCAGTTTTGTGCTGCATGTCCAGCGTGTCAGCGAGTTACAGCGGCTCACCCACCGGTGGTGCCATTGATCCCCATGCCAATCATCACAGACCCAATTGGTCGCATTGCCATGGATATTGTAGGCCCATTAGTTAAAACGCCCCGAGGTTTCCAATACATCCTAGTTATGGTAGATCAGGCAACAAGGTTTCCCTGGGCCATACCATTGAGGAATGTTTCTGCAAAAACAATAGCTTTAAAGCTAGTAAAATTGTTTTGTGAAGTGGGATTCCCAAGAGAGGTGTTGACTGACCGAGGGTCCAATTTTGTATCCAAATATTTGGCCCAGGTCTGGGATGCCTTTGGCATTCGTCACGTGAAAACCTCAGCCTACCATCCACAATCAAATGGTTTGGTGGAGAGATTCAACCAAACTCTCAAACAAATGTTGAGAAGGGGGTTAGCAGGAGAGGTAAAAGAATGGGATATGTTATTACCCTTTGCCTTATATGCCTGCAGGGAAAGAATTCAAGTGTCCCTAGGTGTAACTCCTTATGAGTTGATGTATGGTAGGGCTCCCCGGGGTTTGTTGGATATTTTGAGGGAACAATGGATTGATCCTGAACCAGGAAGTCAGGAGGTGCCACTGTTTCTACGTGACTTGAGAGCACGTTTGAAAAGGACGTCGCAGGTTGCTGAGAGGAACCTGCAGGACAGTCAAGTTCGCCAGAAAGGGTGGTATGATAGAAAGGCCAAAAGCCGCCAATTAAGCATTGGTGAAAAGGTTTTGGTTCAAGTAGCAGGAACTGCTCCAAAATTTGAGGTACAGTGGAAAGGGCCATGGGAGGTTGTTAAACAAGTAAGCCCAGTGTCTTATATGGTAGAAAATGCCAGAGGGCGTAGGCAGACCTACCATATTAATGTACTTAAGTCTTGGAGGGAGAGGCCTGTAGATAATGACCTTGAACCCAGTCAGGAAGTAAGTGAGCTTCAAGAAGATAACACTCTCATAGGTATTACGGACTGTAGAGAAGCAGTTTCACCAGTAAAACCAGTCCGTAATAACTTAAGCAGGGGGGTATGTGATAAGGAAGCTTATCATAGCTCAGGTAGGAGCTATAGAAAAGATGATGTGACTCTGAACAAGCAACCTGTCAGTTCTGGTAGAAGTGAGAAAACAGAGTTTTCACATAAAAGACTACCAGTCCCAGAATGCACCAGGTTTCCAGCAGCCATGAGAGAGGCTGAAGGGAGAAAATGTGTGTGCAATCAAGAGAGCTATGAGGTAATCCCTAAGCACTCATCTCAAAGGGCAGGGCCTGATTCAAGACAGCTGCGCTGTGTTAGGGAGCAGCACACATTAGGACAGAATAAGAATAGAGCTTATTCTTCAGATAAAAGTTACTACAAGCTCCAGCCTGGCTTCAAGGAGAGTTTGAAGAACAGCTTCAGCAAAAGCCAAGCAGATAGAGAGAGAAGGAAACTCTCTGGAAGGAAGAGAAGAAAGCCCATTGGAAGGTCTGGGAGATTCCAAGGCAGTACCCATACTGGGAGGTATTCCAAATGCCAGCAGAGTCCATTGGACTGGATTCAGCCAGAGGAATGGATTGGCAGAGATAGGAATCACCAGTGGCTACCTGGAAGAGAGAAGACTGCATGTGGAAGGGACTTTCAGACCAAGGCCAGAAGGTATGTGAGAGAAGATCCAGTGTCCAGGGATCAAGATTGGAAGGCTGGACATCAGAATTGGATTACATATTGGCCAGGCTATACAGAGAGAAATAATGATAGCAGGAGAGGCTCAGGTATGAACACTGATCCAGACCCTATCTATAATAGAGAATGGCAGCAAGGGAATAAGCATTCTCATGATAATGCCTTAATGAAAGACTCGTCTGTGCCAATGTATGATAGTGACCATATGCTGATTGATACAGCAGATGAAAATACAGTTTATATGGACTGTTCTCTATCTAAATGCTATTACTAGCTTTCTCTGAGCAAACACATCAGCCATCACAAAGAAACCTAACTTTGTTCTTTATTTCCACTGCAAACAGCTCTTAAAGCAGGATTTGGGCTCACACAGTAGCAGCCAGCCAGCTAAAGGCTTTCAGCTGGTCCATTGATAGTAATTAGGGCTGCACCTGATTGTGTGTGTGAGCAAGGGAGAATCCCTGCTGAGATCGGCGTGGAAAATAAGCAGAAGTTAACCTAACCAGCAAAGTTTATTCTTTACTTTGTGCCTTTGTATTTGGTAATTACTTGCTAAGAAAACATTAGCTAATTGCCTGACAAGCTGAAGGTTGTTTTCTGGTTTACTTTGTGACTTTTTGTTATCCATTTTAAACACTGCAAGCAAGTAACCTCATTTATAGTGCTATCAAGCATACATGTGCTGGGTGAATTAAACCCCATCAATAAAAGAAGTATTTTATTGATCTTACCACTTGGTTTCACAACTCAAATTATTGTCATCAGCTGTGTTTGGGAGTGAATGAACTACAATACCCACAATACCTTGCAAGAATCATATGAATATATGCATCGTCAAGATTGTGTAAGTTCTCACCCTAGGCAGCCGTCTGACAACTGATAAAGGCAGACGCTCCAGGAGAACTCTGCAACTCATGCAAACAAACCCTTGTAGTATTACAACACATGGGAATCGTTGTAAATTTCCCCAAAACCCATCTTGTCACAATTTGATGTTTAGAATTCATAGAGGTAGTACTGGACACCCTATAGACTAGGGAGTTCCTTCCAGAAGACCGCATGAACTCTTCTAAACCTAGCCACCCACATGTCTCAATAGATGAGTTCCACAGCTTGAGATTTCCTACGTCTCTTTGGTCACATGGCATCCACAGTGCACGTGGTACCATATGCATGACTTCATATGCGCCTCACACAATGGACTTTATCTTCCCAGTGGACAAAGGCCACCAGGTACCTCCGGTACCTGATTCAGATAACTCTTCCCCTAGTCCAGTCCCTGCTCTGGTGGTGCACCCCAAAAAATCTTATCGTAGGGTCTCCTTTTCAGATGTCTCCATCTCAATATACCCTCACCACATATGCATCCAAGCTCAGGTGGGGAGCCCATCTTGACTCCCTCTCCACTAAGAGACTCTGGACAGTGCAAGAGTCAGTTCTGCAGTTCAGCCTCTTAGAACTCTGGGAAATCACAAATGCCCTTCAACACCACCTCAAGAGCAGTCAAGTCCTAATTCAGACAGACAACCAGGTGGCCATGTTCTTTGTGAACAAGCAGGGAGGGACAGGTTCATGTCCCCTCTGCGAAGAGGCGATTTGACTGTGGATCTTTGCAATCTCCAGGCAGCTCTACCTCCAAGCAGTCTATATTTCAGGAGAACTCAATCACCGAGCAGACCGGCTGAGTCAAATCCTCCATCTGTACAAGTGGACCCTCGCTCCTCACACCATAGCTGGGATCTTCCGGAAATGGGGAACAATGACCATCGATCTGTTTGCCACTCCCCAACATGAGCAGCTACTGTTGTTCTGCTCCTGAGTACCTTCTGACTCAGCCAGGCACCTGATGCCATCCTCCTTCTTGGGGTCAGGGACTGCTTTATGCTTTCCCTCCCACCCCCCCTGATTCCAAAGAACATCTTCAAACTCCAGACGGACAGAGGCAGGATGATTATCATAGCCCCTTTCTGGTCTTGTCAGCTGTGGTTTCCTTTGATACTTTGCCTAACACAGGCGCAACCAATATGATTGGGATGCAATCCTGGCCTTCTGCCTCAGGACAATGGAAGAGTCCTACATCCCAATCCACCCTCTCTGTCTGACAGCAAGACTTCTGAAGGGTTGATGCTGCAGCATCTCAGTCTTCCACAAGCAGTAAAGGATATCCTCCTGGCTTCCAGAAAACCCTCCCAGGTGAGTATACTTCTTCAAATGGCATAGATTTGCTTCATTGTGCTCAGAAAAGGACCTCAATCCATTTGACACACCAATAGCTTCTCTTCTACAATATTTGCTTCACCTCTCCTCCTTGGGATTCAAAATCAGTGCAAGTTCACCTTAGGGTCTCCTACTTTCTAAATTGCCCCTCAAAACTTCTCCGGTGGCTTGTGACCTTAATGTGGTCTTGGAGCAGCTTCTCAAACCACTGTTTGAGTCTCTGGCTACCACTCACCTTTGATATTTGTCTTGGAATGTTATCTTCCTCATTGCTCTTACCTCGGCCAGACGCATCAGCGAACCTCAAGCTTTGGTGGCACATCTACCATATACCAGATTGCATCATGAGAAGGTTGTCCTTCGCATGCACCCACATTTTCTCCCAAAGGTGGTTTCCCCTTTCCATATCAATCAATCAGTAATCCTTCTGGTCTTCTTTCCAAGACCACACTCTTCCTGTGCTGAAGCAACACTGCACACTCTCAACTGTAAGCAGGTCCTGGCAGACTAGATAGGCCATGTAGTCTTTTTCTGCCATCATGTTTCTATGTTTCTGTCTCCAGAGAACCCAGGATCTCTGCAGATTCTCACAATTATTTGTTTCCTTTGACCCTATTCACTTGGGGCTTCCTGTGTCGAAACGCATACTCTCCAGATGGATAGCGGATTGTATCTCCTTTGCTTTACAACAAGCAGTCCTCACCCTTACAGGACACGTCACTGCTCACAATGTCTGAACCATGGCGACCTCCATAGCCAACCTCTGCTCAATCACCATTGATGAAATCTGTCGGGCATCAACCTGGTCCTCCATCCATACCTTTGCCGTCCACTATTGCTTGGACAAGAACTCCCACCGGGATGCTGTCTTTGATCAAGAGCTCCTCAAACATCTATTTGACATATAGCCACAACTCCTACTCCCTGACCACACTTCTTATTACCAGATCAACATGGCGGGGATGTTAATGAAGCTGTGAATCCTGTCCGAATTCTCCATTCTGGCCTAGTTTCTGTGATTTGGGAGCTGGGGAGTCTCATATGTGAAGATTACATTTCTGCTTGTTCGTGGAGAGAGTGCAGTTACTCACCTGTAACAGGTAATCTCCAGGAACAGCAGGAATTTTGTCTTCACAACCCACCCTCCTCCCATTGGGGTTGTATGGTTGTTTTCACTTTTTTTTCTTAGCTACAAACTCAACTGAGGAGAGGGAGTTGGAAGAGCGGGAAGGCAGCTGTATAGGCAGAGTGGACTGTTCCAAAAAGCTCTCCTATTGGATGCTGAGGTGCATTCCCACATGGGCTCCATCGGTACTGACGTCATCCATATGTGAAGACTAAATTCCTGCTGTTCCTGGAGATCATCTGTTACAGGTGAGTAGCTACACTTTAGCTGAGCTCCACAGAGGGCCTAGCACTGAAGAATCCAGTGTCTGTCAGGCCTAGGCATGCAGAACCTGGCATGCTGGGTCTCTCCCCCTTAATTTTTCCCTTCACCATCTTAACATAACCATCTTAGGACCCTTGAGGTTCATCATTCCTCCTCCCCAACTTTTGGGAGAGGGCCTGGGGAAGAGTTCCATATCAGGGCACTGTCCCTTTAAATTTTCAGCTTAAAAAAAAGGAGGAAAGGGTCAGTTGTGTTTATTTATTTATTTATTTAACATTCATTTATATACCGCATCTTCCAGAGATCAGATGTGGTTTACAGTAAACATCAACCAACAAAGCAGAGTTTGTTTTACATGGAACGTCTTATATCAATGAACATAGTATAAGCCAAACGGTGAATGCAAAATACAGAACAGAATAAACTATGTACAGGTACAAGTATGTGGGCATAATCCAAACAGTGTATGCCAATACAGAACAGATCTAAGCACCAGTAGCACAGCTATTGTATGGTGCAGCTGGATTCAGTGTTCCCAAAGGCAGCGCCAGAGCAGGTAAGAGGAGCAGACTCAATCGGGGGCAAGAATGAAGGAGCAGTGTTCCCATGCTGGCGAGTCGCGTGGCCTTTGAGGCCTGAAGCAGCCACCGGAGCCTTCTTTTGGCAGTCAGTTTCTGTCATGTCTGCGAGCAGGAGGACTGCGTGGCTGAGGAAAAGCTCGGGGGTAGACTTTGGAGATTCGCAGGTTCCAGTAAATGAAGCAAAGTGGTGGTCTGCATCACCTCAGCGGCGGCAGACCACAGTTTTGGCGGGGATCACTACCACTTTTCTGAGCTTGTAGCTCTGTTGGGAAAACCATCTGGTGACACGATGCCTACAGTGGACGGCCCAGCATTGCAATAAATGAGGTCAGTAGCTTCCGGGGGGAGGGGGTAACTGGGGATTGGGGTGTCCCTATTTCTTCAAAATTTGTTCTTCTGCCACACTAGGCTTTTTGTTTGAGACAGGGCCTGATGCAGTGATCTCCTCAACTCACCCTTCCGTGAGAAGGTGGAGGAGCCAGAGTCAGTGGCCAGAGAGCTGTCTGAGCCAGTGACCAAACGATGGCATTGTGAACATGAAGACAATGGTTCAGCTCTTTCAGGAGGTTCAGAGGATCCCCTGGAGGGGTCATCAAGTCACTGGGATAACCCCTTGAGGGATGATCTCAGGGAAGGCAAAATACCACCATGGGATGATCCTTCGGTTATCAGAGTGTTTCGCTGAGATGAATTGGTGGTGCTCATTTCCCAGGTGTTGATGGCTTTTAACATTGTAGAGAATTCTCCTGCAGAGCCAGGAATAGTTGAGGATCCCCTGTTGGAGGGTATCCAAAAGCCTCCTTAATCTTTTCAACAACATAGGGCCATAAAGGATATGATTTCGGTGGAGTGAGAGTCAGAGGCTAGCTTGAGAGTCAGCCTCTCCTAAGGTGGATATATTGATGTCATCAGTGTTCAAAATTAAGACATTCTGGTGGAAAGCGGAGTGGGGCTGAAGGACGCACAGGATTGCAAATTGGAAACCGTCTTGAAGTTCTTTGAGGTGTCTGACTCTACAGGCATCAATTTTTGGTGCCTATGTAGCTCGGGAATGTTGGAGGTGGGCTGCCCCTTCTCCATCTTAACCCCACCTATCCACATGCTGCCCAGGTAGCACAGCATTTTTAGCTTGGTCGCATTTTGGCCACACGCTTTCAGTTACTACACTGCCAAAATGCACACTAGCCCCATGCTAAATTCCATGCTCCCAGCTACCACACTTTAAAAAACATGACCCCTTAGTTTACTGTTTACAGAGGGTTGTGCTGTCGTGTGATCTTGATGGAACACAAGACCTATGCATTTGTATTTTCCAGCATAATTTTATAATAACCATTTTTAGTTTGTAAAACATAACTTTATGTGTGGAAAATGCTTTATAAAATTACCCCCTAAGACGAGGGATGGGGGGGGGGGGGTCTATCCATTCCCCAGGACAAACCTAGCCAGCCAGGTTTTTAGGATAACCACAATGAATGTGCATGAGAGAGATTTGAATACAAGGTAGACAGTGCCTGCAGATCTCTCTCATGCATATTCATTATGGTTATCTTGAAAACCTGACTGGCTAGCCGTGTCCTGAGGACTGGATAACTACCTTCCCTCAAACCGGCTAAAGGGACACACACATTTCTAGCCACATTTAGGTGAAGCTTTCCTGGGATCTGTTACTTACATTGTATCATTTTATTGCTATTATTGCTTATCTACAACTTTCTGTCCGTTTTAAGTTTCTATTATGCTGCCATGGGATCATTTTGCTATTTGTGTGTGTCAGTGGAGACCTGTTGTACACAACCTTGAGTGAATCTCTTTATAAAGGTGCTTAATAAATCCTAATAAATAAATAACGAGTAAATAAAATGCTAATGTGAATTAGGGCACATTATTGTGATGTAATACACATTATGCAACACAAGCCCCATTATTCTCAATGGGACCTAATTGCTAAGCACACAGCTCATATCACACTGCGCTAACAGCAGGGAGGTGGATGCCCAAGCCCTATGAAGTTAGCGTGAGCCCTCTGCGCTGTTAATGCAGCTCACATGTGCGTTATTGGTGCAGGCTTTAGTAAACATGCCCCCTACGCATATTACTTTGATTATAAAATCTACTTGCACCACAAAGAACAGGTACAAAAGTGTTTGACTTGCAGGTCTCAAAGGGTATGGATGCATATACTTTCTCTTTGAAACTCACTGCGAAGCTCATGGATAAAAATTGTCCATAGACCAAGTCCAGGCGTGGTAAATGGGAAAGACAAACCTTTATTTTTCGTATACCAGGGACTACCCGACACAGACTGTGTTTCGCTACCTTCATCAGGGGTTTTAGACTGGCACACTAAAATCATAAATACATAAATATCAATATAAGCATATCATGATTCATAGATAAACAAATAAATAATTAAAAACAATAAAAACCTGAACAATAAATAAATGATCACACATAAGAAATAAATTATTACCAATCATAAATATAAACACTACAAGTAAAAACGTTGTGTGACAAACATTTATACAAAACATAGTGTATACCATAAATGTTTGTGAATAAATCATAAACATATATTAAAAACAATATATTAAAAACAACAAAAAGGGGTGTGACAAAAATAATAAATGAATCTGTACCTCAATGAGAGTCTTATCTCTTACGTGTCCTTATTGTACTCGATACCGAGTATTAACCCTAAACGGATCTGTGATAACTGAAAAGGACAATAACAATATGAAAAAATGTGTAATATAATGAAGAATATATAATGAAAACCAGGAGAGAACTATATTGATGTACAATAATTGGAAATCTGTTAGATATCATATACTGTTGCCACGGAGCAGGAGCGAAATGTTAAACCACAAAAATTCTGCTTAAACCAAAAGGAGAAGAATATTCAATAAAACACACCATGTCATTGTAATAACATATTAAATCAGAACTGTAACTGCTGTTAAAGTATTAATCAAACAAAACAAATAAACATTGTAGCTTACGTATCCGCTTAAGAGTGGAGCGCGATCCGCTGTGTGTCCAAAGTTTTATGCAAATGATCCTAAGAATGCCTACACATGCGCTTTTAAGGAGAAGAGCTTCTGAGCGCAGGAAAAACAAACGCTGGCTCAAAAAATGCCATTGTACTATAATGCTATGTATAAATATAGCATATATAAATGAGTATGAGTAAATTGTGTATGGATAACATAAAACGTAAATCGCTGGCTAAAAGAAATATCAAAACATCTCACAACACAGCGAAGCACAAAAAAGGACATATAAAACTGAGCGGTCTGAAAAACTGTTTCTTCCAAAGTGAGTAAAAAGCATGTTCAGCAAAACCGGAGAATCCATTTATCGAGGAAAAGTTGCCATGTAAAGTACTGCTAGACAAAACGTTGTACACTGCCACTGGTCATAAAAACGAGGGAAACTATACGAACACTTAAAATTAATAAATAAGAATGATAAAACAATGTACAACAAAAGGTAACTAGTATCAAATTAAAAATACCGCACAATAGTGTAGTGCTAGGGAAGAATGGCACGGCCATAATATAGAAACCCATGAAGATTGTAATATTGACTAAAAACATCATAATAAAAATAATTAAATGTGCTCTAGGAAGTAAAAAGGGGTTTTAAAAAACAATGAAGGAGGACCCTATATAACGGGAGATGTGTGTGGTGAGCGGTGATCTAAGAGGGGTAAGAGCGGTTTTGCTGAACATGCTTTTTACTCCCTACACAGGACTGGGCCTGGACTGCTGTGGGCAGCTGCCACTGCCCCCTCCAACACCAGTACCCCTCTGCCACTTTGCTGACATGCCCTTCTGCTGGTGGTACGCAGTCTCAGGCCATCCTGTGTGCGGGTAGGCGGCTGCCTTTGGTGCGGGTTCTGGGGTAGAGGTGCCTGCATATCTGTCCGCACGTCCCCCAAGCACCGCCTGCCAATGTTCTGTGCCCTTGGGGGTACCTGCTGGGTAATATCCCCTGTGACACTGTGGGAAATACATGTTGGGCCCTCATCAGTTGCTGTCTGGCTGCTGTACAGTTGCAGCATTCCTATGGGCCACCTCGGCATCACCCTGGTCCGCACTGTGCCCCAGCTGCACCACAGCATGTGCCGCCTGCAGCCCTCTGTGGCCCCTTTCCAGGCATCTGTCCAGTTGCCCGTTCCGACATGCCCGCCCTGCTGTTGCAGGACATGTGCACGCCATAAGACACCTGTCCAATGCAGAGGGAAACCCTGATCAGTGCTATTTCTGTGGGATCATTCACCTTGTATGGGGACGGAGCTTAGACCTTTCCAAAATTCATATCTTTTTTTTTTAGCTTTATTGGGTGAGTTTTTTTATGTTTCCCATTAAGATCACTGTTGCCCAGCTTGGTTATGTTTTTAGTACAGTTTCTTCTGGTCATTTTGAGTGTTTATTTGCCCTTTTGTTTTTTAAAACCCCTTTTTAGTTCCTAGAGCACATTTAATTATTTTTATGATGTTTTTAGTCAATATTACAATCTTCGTGGGTTTCTATATTATGGCCATGCCATTCTTCCCTAGCACTACATTGTTTTATCATTCTTATTTATTAATTTTAAGTGTTCGTATAGTTTCCCTCGTTTTTATGACCAGTGGCAGTGTACAACGTTTTGTCTAGCAGTACTTTACATGGCAACTTTTCCTCGATAAATGGATTCTCCGGTTTTGCTGAACATGCTTTTTACTCACTTTGGAAGAAACAGTTTTTCAGACCGCTCAGTTTTATATGTCCTTTTTTGTGCTTCGCTGTGTTGTGAGATGTTTTGATATTTCTTTTAGCCAGCGATTTACGTTTTATGTCATCCATACACAATTTACTCATACTCATTTATATATGCTATATTTATACATAGCATTATAGTACAATGGCATTTTTTGAGCCAGCGTTTGTTTTTCCTGAGCTCAACAGCTCTTCTCCTTAAAAGCGCATGTGTAGGCGTTTTTAGGATCATTTGCATAAAACTTTGGACACACAGCAGATCGCGCTCCACTCTTAAGTGGATACGTAAGCTACAATGTTTATTTGTTTTGTTTGATTAATACTTTAACAGCAGTTGCAGTTCTGATTTAAAATGTTATTACAATGACATGGTGTGTTTTGTTGAATATTCTTCTCCTTTTGGTTTAAGCAGAAGTTTTGTGGTTTAACATTTCGCTCCTGCTCCGTGGCAACAGTATATGATATCTAACAAATTTCCAATTATTGTACATCAATATAGTTCTCTCCTGGTTTTTATTATATATTCTTCATTATATTACACATTTTTTCATATTGTTATATTTTTCAGTTATCACAGACCTGTTTAGGGCTAATACTCGGTATCGAGTACAATAAGGACATGTAAGAGATAAGACTCTCATTGAGGTACAGATTCATTTATTATTTTTGTCACACCCCTTTTTTGTTGTTTTTAATATATTGCTTTTAATATATGTTTATGATTTATTCACAAACATTTATGGTATACACTATGTTTTGTATAAATGTTTGTCACACAACATTTTTACTTGTAGTGTTTATATTTATGATTGGTAATAATTTATTTCTTATGTGTGATCATTTATTTATTGTTTTGTTTTTAATTATTTATTTGTTTATTTATGAATCATGATATGTTTTTATTGATATTTATGTATTTATGATTTTAGTGTGCCAGTCTAAAACCCCTGACAAAAGTAGCGAAACACAGTCTGTGTCGGGTAGTCCCTGGTATACGAAAAATAAAGGTTTGTCTTTCCCATTAACCACACCTGGACTTGGTCTTTGCATCTACGTGGCATAATTACCGATACTCCAAACAGTTACATTGTAATTTACTACCTCTGTTACCATGCCCTACTAGTATTTTGCCAGTAAGTTGCCATTATTAGCCTTTCATCACTTCACCCACAGTGTTGCTTCTAGCTCTTGCCAGTATTATTGCCGCTAGCTTTTGCTAACATTTCTGTTACTACTCCTTTTGTCAATATTACTGCTATTATTAATTATTATTTTCAACTGCCTTGCCAGAATAACTGCTGATAGCTCTCCCTCAGATACATCAGCCCGCTAACATCTTGATCATCACAGCACTCATCAACCCCCAGACCGCCGAATCACCATGCTACAACTCACCTCAATCACACATGCCTATGCCCTTCTCATGTGCTACATACTACTCGCCCTGGCACTCGACTCTCAAGC
Source organism: Ichthyophis bannanicus (assembly GCA_033557465.1). NCBI lineage: Eukaryota > Metazoa > Chordata > Amphibia > Gymnophiona > Ichthyophiidae > Ichthyophis > Ichthyophis bannanicus. Next base: position 1,000,858,816 of record CM066034.1, on the reverse strand, counting down.
CCTCACCACTCATTACAATTCCATCCCAATATTACACAGCCCCTGGAAGAGAAGCTATAACCACCATAGTCAACAGACAGCCCACCAACCAGGCCATACACCGTATCCCCACCTCATTTACATAGCCCTTCAGCAATCCAAACCCCACCAACAAGAACACTATAACCCTCCCCGAGACCTTAAGTGTGCCTTGATAAATGCACGCTCCATCCGACAAAAATGGCCAGCAGTTGTCGACATGTTAGATGCCCTCGACCTTGATGTCCTATGCATTACCGAGACCTGGCTGTCAGCCTCGGACACCGTCCTCCTTCACCAGTTTGTCCCACCCAACTTCTCTGTCCATTCATGTCATAGGAGTGATAAAAAAGGAGGAGGAACAACCATCCTGACCAAGACAGATCTACAATTTCATCTGTTGTCCTCCAGTAGCACCCCACATCTTGACTCCATCACCATCGCCAACAAACACAGCACCATCAATCTATTCTACCGGGCTCCTTCCCCCTCACCTGATGATCTAGCCACAGTTGTTGACCTCGCCTGCAACCCCCCTAATCCTCACACACCTAACTGGGTATTAGGTGACTTCAATCTCCCTGCTCTCCAAGACACTCACAACAAAGCCTGTCTCACTGCCCTAGAAATGCTAGGATACACCCAATTAGTTAACGCACCAACTCACATCAAGGGAAACACGCTTGACATGATTTTTGCACCGCCCACTTCTCTTAGCTCCACCTATGACCCTAAGATTACTATAAGCCCAGTACCCTGGTCTGACCATAGCTTAATCAACTTCTCAATGCCAGGATGCCCTTAGCCCACCATCTCCCAGTCCTCGGACAAATCTTATGCCTCAACACATAAGTCTTTCCGTCCATTTAACAAAGATGAAATCCTGAAAAAAGCACACCTTCTCCTTAACCCACCTAAACAGAACCTCGATGATATGATTGCAGCCTGGAACTCAAACCTAGATGCCAGAATTGACCTACCCTCCACCAGAGAACCCCGCAGGAGAACAAAAGCACCATGGTACTCACCCGAGTTGAAGAAGTCTCTACAACTGCTCAGACGTCTCGAAAAGCGCTGGAGGCACTCAAAATCAACTGAGAATCATGAAGCCTACACCACTCAACTAGCTAAACATCGTGCAGCAGTCTCAACAAGCATGAAGCAATACTACGCTAAAAGGCTGCACAAATCATTGAATAAGGGGGGGCAAGGAAGGAACTGTTTATACCACCTTTATTTCACAAAGCCAGGCCCGACACAGGCCGTGTTTCATTTATGCCTTCATCAGGGGCTTTGGCTATAACAACATATAAAAATCTCATTAAAAACAAACAAAATCACGAGGGAAATTATAAATGTAAACATATAAAGCACTTCTAACATTAAAAATCCATAAAGACTATTAACTAAATCAGTAAATAAATGTTAACTGCTAAAGTACAGCGAAAAGTCTGTCAACCAAAGGGCAGATACATAAATAAATAAATAAATACATAACTGCATGTAATACATGTAAAACCACACATGTAAAAGCTTAAAACCATATGGTCCCACTCATAACTACTCAATAAATTACTGACTAGTGACACACAGCAAAACTGGGTCTGCTGTTGGTACGTGGATTGTGCTTTTCTGTTGGACAAATCATTGAATAAGCCACACGATCTCTTCAACATTGTCAGCTCACTAGCAAAAGAACCTTCCCCCAGCCAACCTAACCATCCTGACCCCCAAGAATATGCCGAATACCTCCGAACCAAAACCAGTCAGGTCAACGTACCTTCCAATACCGTTGTCCTGGATGACAAATCCGGGTGGCTCCCCCCCTCCACCTTAACCTCTGATTTAGCCGGCACCCATCAAATGCTCATGACATTCATAACCCCATCCACCAGAGAACTCCAAGACATAATCAACAGCATAAACACCACCACAGCACCGAATGATCCTTGCCCAGCACAATGGATAAAAACACTACGTGTTGAACTCAGCCCATTCCTTACCAATCTTATTAACATTTCCTTCCTGACCAGAACCTTCCCCAATAGCCTGAAGCAAACTTCAATCAGACCCCTGCTCAAAAACAACAGACTTGACCCTGCTAAAATGGACTCCTACAGACCAATATCAAGCAACCCGTTCCTAGCCAAAATTATGGAAAAAATAGTCCAACGACAACTAGACCACCACATTGAAAATAACTCACCCTTGGACACCTGCCAACACGGGTTCCGCGAGTCACACGGGGTTGAAACTCTCTTAACCACGCTATTTAACACCCTGGCTGTAGGCATCGACAACCTCAGGCAAGCCTTCGCTCTCATTTTCCTAGACATCGCAGCTGCCTTCGACTCCATCAGTCACAACCTACTTCTCTCCCGCCTTGCTGCGAAGGGAGTTCACGGCACTGCGCTATCATGGTGCACATCATATCTAAATGAAAGATGGCAACATGTTCGCTCCGGCCCCTCAAGATCAGATCCATTCCTGCAAGCGAAGGGTGTACCACAAGGGTCCTCACTTTCAGCACTTCTTTTTAATGTTTACATGCAACCCATCTGCGCTATCATTAGATCCTTCCACATCAACTGTCTAATATACACTGATGACGTTCTGATGTACACAACAATATCAACTGAGCACCCAGATCTCTCCCGCCTGTCCTCATGCTTCAACGCGGTTACAGACTGGCTACACACTCAGAAGCTAAAAATAAACTTCAAGAAAACGGAAGTTCTATTCGTCTGCAGAGACCAAGCATTCACTCCACCATCATCCATAAAAGTGCGTGATGCCGAACTCTTCGCCAAACCTACGATACGATACCTTGGTATCATCCTTGACCAACAACTCAATATGAAGGAGCAGATATCTAATATGGTAAAGGCAGTATACCATAAAATCCGAACACTGCGCCACATTAGACAACTGCTAGACCCGACTGACTTCAGAACAGTATTTCAAGCTCTAGTAATGCCTCATTTCGACCACATTAACTCCATACTGCACGGACGTCCGAAGAGCACCCTACATCCTTTACAGTTGGCAATGAACGCTGCAGCAAGAACTCTACATGGAGCCTCTAGAATGGAACACATCACCCCCATACTAAAACACCTACACTGGCTCCCTGTCCACTACAGGATTTTATTTAAGATTCTAACAATGACTTTCAAGGCCATCCATAACTGCACATCCACCTCCCTCTCTGACTTAGTCCAGATAACCCCCCCCCCCCCAACAGGATGAGGAGGTCAGCTGCTACTAACACTCTCATCCTTCCCAAAGCAATCATTAAATGCTCCAAGACTACGAGCAACCGTGCCTTTGCCTTCTACGCACCCTCCTGCTGGAATGCTCTCCCACCTGACATCCGCGCCATCAACAACCTTCTTCAATTTAGGAAAGCGTTGAAACGTCACCTATTTACCCAGTACTTCTCCATCTCAAATGACAGCTCTCAGCCACCTTCAATCATGTCCAACTCTCTCCACATGAGCCCCATGCCCACAACACCTCTACCTTCCGAACCCACCTCTATTTAATTAACAGAATGTCATTGTCGTATCAACTGTACTTACTAACGAGATAGTTGTACGAGCCTGCATACTAAATTGTAAATAGTTGTTTTACCTGTTAACCTGTTATTCATGTTTATTTACCCTGTTTATTGTAAGTGCATTGAAATGCCCTCTTTGCACAAATAAGTTTCCTGTAAACCACGCTGATAATAAATAGTGCGGTATAGAAAAGCAATTAAATAAATAAAATAAATAAAAATAATTGCTTCTCGTGGTGTTGCTCTAAAAATTGTCCATAGGCTGCTCGAAAATGAACAGTCTAAATACTGCCTCCCTAATTGAGAGGTGCACTGCTGTTTTCAGCTGACTGTGCTCGGACTTCTGGTCTGGCATCATAGCCTCTGTTCTCTTCTGGCAGCCTCATGGCCGAACTCCACAGGGGAGAGATGAGACTGAGGATTTTACCTTTCTATTCTTGCTGCACAGATACACCCGTGGAGGGTAATTTTAGAAGGAAGCACCTAGTTTTAGGCTCCTCTATTAAAGCAGTTTCATAAAGTCAAGTAGGCACCTACTTGTCTTTATAAGATACTAACTTATGTGACATATTTCATGCCTACATTGCAGGCAGACACATTAACCCCAGCACCGGAGCTCATGTAGATGTCTCTGCCTATGATTTTTAAGTACATGTGTAAATTATAGAATTTTATAACCTTCAGGGGGAATAATCAGCAGTGGCAGCCAGCAGTGCTGTTAAATCAGCTGGCCGTTTATCAGCAGTCGTGTGGAGCCAGAGTCCCCGAGTCACGTAAGTGCTGTTGTCCTCATAGACTCTCCTCCGGAGGAGCCAACATCGGGCCCGACACTGTTGGGGCCCAAGTCGGGGGCTGCTGAGTCTCCTGAGCTTGGACTCAGGTTGACGGCCCTGGAGAGCAGCTTAGCTGCCTTCATGAAGCAGCAGCAGGTGCTGATCGCCGGTCTGACTGGTGCATTTGCTCCGACCACCGGGACCTCGAAGTCTAAGTCGACCCCGGAGACCGAGCCGATCCTCGAGTCGATGAAGTGTCGAGTCGATCCTCGGTCAAGGTCCCCTCGACCTCCTGTGCGGGGTCAAGGTCGTCGACGCCGATACCCTCGGCTTCGGGGTGGGTGGCATTGAGGCCCACACGGCCGGAGCCATTCGATTCCTCCTCAGAGGAGTCGGAGTGGGAGACGGAGGATGAGGAGTCCCCGGACACCTTCCGGACCCGGTGTGTCCCTTCGGACTCACCAGATTCTGAGCCTCAGAGACGGTGCCGCCCTCCCCCGGAGGATACCCGGTTCTCAGACTTCGTGAGGGACATGGCCAAGGCCTTGGCCTTCCCTGCGGACGCCGAGGAGGAGCCTCGAGCCGAGGAGCTCGATGCCCTCCAGTATGACTTTCCTCCGAAGGAAGCCTTTACTGTACCGGTTCCTCCGATGCTGGAATGGCTGCTCTTCTGTATGTGGGAGGCACCGGCCTCGATGCCGGTTCTCAGCAAACGGGTTGATTCCATTTATCGAGTCCGTAAGAATCCTGGGTTCCAAAAGGCGCAGCTACCGCACCACTCCATGATTGTGGAATCGGCCATGCATCGTCTCAAGAGTCAGAAGATGCACTCCTTGGTGCCCCCCGGCCGGGAGGCCTGGAACCTGGATGCCCTCTGTAGAAAGTGCTTCCAGGGCTCTATGCTGTCTTGCCGTGTCCAGACCTACCAGCTGTACATAGGCATGTACCTACGAGACCTGGCAAAGGAGATTGCTGGGTTCTCAGCTAGCCTCTCCGAGGAACCTTTGCAGAGGTTCAAGGCTTTGTCAACAGGGATTCGAGAGTGCTCAAAGTTTATCTCTCGAGCAGTCTATGATGGCTTTGAGGCTTCGGCCTGGGTAGCCGCAGCCGGCATCGGTGCATGCCGTCAGGCCTGTCTGCAGTCATCAGACCTGGAGCCATGGGTGCAGGACAAGTTGGTCGATGTCCCTTGCCGAGGTGAAAACCTCTTTGGTAAGCCCATGACTGAAAAGGCTGCGGAAATCGAGACTGAGACTCTCACCAGGACAAGGCTGTCCAGGAAGACTTCTGCCCCTTCTCAGAAAAAGACGGGCTCGGGGAAGAAGCCCTTTTTCCCAAGGAAGGGTGCTGCATACAAATCCTACCCTCAATATCAGGCCTCTCCAGCTCCCCAACAGGGCCAGCAGGCCAAGGGGCAGGGGCATGGGCCCGGTAGGCAGAAGACCACCAAGTCGCCAGCTCCGGCTCCTGCACAGCAGGGAGCGGGGTTTTGAGTCCCACAACATAGCTTCTTCTCCACAGCTGGCTCCACTCAACACGGGAGGTCGGCTGACCCTGTACGCCTACAGGTGGCCAGTCATAACAGGGGATACCTGGGTCCTCAGCATAGTCCAGAAGGGCTACATGCTCCACCTCAACCAGAAACCCCCCTCCTACTTTCCAGGGGAGCCTCCAAGACTCCCTCTGCACAGAAACCTCCTCCTTCAGGAGCTGGCAAGTCTTCTAAAGGAACAGGCGGTAGAACTGGTGCCTCACCACCTGGAAGGGTGAAGCTTCTACTCCAGGTACTTTCTGGTACCAAAAAGGACAGGAGGCCTCTGGCCTATCCTAGACTTGCGAAACCTAAACAAGTTTCAGGAGAGGGAAACGTTCAAGATGCTTACCCTTGAGATACTGCTGCCCTACCTCCAGCAGGGAGATTGGCTATGCTCCTTAGACATAAAGGATGCTTATACCCACATTCTCATCCATCCAGACCACAGACAATATCTCAGATTTGTGGTAGGAGGAAACCATTTTCAGTACAGAGTACTTCCCTTTGGCCTAACTTCTGCCCTCAGGGTTTTCATCAAATGCCTGGCGGTGGTGGCGGACTATCTCAGAAATCAGGGAATCTTTGTCTTCCCATACCTGGACAACTGGCTCATCAGGGATCAGTCTCTCCAGGAGGCCAGACAAGCCACTCTTCGCAATGTCTCTCTTCTTCAGCATCTGGGCTTTGTCATCAACTATGCAAAGTCCACTTTGCTCCCCTCACAGAACCTAGAGTTTATAGGGGCAAGATTAGACACCCTGCAGGCAAGAGCTTACTTGCCCGAGGACAGGGCCCACAGGCTGATGGGCTTGGCCAGCCAGTTCCAAGGCAATTCTCAGGTCTCCACCAGACACTTCCTGCGGCTCCTGGGTCACATGGCATCCATAGTACATGTGACCCCGAATGCCTCAGAGCTCAGTGGGTGCAAACCACAGGCGACCTCCGAGACAGAGTAAAGGTATCCAAACTGCTCTTGGACTCCTTACAGTGGTGGCTACATCTCCCAAACCTTCTCAGGGGGGTACCCTTTCAGGCCCCAGCACACACAAGGGTGCTGACGACCGATACTTCCTTAAAGGGCTGGGGTGCACATTGCCAGGGCAGGTGCACTCAAGGCCCCTGGTCTCCTCGGGAGGCCACACAGCAGATCAATCTTTTGGAGCTGCGAGCAATCCGCTTGACTCTACAGACTTTTTTGCATGCCCTCTCTCACCAGTCTGTTTTAGTTCAGACAGACAATCAGGTAGCAATGTTCTGTGTGAACAAGCAAGGGGGCACAGGATCCAGACTCCTGTGTCAGGAGGCGCAGGCCCTTTGCTCCTTTGCAGTCAAACAAGGCATGTTTCTCAAAGCAGTTTATCCACCTGGCCAGGAGAACTTCTTGGCAGACAAACTAAGCAGGATTCTCCAGCCTCACAAATGGCAGTTGAATCCACTAGTGGTCCAGCAGATCTTTCTACGATGGGGGCTTCCATCCATCGATCTCTTTGCAAGTCCACTGAACCATCAGCTGCCCAGGTTTTGCTCCAGACAGCCGCATCCCCTGAGAATGGCAGCAGATGCGTTTCTGATCTCTTGGTCTGCGGGCCCCCTGTATGCGTTTCCTCCCACGCCACTGGTGGTCCAAACACTATTCAAGATTCTACGGGACAAAGCCTCGGTCATTCTGGTAGCCCCCAGATGGCTGAGGCAGCCGTGGTTTCCACTTCTTCTGCAGTTGGCAGTGGAAACTCCATTCCCTCTGGGGTTGCAACCTGATCTCCTGTCTCAGGATCAGGGTTCCCTTCTGCACCCCAATCTCAGGTCCCTCAATCTGATTGCCTAGCTGCTGAAAGGATAGTGCTAGCTCCCTTACTTCTTCCTAGGGAAGTTGAGGAGGTGGTCTTGGCCTCGAGGAGGCAATCCACCAGAAAGTCCTATGCACTCAAGTAGTGCAGGTTCTCAGTATGGTGTGCTCAGCACAATGAAGATCCTTTCTCCTACCTTGTGCCAGTAGTGCTACAATACCTACTTCACCTGTCAGACCTAGGCCTTAAGTCCAACTCTGTTCGGGTCCACCTCAGTGCTCTTTCGGCACACCACTCACTGGTGGAGGGACAGGCTCTGTCGGTTCACCCCTTGGTGTCCCGCTTCCTCAAAGGCCTGCTTTTGCTCAAGCCTCCGATTCATCCATCTGTCACTGAGTGGGATTTGAACATGGTCTTGCAACAACTTACTCATCCACCATTTAAGCTGATGGCTACTTGCCATTTACGCTTCCTTTCTTGGAAGGCGCTCTTGCTGATAGCTCTTACCTCGGCCAGACGTGTGAGTGAACTACAAGCTCTGGTTTCTGATAGACCGTACACACGGTTCTATAGGAACAGGGTGGTCCTTCGGAAAAGTTCCTTCCAAAGGTTGTCTCCTCTTTCCACCTCAATCAGGAGGAGGTTCTTCCGACATTATTTCCCAGGCCGCATACCTGAGACAGTCTTGCATACTCTGGACTGTAAGAGGGCATTATCCTTTTACATTGAACGTACATGGGAGCATCGAAGGGCTACTCAGCTCTTTGTCTCCTTTGACCCTAATAAATTGGGATTACCTGTCTCCAAGCGTACGTTGTCCACTTGGGTAGCAGATTGTATCGCCTGGGCATACAAGGCAGCCGACCTTCCCTTGCAGGGTCAAGTCACGGCCCACCGTGTCAGGGCGAAAGCCACGTCAGTAGCTCATCTCTGCTCTGTTCTGTTGGCAGACATCTGCCGGGCCGCTACTTGGTCTTCAAGCCAGACTTTTGCAGCCCACTATTGCCTCGAGAGAGAGTCCTGAAGGGACAGTGCTTTCGGACAGGTGGTACTCCGTAATCTCTTTGAGGTTTAGGCAACCCCTACCCTCCAGCCCTTGTGCTGGGCTACCGTATGGGGGCGTTCTCAGAGGATATTCTTATCACGGATGCTGAGGGTCTTGAGAGGGAGCCATTTTTTCAGCTTTGGGTTCCCGGTAGCATAGAGCTGGGGAGTCCCATATGTGAGGACTTACTTCCTGCTTGGTCCTGGTGTTCTCCAGGAGCAGCAGGAATCAGTCCTCACGACCATCCCTCCTCCCCTGGAGTTGCAGTCATATACTTTATTTTGATTTTTTCTGTCTTTTAGCTATGTCATCAGACTGAGCAAGATGGCACCCTTAGGCAGGAAGGGGACCGTGCAGGCGCGCTGCATTCCCAAAGGCTTTCTTTGAAAGCTGGGGAAATGCTCCGCACGGGGGCTCTGTCGGCGCCGACGTCACCCATATTTGAGGACTGATTCCTGCTGCTCCTGGAGAACAGCTGTTACAGGTGAGTAACTACTCTTAACAGGGCACCTAGGATAATAAGAACTTAAGAACATAAGATACGCCACACTGCATCAGACCAAGGTCCATTAAACCCAGTATCCTGTTTCCAACAGTGGCGAATCTAGGTCACAAGTGCCTAGCAGTTCCCCCAAAAGACAGGTTCCACAATGTTTGTTCCGGAGCAAGTAGTGGATATCCCGGGTCTCCCTTAATAATGGTTTATGGACCTTTTCTCCAGGAACTTGTCCAAACATTTTTTGAACCTGGCTACACTAACAGCTTTTACTACATCCTCCAGTAATGAATTCCAGAGTTTGATTACACATTGAGTGAAAAAATATTTTCTCTTATTAGTCTTAAATAGGTTACACTTTAGCTTCATTGCATGTCCCCTAGTCTTTCTATATTTTCATGGAGTAAACAAACGATCTACGTTTATCTGTTCCACTCCATTCATTAATTTATAGACCTCTATCATATCTCCCCTCAACCATCTCTTTTCTAGGTTGAAAAGCCCTAACCTTTTTAGCCTCTCTTCATAGGGGTATCCTTCCATCCCCTTTACTATTTTTACGGTTCTTCTGTAACTTTTTCTAATAACGCTATATCCTTTTACAGATATGACAACCAGAATTGCACACAATATTCAAGGTGTGGTCGCACCATTGTAACCTCCTCCTTGCTGGTCTCCCTTTGAATCATCTCTCTCCCCTTCAATCTATTCAACATTCTGCTGTGCGGCTAATCTTCTACCAGCCTCATCATGCTCATATTTCCCCTCTTCTCAAGTCACTTCATTGGCTCCCTATCTGTTTCCCCATCCAATTCAAACTTCTCCCACTGACCTATAAGTGCATTTACTCTCCAGCTCCTCACTTCCTTTCGTCTCTTATCTCTCTCTACACCCCCCTCAGGAACTCTGCTCTTCTGGCAAATCGCTTCTATCTGTGCCCTTCTCTTCTACTGTGAACTCCAGACTTCGCTCCTTTCACCTTGCTGCACGTTACGCCTAGAACAAACTACCTGAGTCTGTACGTCAGGCGCCTTCTCTGACCCTTTTCAAATCCAGGCTGAAAACCCAATTCTTCGCTGCTGCTTTTGGATCTTGACTCACCTGATCTCATTGTGTTTCCCTTGTGTTGTCTGTCTAGATTAGATTGTAAGCTTTGAGTGGGGACTGTCTTACATGTCTGTGGAGCAACGCATACGTCTTGTAGTGCTATACAAATGCTCAGTAGTAGTAGTATCCTCACTATACATGCAAATGGTATTCAGACACTCACTAAGAGGCATGTTTACTGAAGGTTAACATGCATTCACAAATGTCAATGTGTGCTAAGTACTGCAGCACCCATTTATTTTTATGGACACTGTGATACTTAATGAACATGCACCTAAGTTATTGTTAGGACAAAAAGGGGCTTGTGAAAGGCTCATTTGAAAGCCGCTTAAAATTTTAGATGAGCAGCATATGCTTTTTAAAATACAATAAATTAGATTTAAACAAATCTAGTGGATGTGAAAATATCTATTCAAATGAGACTGCGCAATGAGTCTCTGCACATGGCCTTGTAACATCCTTGGACTGCCCCTGTACTATATATAACTAGCCCAATATTTGAAGGCTCTTAATCGGGTAACTTCCTTAGTTGCCCATGTAAGGGCCTTATCCAGGATATTTGGAGGGCGCCTACACAGGTAATGCCCTTCCAGTTTCCCGGCTAAGTCCCTAACATGCCCAGATGCTCTCTTGTCTATCTTTAGGGTGCAGAGGCTATGCGGGTAACATCGAAAATCACTGCTACCCCGTGAAGCCTCTGCGGCTGCTGGGGCATGCAGGCTTACCTGGATTTTTACTTCCGCCAACATGGAAGTGAAAATCCTGGTTAAAGGGGTTGGCGGGCAGGCTATGCACCGCCGCGGGATATAGCTTGCCCAACTCAATATCAGGTCCTACATTTTTAATGGGTTTATACGTATCTAATGTGTCCAAGATAACTGTGGTATCCTCCCTCTGCTCCTCTGTAAGGCTCAAATTGTACCTATACACATTGCAGCATTAAGCACCTTCTCGGTATAGCTACCTGCATTCAGCTGGGTTCTCTCGTTAGTCTATTGCTAGAAAATAGTCCTCAAATGCCGCTCTGAAATTCTCCCGGTTGCTGTATAGATCACCACTAACTTTCTGCCTTTTGAGGGGTAGAATGCTGCAGCTGCCTTGATGCTGTAATGCTTTGTGCTTCTGTGACCAGGGAGAGAACATGCAGTCTTAGGCTGGTCAGTATCACTGCAAACATTTGCTGTGCATTCCTAATTCTGTAGCCCACAGCAATCTACAGTAGAAACTCTCCCTGTCATAGGCATCTAACAGAGCAGGTTTAGAATTTTCTGACACCATGTTTTAGAGTTATAACTAAAGACACACTTGGCCCAATATTGAGTTGTGACGGCTATGTACCTCGAAGGTGCATAGCCGTTGCTACTGAACTTTAACCCTGGATATTCAATCCCAGGCCATATCCGGGTCTGCCACAATGCGTTGTATGGTGCAAAAGCTAACCAGGCAGGAGTGATATTGAGCCGCTGCCTGGTTAGCTCCCACAGCATCAAGGCTTGTAGCACCGGGACCAGTGGATATTCATCGACATTAACCGTGCAAATGTCAATGAATATCTCTCTATAGTGGCATTTATAAGAACATAAGAACATAAGATATGCCATACTGGGTCAGACCAAGGTCCATCAAGCCCAGTATCCTGTTTCCAACAGTGGCCAATCTAGGTCATATGTAACTAGCAGTTTCCCCAAGGGACACAGGTTCCACAATGCTTCTATTGGTTCAAGCATTGATATCCTGGCTCCCTTCTTAATAATGGCTTATGGACCTTTCCTCCAGGAACTTGTCCAAATCTTTTTTAAACCCAGCTACACTAACAGCCTTTACTACATCCTCCGGTAAAAAATTCCAGAGTTTGATTACACGTTGAGTGAAAAAATATTTTCTTTTATTAGTCTTAAATAGTTTACCCTGTAGCTTCATTGCATGTCCTCTAGTCTTTCTATATTCTGATAAGGTAAACAATCGATCTACGTTTACCCGTTCCCACTCCGCTCATTAATTTATAGACTTCTATCATATCTCCCCTCAGCCGACTCTTTTCCAGGTTAAAGAGCCCTAACCTTTTTAGCCTTTCTTCATAGGAGTATTTCTTCATAGGAGTATCCTTCCATCCCCTTTACCATTTTGGTGGCTCTTCTCTGAACCTTTTCTAATAACTCTATATCCTTTTTAAGATACGGCGACCAGAATTGCACACAATATTCAAGGTGCGGTCTCACCATGGAACGATATAGAGGCATTATAATATCCTTTGTTTTATTTTCCATTCCTTTCCTTATCATACTTAGCATTCTATTTGCTCTCTTGGCCGCCGCTGCACACTGGGCCGAGGGTTTTAACATGGTATCCACAATGACGCCTAAATCTTTTTCCTGGGTGGTGGTTCCTAATGTGGAACCTTGCATCGTGTAACCATAGTTTGGGTTGTTCTTCCCTAGGTGCATAACCTTGCACTTGTCCACATTAAATTTCATCTGCCATTTTGATGCCCAGTCTTCCAATTTATCAAAATCCTCTTGCAATTTTCCACAATCCTCTTGGGTTTTAACAACTTTAAATAGTTTTGTGTCATCTGCAAATTTGATAACCTCACTCGTTATTCCACTTTCCAGGTCATTTATGATTATGTCAAAAAGCAGCGGACCCAGCACAGATCCCTGGGGTACACCACTATTCACCTTTCTCCATTGGGAAAATTGGCCATTTAGCCCTACCCTCTGCTTTCTATCTTTTAACCAGTTCCTGATCCACAATAGTACACTGCCTCCTATCCCATGACTCTTTAGTTTTGCCAAAAGTCTCTCATGAGGGACCTTGTCAAAGGCTTTCTGAAAGTCCAGATACACAATATCAACCGACTCACCTTTGTCCACCTGATTATTCACTCCTTCAAAAAAACATAACAGATTAGTAAGACAAGATCTTCCTTGTCTAAAGCCATGTTGGCTGTCTCTCATTAGTTCATGACTATCTACATGCTGAGTTATTTTATTCTTGATGATGGTTTCTATCATTTTTCCCAGTATTGACGACAGGCTCACCGGTCTGTAGTTTCCCGGATCACCCCTGGAACCCTTTTTAAAAATTGGTGTTACATTGGCGATCCTCCAATCTTCAGGTATTAGAGATGATTTTAATGATAGTTCACAGATTACTAATAGCAGGTCTGCAATCTCATATTTCAGTTCTTTCAATACCCTTGGATGTATACCATCCGGCCCAGGTGATTTGCTACTCTTCAGCTTATCTAATAGCTGTAATACATCTTCTCGATGTATCAATATTTCCTTCAATTCTTCTGCACCTTTAAATACCACTTCAGTCATGGGTAACATCCCTACATCTTCCTCAGTAAAGACTGAAGCAAAGAATTCGTTCAGTCTCTCCGCTATCGCCTTGTCGCCTCTTAGTGCTCCTTTAACCCCTTTATCATCTAATGGACCAACTGACTCTCTCACAGGTTTTTTGCTACGAATGTACTTGAAAAGGTCTTTACTTCGCGTTTTTGCTTCTGCAGCAAGCTTCTTCTCAAATTCTCCCTTTGCCTGCCTTATCAATGCCTTGCATTTGACTTGCCAGTGCTTGTGCTGTTTCCAAGTTTCGTCGTTTGGCTCTTTTTTCCATTTCCTGAAAGATGCTTTTTTGGCAACAACAGCCTCTCTGACCTCAACTTTAAACCACGCTGGCAGTTTTTTGGACTTCTTTCCACTTTTCTTAAAGCGTGGAATACAGCTGGTCTGGGCTTCCAAGATAGTATTTTTCAACAACAGCCAAGCCTGATGTACGTCTTTAACCTTTGCAACTGCTCCTTTTAGGTTTTTTTTTACTGTTTTCCTCATTTTATCATAGTCTCCCTTTCGAAAGTTAAAAGGTAGTACTGTGGATTTCCTTACTATCCCTCCTCCACTAATTAAATCAAAGGCGATCATGCTATGATCAGTATTGCCAAGTGGCCCCAACAACCTTATCTCTTGCACTAGATCTGGTGTTCCACTAAGGATTAGGTCTAATATGGCTTCCCCTCTGGTCGGTTCATGAACCAGCTGCTCCAAGAAGCAGTCATTTATTTCATCTAGGAACTTAATCTCCCTAGCATGTCCTGACGTGACACTGACCCAGTCGATACCGGGGTAGTTGAAATCACCGATTATTATTACTGTGCTGTAACTTTTGTTAGCTTCCTTGATTTCTTTGAGCATTTCATCATCCATTTGGTCATTCTGGCCAGGCGCTCGATAGTACACCCCCACTGCCATTGCCTTCCCCCTTTTACATGGAATTTCAATCCATATAGATTCTACAGCAGATTTTGTTTCCTGCAAAACTTTAATCCTTTCTGACTCAATGCCCTCTCTAACATAGAGAGCAACCCCTCCACCAATTTGATCAGCTCTATCATTACGATATAGTTTGTACCCAGGTATCACAGTGTCCCACTGGTTGTCGTCCTTCCACCATGTCTCAGATATTCCAATCATATCTAACCTTTCATTTAGTGCTATATATTCTAACTCTCCCATCTTATTTTTTTAGACTTCTAGCATTTGCATACAAGCATTTTAGAGAATGTATTTTATCCATATTAATTTGTCTGTTAGACATGAGTAATTTGGGATCTTTAAGCTCTGTCTGCTCCTTACTTGAGGGCATTTGGGCTACTTTACTCTTTTGTGGAACCTCTCTGCTTTTGGTAGTATCCTTCAAAGATGCATTCTTCCGAACCATCTGCTCTTGGGCGACTGTCGGCTTTCCCCTAATATCTAGTTTAAAAGCTGCTCTATCTCCTTTTTAAAGGTTAATGCCAGCAGCCTGGTTCCATCCCGGATAAGGTGAAGCCCATCCCTTCAGAAGAGCCCCTCCTTTCCCCAGAATGTTCCCCAGTTCCTAACGAATCCAAACCCCTCATCTCTGCACCATTGTCTCATCCACGCATTGAGACTCCTGAGCTCTGTCTGCCTGTTGGGTCCTGCGCGTGGAACAGGAAGCATTTCAGAGAATGCTACCCTGGAAGTTCTGGATTTCAACTTCCTACCTAAAAGCCTAAATTTAGCCTCCAGAACCGCCCTACCACATTTTCCTATGTCATTGGTACCAACATGTACCAAGACAGCAGACTCCTCCCCAGCACTATCTAAGACCTTATCTAGGTGGCGCGTGAGGTCCGCTACCTTCGCACCAGGCAGGCATGTTACCAGGCGATCCTCACATCCACCAGCCACCCAGCTATCTACATGCCTAATGATCGAATCACCAACTATAACGGCTGTCCTAACCCTTCCCTCATGGGCACATGGCCCTGGAGAAACTTCCTCGGTGCGATAGGGTTTTACATCACCTGGAGGACAGGTCCTAGTTACAGGATCACTTCCTGCCACACCAGGGTGATGCTCTCCTGTCACGTGACCTCTCTCCTCCATGGCAACAGGGATGCTGCCAGACTGGAGGTGGGACTTCAGGACTATATCCCTGTAGGTCTCGTCTATGTACCTCTCTGTCTGTCTTATGCTTTCCAAGTCTGCTACTTTAGCCTCTAGAGAACGGACTCGTTCCCTGAGAGCAAAGAGCTCCTTGCACCTAGTGCACACGTAAGAGCTCTCACCAACTGGGAGAAAATCATACATGTGACACTCAATGCAAAGGACTGGAAAGCCCCCATCCCGCTGCTGGACTGCTGTCTGCATCTTAGTTTTAAGTTTGTGTTTAGATCTAAGTTCTTTACTTACTAAGGGTTGCTATGGATATTTATACTAATAAAACTGAACCTAATACGTGTAATATACCTTGTTCACCTGAAGCTTAACTAATCTCAGGTCCTTAGTGTATGACTGATTTGGGTAATGAGCTTCACCTGAGAGCACCTCCTGTCTTTTAAGATGTGTGAGTACCTATAAAGCTACGATTATCCCAGGGGTGGGTGGGTGGGTGTGGGGAGGGTGGGAGGGAATTAACACTTATTAAAAGAGGGCTGCTACACAGTACCCTGTCTTGTGCTGCTGAGGTAAGCTATATTCTGATTTGATTTAAATTATAGCTCTTAGCTGCTGCTAGGCTCTAACTTCTTATGAAATTTAAAGTACAAGCTCTCTGCTGGGTTCTAAATTTAACCAGAAAGCTCTTTTCTGTGTTGTAAATTTAAGCTAAAAGAACTTTGCTGATTCTAGGCCCTGAGTGACTATTAAATGTAAACTACAAGCTCTCTGCTGGGTATGAAATGTAACCAGAGAGTTCTCCTCTGTGTTTTAAATGTAAACTTAAACTGCTGCTACTAGGCCCTGACTGATTTAACAAAAATAGTGGATCACAGATTAATTAGCTTTAATACAAAGAATTCCTTTTAGAAAATTACCAGAAGTAAATACTCACAGTTGCAGATCTCCCTCCAGAAGCAACAGTCCCCCTTACCAGTCTTTCAGATTTACAGGGTTTTTAAAAATATATTCAAAACTGTTTATTGAGACATTAGCCATTAAACAAACATCTAAGAGATATCAATAGCATTCAAGATTCATGGCTATTATAATGACAATTGACAAGCTTTTGACTTTTCATTTTCTCCCTCCCCCATCCCCTTCCCATTCCTAAAATTTTTTATTATTATTGTAAAGTAGTTTACTAAATCGACAGACTACAATATCTTTCCATGTTCAAAATATAAGCATACAAAATTATGTATGTAGTGTCAATCCAACAACTGTGAACATAGTGTACTATTTATTATACTCCTTCCCCCCTCCCTTCCTTTCCCCACCCCTTCAGGTAATCTTCTTATCCAACCCCTCTTCTCCCCATCCGTTCCCAGTCGGATTGTGGATGGCCCGGCGTGTGGCGGCTCTTACACACCTCTGGACATCCCCTCCAACTCCACACCCACCTCCATTCCCCACCCCACCAGTCCCTCCCTACCCCCCTTCTTCAAGCAAGCAACCCCCCCCCCCCCCAGTCTCGATCTCCACAGGACAGATGAGGCAACCACTCTCCCTTAAAGTTCATTGAGAACAGCTCCAGCTATGCGGGGATAGGGTTTGAATATAGTCATCCCATATCATGAGGAAATAGGGTAAACACCTACATTTGGCTTTGGCCAAAAGCTTGTCAAGCTGCATGTGCTGGTGCATAGCTTTTCACAATTGCCAATAGGTAGGGGAGTCCACTGACTTCCAGCCTATCAGTAATGTGCGGGTTGCTAGAGCCCAAGCAAGTTTCACTCAGCTCTTCCATCCCTGACCAACAATTGCCACCTCCTCCATCACGTGCAATAGGACGGCTTGAGGACTGAGCACGTAATTCTGACCGAGAACTCACTCAGTAAAAGAGTGAATATCTTTTCATAATTTTTGTACCATTGGGCATGACCACAATAAGTGTACCAGCGGAGTTCTCTCTGCATTACACTTGAGACAAGCAGACCAGTCTTTATAACCAATAGCATACAAGCGTCCCGGTGAGAGATAAGCACGCTGAACCATTCGGTATTGCACATCTCGTAGGGAGACCATTGCTGAAAAAACATGGAATCTGGGCAATAAGCTTCCAAAGCTGTTCCCCCGTCAAAGAAGTACCAAGATCATAATTCCATGTTTCAGCGAGTTGGTGACATGTGGTTTTGTGGCCATAGTCCCAAAGGATGACTGCACTTGGAATATTGTTATCCTACTAGATTCTTCACAAAGAAAGAACTCTTCTAGGTCAGTACAAAAATCACTGGACAAATTACCCAAGGTCCAAGCTGCGAATGTAACTGCTAAGCTGAATATATGAAAAATGGTCCCTCTCATTAACCCTGAATTGGGCACAAAGGTTAGAGAAGGTCAGCGGCCTACTATCTTCTGTTAAATCCTACTCCACTTGCAAAATACCCAAGCTTTGCCAATGACAGAAGCTCACGGAGGACATACCTAGCGTAGTCAGCATTTCCATGGATAGGCAGGTAAACCGATTGGAAGACCGAGTGTTTTAGTGTGGTACAGATCCATTTCCACATCTGACGCACACCTTGGATCAGGGGGCATTGTCGAATAAGGATAGGAAGTTTACTTATATGTGCATGAAGCAGATACTTTAACGAAAGAGGGGCAACTAATGCCCGCTCACAGGGCAATAAGGTGTATTCTTCTATGTCAAAAATCCAATCTTTTAAGTGTCGTAGGGAACATGCTAGGTTGTACGCTCAGAGATCAGGGACTCCCATCTCTCCCTGGTGAGTATCCGTAAAGCTATACAGGCTTTCTTTCCCATTCACAGAAAATGGGTAAGCCTAGATTCAAGCTTATTTAGATTTTTTTTTAAAAGCCAGATGGGGAACATTTGCAACATATAAAGCCATCGTGGAAAAATTATCATCTTGAAAAATGCAATTCAACCTCCCAGTGAAAGAG
Source organism: Ichthyophis bannanicus (assembly GCA_033557465.1). Classification (NCBI taxonomy): domain Eukaryota; kingdom Metazoa; phylum Chordata; class Amphibia; order Gymnophiona; family Ichthyophiidae; genus Ichthyophis; species Ichthyophis bannanicus. The sequence continues at coordinate 1,000,840,122 of CM066034.1, read as the reverse complement.
GCAGGTCCTGACATCCCTTGAGTTGTGTGGTTTGAGCAAGAATGGGGGATCACATTGCATCGGTAGAGGTCTTTCAAATTTGCTGGCAAGCTCACTCCCAAGTATCTAAGTGTATTATTCATCAAGCGAAGAACGAATGTTCCCTTCCAGGTAGTGGGGGGCAAATCATGGGTTGACAATGCCTCTGATTTGTTGAGATTCAGTTTGCAGCCCGAGAATGCACCAAAGACATTAAATTCATGTAGCAAAATCAGGAGAGAACGGGCAGGATTTGTTAAGTATACCAAGAGGTCATCTGCAAAAGCGGACAATTTAAATTCATAAGACCCACTTTGATCTCTGAGTTCATTCGAATTCATGCCAGCAATGGCTCCAATGTGAGTACAAACAACATGGGGAAGAGAGAGCATCCCTCATTCTAATGGAAATCTCTCAGTTTGAAGGCCATTGATCAGAATACGTGTGTGCGGGTCAGCATAAAGCTCCCTTACCACTCGAAGAAAGGTACCTCCAAATCCAAAGGCCTCCAATACCAAAAACATGTATTTCCATCCTAATCTATCGAAGGCCTTCTCCGCGTCAAAGCTTATAAAGAGTGAAGGAATCTCATTATGAATACAATACTGCATTGATGCCAAGATTTGACAGGCATTTCCTACTGCTTGTCGGCCTTTTTACAAAACCCACTTGAGTGGGCTGAATCAAATTGGCAAGATGGGAAGTGTGTGCTTTTCATCATTATTTCCTGATTGGAGCGGATTGGTGCTCTCCCGGGGCGTCCAGAGGCCACGTGAGCACTGAGGGCTTTAAGAACTCTACCCCTACCGCGGCGCGCGCACCGCAGGCACGTGTCCGTGGGCACGTTCTCCGAAGGGGCGTATCCAAAGGGGCAAGTCCTGCCCCTTTGGAGCACTTCGGAGCAGGTCGAAGCCCATAGAAGTTTGGTTTGTTCTTCTTACTTGTGCTGTATGAAGAAAGGAAAGAAGAAAGCTGTCTCTCTACCAGCATCGTCCAGTAAGACTGTTAAGGTTGTAGGACCCATGGATAGTCATGTGACATCCCTGGTGTCCTCCCTTGCTGTTCAGTCTGTTTCGGAGTCCTCCATGTCAGCAAGTTTGTGCTCTGAGGATCTGTCTCCACAACCACGTAGGGTTATGACTCCACCCAGCATAGAGCCGTTACCGCTGGTGGCAGGCTCTCCCTGCAGTCGGGGTAGATCCTGTATCTGATTGTGCTCTGCTTCCAGAAGCCTTCTTAAAGGTAAACTCTGCAACTATTGCTTTGCCTTCTCCTTTTGATTTTTCCTCTGCTGCTGAGGCTCCTAAACCGCCGATGGAAGTTTCTCTACAGGACATATGGCAAGTTGTTTCCCAGACTGAGTTATCTTTAAATTCTTCTTTAGTGCAGCTCTCTAAATTTACTCATGATACAGTGACTGCTTTATCTAATTGTCAAGTTCGATTGACCGATTTGGAGCACTCTAAAGCTAAGCTGGAGGGTTCAGTTTCCTCTATACAGGGTGTTTTGGCATCTGCAATCCAGGATTCTTTGATATTGCATTGTCATGATGAAATGTTTGAAAATGCTTTACGAGTAAAGAATCTTCGTTTATTGAATTTCCCCAAGACATATTACCTCTCACACAGTATATTGTTTTTCAAATATATTAAGGAAGTGTTGAGATTATCTGACCCCGATACTATAGTTCTATCTAAACTTTATTATTTGCCGGTCGGAGTCATAAAATCCCCTGCTTCGGATTTGGTGGCTGGGGGAGGTGATAGTGATCAAGGAGGAATGGATCATTTAAATGTGCCTAGTTTGGATCTCTCTGAATTTTTAGAAACCTCTACTGAGGAAATTTCCTCTCGTGCCACTTTACTTGTTACCTTTTCATTAGAGAGAGATAAAGAATTAGTGTTACGTTCTTATTTCAAATATCGTCATGAAAAGTTTTTTGGCCAATCGATTCAGATATTTCCTGACGTTTGCCGTACCACGCAATTGAAACGGAGAGCCTTTCTTGTGCTTAGACCTCGTGTCTTGGCTTTAGGAGCCACTTTTGTATTAAAATATCCATGTAAATGCGTTGTTATGTATCAAAGTAAATCTTACATTTTCTATGATTCACTTCAATTGGAAACCTTTTTGCAAGGCTTGGTTAAAGTGTAATTTTGTTATTAGAGGCTCTAGCTAAGTATAAAAGAGTCTGTTTTGTTTTCTCGCTCCATATCGGGATGTTTTCTTTTTCTAGTTATTAATTCTTTTTACTTTCACACTCCATATTGTGGGCTGGGGGCTATAAATATTGTATGACATTAATTTGAAATGTATATTGTTTCAATGTATATTGTCTCAATGTATATCGTTTTATTGCTCTGTATTACCTTTATATTACCTTAATAAAGAGGTTTTGAAAACTTAAAAAAAAAAAATTGGCAAGATGGGAGACAAGCGTTCAGCCAAGACCTTAGACATGATCTTAACATCAACATTTAATCGCGAAATAGGTCTGTAAGATCCTGGTGCCTTTGGATCCCGTCCCAATTTAGGGATAAGTGTTATCAAAGCTTCATTCATGTGATAAGAGAATGTTTGTTGCTGTAAGAGCTGTTGATACATTTCAGTTGATGGAATATATAATTTAGCTCTAAGGATCTGATAAAATTCAGCACAGAATCCATTCAGGCCTGGTGCACAAAAGGTATAGAGATTTCTGATTACTTTTTGAACCTCGGCCGGGGCGATAGGCACATTCAACTGAGCACATTGGTTAGGGTTTAATGGGGGAGATGACATTGTTGCAGGTATGCACTGGCCTCAAGTCCATCTTGGTTATCCGCTGCATATAATTCCCAATAAAAAGACAAAAGTGCCACTGCAATCGCCTCTTGGGAGGTCTGTATTTGTCTATCTGAGGTCCGGATTGCTAGCACTGATTGAGGGCCCCCCTCATTTTTAATTAGTGAAGACATAAGTCATCTTGAGTGGTTACTAAAATGATATAGTGCACATTTGGAGTGGACCATGGTATGCTTTGTTCGTGTGTGTATGAGTGTGTTGAGTTGATTTTGAGTAGTCAAATAGGCTGTCTGATTTTCTTCCATGTCCTGGAATATAAGCCGCCTATGCAGGCTACGAAGTTGGGTTCGCAGTTCAATCAACTTTCGATTAGAGTCTTTCTTACACCGACTCGCATAACCAAGGATTGCTCCACGGAGAAACACATTAGTGGTTTCCCAAAAGAGGCTAGGGTTGTCTCTATGGGATGCATTAGTTATCTCAAATAGATTCTATTACTCTCTCAACAAACTTGTGAAATCCGCATCACCCAGAGAGATTGTCGATCAGGGGGAGTGCAGCTGAATCGGGAGCAGCGAGAGGCCCGAACGGAGAGACACGTGTCTGATGAGAGCTCGGCCCGGGAGAGAGGAGAGAGCATAAAAACATAAGATATGCCATACTGGGTCAGACCAAGGTCCATCAAGCCCAGTATCCTGTTTCCAACAGTGGCCAATCTAGGTCATACGTACCTAGCAGTTTCCCCAAAAGACACAGGTTCCGCAATGCTTGTACTGGGTCAAGCCATGATATCCTGGGTCCCTTCTTAATAATGGTTTATGGACCTTTCCTCCAGGAACTTGTCCAAATCTTTTCTAAACCCAGCTACACTAACAGCCTTTACTACATCCTCCGGTAACAAATTCCAGAGTTTGATTACACATTGAGTGAAAAAATATTTTCACTTATTAGTCTTAAATAGTTTACCCTGTAGATTCATTGCATGTCCCCTAGTCTTTATATTCTGATAACAAACAATTGATCTACGTTTACCCGTTCCACTCCGTTCATTAATTTATAGACTTCTATCATATCTCCCCTCAGCCGTCTTTTTCCAGGTTAAAGAGCCCTAACCTTTGTAGCCTCTCTTCATAGGAGTATCTTTCCATCCCCTTTACCACTTTGGTGTCTCTTCTCTGTACCTTTTCTAATAACGCTGCATCCTTTTTAAGATACGGTGACCAGAATTGCACACAATATTCAAGGTGCGGTTGCACCATGGAACGATATAGAGGCATTATAATATCTTTTGTTTTATTTTCCATTCCTTTCCTTATGATACCTAGCATTCTATTTGCTCTCTTGGCCGCTGCTGCACACTGGGCAGAGGGTTTTAACATGTTATCCACAATGACACCTAAATATTTTTCCTAGGTGGTGGTTCCAAATGTGGAAACTTGCATTGTGTAACCATAGTTTGGGTTGTTCTTTCCTAGGTGCATAGCCTTGCACTTGTCCACCTTAAATTTCATCTGCCATTTGGATGCCCAGTCTTTGAAGTTATCAAGATCCTCTTGCAATTTTCCACAATCCTCATGGGTTTTAACAACTTTAAATAGTTTTATGTCACCTACAAATTTGATATCCTCACTCGTTATTCCTATTTCCAGGTCATTTATGAATATGTTAAAAAGCAGCAGACCCAGCACAGATCACTGGGGTACTCCACTATTCACCTTTCTGCATTGGGAAAACTGGCCATTTAGCCCTACACTCTGCTTTCTATCTTTTAGCCATTTCCTGATCCACAATAGTATACTGTCTCCTGTCCCATGAGTTTAGTTTTGCCAAAAGTCTCTGATGAGGGACCTTGTCAAAGGCTTTCTGGAAGTCCAGATACACTATGTCAACCAATTCACCTTTGTCTACCTGTTTATTCACACCATCAAAAAGCATAACAGATTACTAAGACAAGATCTTCCTTGTCTAAAGCCATGTTGGCTGTCTCCCATTAAGCCATGACTATCTACATGTTCAGTAATTTTGTTCTTTATGATGGTTTCTACCATTTTTCGCAGTACTGACGTCAGGCTCACCGGTCTGTAGTTTCCCGGATCACCCCTGGAACCCTTTTTAAAAATTGGCGTTACATTGGCCATCCTCCAATGTTGAGGTATTACAGATGATTTTAATGATAGTTCACAGATTACTAAAAGCAGGACTGCAATCTCATATTTCAGTTCTTTCAACACCCTTGGATGTATACCATCTGGTCCAGGTGATTTGCTACTCTTCAGTTTATCAAATAGTTGTAGTCCATCTTCCCAGTTTATCGATATTTCTTTCAATTCTTACACAGTATCACCTTTAAATACCACTTCAGTCATAGGTAACATCCCTACATCTTCCTCAGTAAAGACCAAAGCAAAGAATGCTTTCAGTCTCTCAGCTATGGCCTTGTCCTCCCCTGGTGCCCCTTTTATCCCTCTATCATCTAATGGTCCAACTGACTCTCTCATGGGTTTTTTGATATGAATGTACTTGAAAAAGTCTTTATTATGTTTTATTTATTTATTTATTTATATCCCGCTTTTCACCGGATCAAAGCTGTTGGGGATACATTTAACACGAGGGGATATGAGACACATACACTAATACTTACAGGGAACATGGGCAATGGAGGGTTAAGTGGCTTGCCCAAGACCACAAGGAGCACCTGTGGGACTAGAAACCCCAGTCCTTCCAGCCCAAGGTTGCTGTCCTCTAGTGGGATTTGAACCACTGACCTTCTGGCCTGTAGTACCTTGCCCCAACCACTAGGCCATTCCTCCCTTTTGTTTCCACAGCAAGCTTCTTCTCAAATTCTCTCTTTGCCTGCCTTATCAATGCCTAGCATTTATCTTGCCAGTGCTTGTGTTGTTTCCAGTTTTCGTCATTTGTCTCTTTTTTCCATTTCCTGAAAGATGCTTTTTTGGCAACAACAGCCTCTCTGACCTCACCTTTAAACCATGCTCTTTCTCTGGACTTTCAGAAAGCCTTTGACAAGGTCCCTCATCAGAGACCTTTGGCAAAACTAAAGAGTCATGGGATAGGAGGCAGTGTACTACTGTTAATCAGGAACTGGTTAAAAGATAGAAAGCAGAGGGTTGGGTTAAATGGCCAATTTTCCCAGTGGAGAAAGGTGAATAGTGGTGTACCCCAGGGATCTGTGCTGGGTCCACTGCTTTTTGACATATTCATAAATTACCTGGAAAGTGGAATAACGAGTGAGGTTATCAAATTTGCAGATGACACAAAACTATTTAAAGTTGTTAAAACCCATGAGGATTGTGGAAAATTGCAAGAGGATCTTAATAAATTGGAAGACTGGGCATCAAAATGTCAGATGAAATTTAATGTGGACAAGTGCAAAGTTATGCACCTAGGGAAGAACAACCCAAACTATGGTTACACGATGCAAGATTCCACTTTAGGAACCACCACCCAGGAAAAAGATTTAGGCGTCATTGTTGATAACATGTTAAAACCCTCAGCCCAATGTGCAGCGGTGACCAAGAGAGCAAATAGAATGCTAGGTATCATAAGGAAAGGAATGGAAAATAAAACAAAAGTTATTTTAATGCCTCTATATCATTCCATGGTGAGACCGCACCTTGAATATTGTGTGCAATTCTGGTCGCCGTATCTTAAAAAGGATATAGCGTTATTAGAAAAGGTTCAGAGAAGAGCCACCAAAATGGTAAAGGGGATGGAAGGATACTCCTATGAAGAAAGGCTAAAAGGTTTAGGGCTCTTTAACCTGGAAAAGAGACGGCTGAGGGGAGATATGATAGAAGTCTATAAATTAATGAATGGAGTGGAACGGATAAACGTAGATCGATTGTTTATGTTATCAGAATATAGAAAGACTAGGGGACATGCAATGAAGCTAGAGGGGAAACTATTTAAGACTAATAAGAAAATATTTTTTCACTCAACGTGTAATCAAACTCTGGAATTTGTTACCGGAGGATGCTGAACATGGAAGGAAGACGGGCTGTTAGTGTAGCTGGGTTTAAAAAAGGTTTGGACAAGTTCCTGGAGGAAAAGTCCATAAACCATTATTAAGAAGGACCCAGGATATCAATGCTTGATCCAGTGCAAGCATTGTGGAACCTGTGTCTTTTGGGGAACTGCTAGGTACTGCGGCGCTCCTGCCCGGCCTTGGGGCTAAAGACAGGAGCGGCCGTCTGATGCTTCGTGAGGAAGGAGAGAAACCTGTATCCCTGGAATGCTGGGTATTGTAGTTCCTGCCCCTCTCGCTCCGAAATAAAGAGTTGTAGTTATGGGGTTTCCAGAATATTTATTATAGTAAAGGATAATGTTCCATCACATGGCAAATAAATGCAAACAAAATAGGTGCTTCAAATGCTAACAGGAAAACTTAGGAAAAAGGCAACTTAAAGTATAATTGCTGCTTTTCACTTCTAAGCAAATTACTCACTTTGCCCCAAGAGGTCAGTTATCTTCACTGCAGCCTCTTTCAGCCACTGTTACCTTTCACAGTGCTGGGGAAAATCAGGTGCACGTAATTAGAGCTTTCTCAGCAAGGTCAGTACAACAGCTCCGTGATATTCAATTCACATATGGTAAAAGCAGTTTCCTTCAGCTTGGCATCTCTACACAGCAAACCGTGCAATCCATGCTCTCACAATCTGGTAAGTCTGTATTATCCTGTGTTAATTATTCAAGCTGTATGGAATTACTGGCTTCTGATAACACTGGCTGTCTTTTAGCTTGCAACTCTAAAAACTGCTTAAAACTCTGTAGGAGCAATTCAGCCTGCTGTTTGTGAGATAGGGAATTGCTATCAGCTTTACAACTTCCCTCTGGCTTAAGGCTGTTTACTTTCTCCTCTCTTAAGCTAATTGTATCAGAGTAACTGCTAGTCTCTTTTGCTAATGCTTCACACACAGGAGAGTTAGCTTTACGTTCAGCTTGGAAACTTTGTGGCAAATCACTTACTTGTTGCCATGCCGTTCTGACTTCAAATGGCTCCAACGTTCTCCAGCTGTTCAAATGTTTGTTGCTCTCTGGCTCAAACGGTACTTCACAGAATGATTGCTTTCTTGCTTGTGCCTGCCTTGAAGGCTTCCTTTCCCAGGGTTGTACCTTCCAACGGTCGTCTACCTCAGGGCTAGGTCCTCTCTCCTTGGGACCTCTACTCACTGCCTCTGGATAGAACTTTGCAGGTCTCCTTCCAATGCCAGGTTCCCCAGTATCAGCATACTGTCTTCTGGACTTCCAATCAGTCTCCTGCTTCTTCTTTATCCACTTCTGCTTCTGAATCCACTTCTCATCATTCTGCTTCTCATTCTTCTTCCTCTGACTAGCATAGCCATGCTCTGGTTTAAAACCACGTTCTCTCCTGGACACGCCCCTTCCAAGGGCAGGGTGTGCCCAATCAGGACTGCAGGACTCCTCCCTTAGGCTGGTCTCCATGCTCAGCTCCGTGGAATAGAGTCTCTCTTTCTTCCTTGGTTTCTCAAATAGGCATAAATCTTGCTGAACCTCAGGATTTTCCTCCGTTTCCATAGGCTCAGGAGGGCGCTGTTCACCACAGTACGTATGACCTAGATTGGCTACTGTTGGAAACAGGATACTGGGCTTGATGGACCTTGGTCTGACCCAGTGTGGCATATCTCGTATGTTATGTTATGTTCATGCTGGCAGTTTTTTGGACTTCCTTCCACTTTTCTTAAAGCGTGGAATACAGCTGGTCTGGGCTTCCAGGATAGTATTTTTAAACAACACCCAAGCTTGATGTAAGTCTTTAACCTTTGCAACTGCTCCTTTTAGTATTTTCTTAACTATTTTCCTCATTTTATCATAGTCTCCCTTTCAAAAGTTTAAAGGTAGTACTGTGGATTTACTTGTGAAAAGCTCCACTGGAATTGACAGGGGTGGGGGAGGGCAGCACAGTGTAATCACTCACACAGGGTGGCACAAAAGGTAGCACCAGCTCATAAGAACATAAGAACATAAGATATGCCATACTGGGTCAGACCAAGGTCCATCAAGCCCAGTATTCTGTTTCCAACAGTGGCCAATCTAGGTCATATGTACCTAGCAGTTTCCCTAAGAGACACAAATTCCACAATGCTTGTACTGGGTCAAGCATTGATATCTTCGGTCACTTCTTAATAATGGTTTATGGACCTTTCCTCCAGGAACTTGTCCAAACCTTTTTTAAACCAGCTACACTAACAGCCTTTACTACATCCTCCGGTAACAAATTCCAGAGTTTGATTACACGTTGAGTGAAAAAAATATTTTCTTTTATTAGTCTTAAATAGTTTACCCTGTAGATTCATTGCATGTCCCCTAGTCTTTCTATATTCTGATAAGGTAAACAATCGATCTACGTTTACCCGTTCCACTCCGTTCATTAATTTATAGACTTCTATCATATCTCCCCTCAGCCGTCTCTTTTCCAGGTTAAAGAGCCCTAACCATTTTAGCCTTTCTTCATAGGAGTATCCTTCCATCCCCTTTACCATTTTGGTGGCTCTTCTCTGTACCTTTTCTAAAATCGCTATATCCTTTTTTTCACAATCCTCTTGGGGTTTAACAACTTTAAATAGTTTTGTGTCATCTGCAAATTTGATAACCTCACTCGTTATTCCACTTTCCAGGTCATTTATGAATATGTCAAAAAGCAGCGGACCCAGCACAGATCCCTGAGGTACACCACTATTCACCTTTCTCCATTGGGAAAATTGGCCATTTAGCCCTACCCTCTGCTTTCTATCTTTTAACCAGTTCCTGATCCACAATAGTACACTGCCTCCTATCCCATGACTCTTTAGTTTTGCCAAAAGTCTCTGATGAGGGACCTTGTCAAAGGCTTTCTGAAAGTCCAGATACACAATATCAACCGACTCACCTTTGTCCTCCTGTTTATTCACTCCTTCAAAAAAAAAAACAGATTAGTAAGACAAGATCTTCCTTGTCTAAAGCCATGTTGGCTGTCTCCCATTAGGTTGTGACTATCTACATGCTGAGTAATTTTATTCTTTATGATGGTTTCTACCATTTTTCCCGGTACTGACGTGAGGCTCACCGGTCTGTAGTTTCCCGGATCACCCCTGGAACCCTTTTTAAAAATTGGTGTTACATTGGCGATCCTCCAATCTTCAGGTATTAGAGATGATTTTAATGATAGTTCACAGATTACTGATAGCAGGTCTGCAATCTCATATTTCAGTCCTTTCAATACTCTTGGATGTATACCATCCGGCCCAGGTGATTTGCTACTCTTCAGTTTATCTAATAGTTGTAAGACATCTTCCCGATGTATCGATATTTCCTTCAATTCTTCCGCACCTTTAAATATCACTTCAGTCATGGGTAACATCCCTACATCTTCCTCAGTAAAGACCGAAGCAAAGAATTCATTCAGTCTCTCCGCTATCGCCTTGTCGCCTCTTAGTGCTCCTTTAACCCCTTTATCATCTAATGGACCAACTGACTCTCTCACAGGTTTTTTGCTACGAATGTACTTGAAAAGGTCTTTATTTCGCGTTTTTGCTTCCGCAGCAAGCTTCTTCTCAAATTCTCTCTTTGCCTGCCTTTTCAATGCCTTGCATTTGACTTGCCAGTGGTTGTGCTGTTTCCAGGTTTCGTCGTTTGTCTCTTTTTTCCTTTTCCTGAAAGATGCTTTTTTGGCAACAACAGCCTCTCTGACCTCACCTTTAAACCATGCTGGCAGTTTTTTGGACTTCCTTCCACTTTTCTTAAAGCGTGGAATACAGCTGGTCTGGGCTTCCAAGATAGTATTTTTCAACAACAGCCAAGCTTGATGTACGTCTTTAAGCTTCGCAACTGCTCCTTTTAGTTTTTTCTTAACTGTTTTCCTCATTTTATCATAGTCTCCCTTTCGAAAGTTAAAAGGTAGTACTGTGGATTTCCTTACTATCCCTCCTCCACTAATTAAATCAAAGGCGATCATGCTATGATCACTATTGCCAAGTGGCCCCAACACCCTTATCTCTTGCACTAGATCTGGTGTTCCACTAAGGACTAGGTCTAATATGGCTTCCCCTCTGGTCGGTTCATGAACCAGCTGCTCCAAGAAGCAGTCATTTATTTCATCTAGGAACTTTATCTCCCTAGCATGTCCTGACGTGACACTGACCCAGTCGATACCGGGGTAATTGAAATCACCCATTATTATTACTGCGCTGTAAGTTTTGTTAGCTTCCTTGATTTCTTTGAGCATTTCATCATCCATTTGGTCATTCTGGCCAGGTGCTCGATAGTACACCCCCACTGCCATTGCCTTCCCCCTTTTATATGGAATTTCAATCCATATAGATTCTACAGCAGATTTTGTTTCCTGCAAAACTTTAATCCTTTCTGAGTCAATGCCCTCTCTAACATAGAGCGCAACCCCTCCACCAATTTGATCAGCTCTATCATTACGATATAGTTTGTACCCAGGTATCACAGTGTCCCACTGGTTGTCCTCCTTCCACCATGTCTCTGATATTCCAATCATATCTAACCTTTCATTTAGTGCTATATATTCTAACTCTCCCATCTTATTCTTTAGACTTCTAGCATTTGCATACAAGCATTTTAGAGAATGTATTTTATCCATGTTAATTTGGCTATTGTTAGACATGGGTAAATTGGGATCTTTAAGCTCTGTCTGCTCCATACTTGAGGGCATTTGGGCTACTTTACTCTTTTGTGGAACCTCTCTGCTTTTGGTAGTATCCTTCAAAGATACATTCTTCCGAACCATCCGCTCTTGGGCGACTGTCGGCTTTCCCCTAATATCTAGTTTAAAAGCTGCTCTATCTCTGCTTGCCACTGTTCCTGCTGCTACCACCACTGCCATTTTTCCTCTTCCGGTACGGCAGCAGTGACAGACCTCTAATTTAAATTTTAAAAACGCAGATTTTTGAGACTCCGTGTTTGCAAGGCTGGCCTAGTCCCTCCTTCCTCTGATATATATGTGTGTCAGAAGTGATGGGACCAAACCATTCATTCAAGCACGGAGTTACAAAGACCTGCACTTTTTTAAAAATTTATTTACAATTGAAGGTCTGCCACTGTTGCCACTGATGGAATAAGAAAAGTGACTGGTGGCAGCTAGAGGTGCGGGGTTGAGCATATTCTAGATGTCGGAGGCATGGCAGATGTTAGTTATAAAAGGGCGGCAGAGGCAGATGCTGGATAGAAATGGGAATGGCAGAGGAAAGATGCTTTGGCACAAAGGAAGGGATGGAGGAGTACAGAGCAGACACAGAGTGGGAACAAAAGGGGGAGAGAGGGCAGATTATGGATAGGAGTGGGGGTTAGATGCTGGCTATGGGTGGAGAACAGAGGCTAGACATGGTGTGGGGGCATAAAGTGACGGACAGCAGATAGTAGATATTGGGTGGAGGTGCAGAGGGCAAATAATGGACATGGGATAGGGGCATAGGGGGATATAGGGCAGCTACTGGACTTGTGCTGGGGGGTATAGGGAGGTGGAGAGCAGATGGTGGACATGGGATAGGGGCATGGGGGATATAGGGCAGCTACTGGACTTGTGCTGGGAGGCATAGGGAGGTGGAGAGCAGATGGTGGACATGAGATAGGGGCATGGGGGATATAGGGCAGCTACTGGACTTGGGCTGGGGGTATAGCGAGGTGGAGAGCAGATGATGGATATGGGATAGGGGCATAGGGGATATAGGGCAGCTACTGGACTTGTGCTGGGGGGCATAAGGAGGTGGAGAGCTGATGATGGACATGGGATAGGGGCATAGGGGGATATAGGGCAGCTACTGGACTTTTGCTGGGGGTATACAGAGGTGGAGAGCAGATGATGGACATGGGATAGGGGCATGGGGGATATAGGGCAGCTACTGGACTTGGGCTGGGGGCATAGCGAGGTGGAGAGCAGATGTTGGACATGGGATAGGGGCATAGGGGGATATAGGGCAGCTACTGGACTTGTGCTGGAGGGTATAGGGAGGTGGAGAGCAGATGGTGGACATGGGATAGGGGCATGGGGGATATAGGGCAGCTACTGGACTTGGGCTGGGGGTATAGCGAGGTGGACAGCAGATGATGGATATGGGATAGGGGCATGAGGGATATAGGGCAGCTACTGGACTTTTGCTGGGGGTATACAGAGGTGGAGAGCAGATGATGGACATGGGATAGGGGCATAGGGGGATATAGGGCAGCTACTGGACTTGTGCTGGAGGGTATAGGGAGGTGGAGAGCAGATGATGGACATGGGATAGGGGCATAGGGGGATATAGGGCAGCTACTGGACTTGTGCTGGGGGGTATAGGGAGGTGGAGAGCAGATGGTGGACATGGGATAGGGGCATAGGGGGATATAGGGCAGCTACTGGACTTGTGCTGGGGGGCATAAGGAGGTGGAGAGCAGATGATGGACATGGGATAGGGGCATAGGGGGATATAGGGCAGCTACTGGACTTTTGCTGGGGGTATACAGAGGTGGAGAGCAGATGATGGACATGGGATAGGGGCATAGGGGGATATAGGGCAGCTACTGGACTTGTGCTGGGGGGCATAAGGAGGTGGAGAGCAGATGTTGGACATGGGATAGGGGCATAGGGGGATATAGGGCAGCTACTGGACTTGTGCTGGAGGGTATAGGGAGGTGGAGAGCAGATGGTGGACATGGGATAGGGGCATAGGGGGATATAGGGCAGCTACTGGACTTGTGCTGGGGGGTATAGGGAGGTGGAGAGCAGATGATGGACATGGGATAGGGGCATAGGGGGATATAGGGCAGCTACTGGACTTTTGCTGGGGGTATACAGAGGTGGAGAGCAGATGATGGACATGGGATAGGGGCATAGGGGGATATAGGGCAGCTACTGGACTTGGGCTGGGGGGGCATAGTGAGGTGGAGAGCAGATGTTGGACATGGGATAGGGGCATAGGGGGATATAGGGCAGCTACTGGACTTGTGCTGGAGGGTATAGGGAGGTGGAGAGCAGATGGTGGACATGGGATAGGGGCATAGGGGGATATAGGGCAGTTACTGGACTTGTGCTGGGGGGTATAGGGAGGTGGAGAGCAGATGGTGGACATGGAATAGGGGCATAGGGGGATATAGGGCAGCTACTGGACTTGTGCTGGGGGGTATAGGGAGGTGGAGAGCAGATGGTGGACATGGGATAGGGGCATAGGAGGATATAGGGCAGCTACTGGACTTGTGCTGGGGGGCATAGGGAGGTGGAGAGCAGATGGTGGACATGGGATGGTAGCATAAGGGGATGGAGGATAGATGCTAGATATAGGGTAGGGGTCATAGGAGATGGAAGGTAAATGCTGGACACAGGAAAGTGGCATGGGGTGAATGGCAGATGCTGGACCAAGAAAGGAATCATAGGGGGATAAAGGGCAGATGCTGGTCAGGGGGTGGGGAGATAGGGGAATATAGGGCAGAAGCTGGGTATAAGGTAGGCATGGAGGGCAGATGCTGCACACAAAGTACCTTGCCCCAACCACTAGGCCACATAGAGTGGAGGAGTGGCCTAGTGGTTGGGGCAAGGTACTTCAGGTCGGAAGGTTGGGTGTTCAAATCCCACTAGAGGACAGCAACCTTGGGCTGGAAGGACTGGGGTTTCTAGTCCCACAGGTGCTCCTTGTGGTCTTCGGCAAGCCACTTAACCCTCCATAGCCCAAGTTCCCTGTAAAATAGTTATCTCCAAGTTATAATGCCTTGTTCAATGTAATTTCAGTTTGTTCAATGTAAACTGCACTGATGTGGAATAGTGTGGTATATAAGAGAATGTAAATAAATAAATAAAAGAAGATGCTGTACGTGGTGTGTGAGAGAGAACTGATACTGAACATGAGGTGGGAAGAGAGAGTGACAATGCTGAGCATGGGGTAGGGTGAGATAAGAACGTAAGCATTGTGGAATCTGTGTCTTTTGGGGAAACTGCTAAGTACTTGTGACCTAGATTGGCCACTGTTGGAAACAGGATACTGGGCTTATGGACCTTGGTCTGACCCAGTATGACATATCTTAGGTTCTTATGGGGAGAGAGAGTGAGGATGCTGAGCATGGGGGAGGGGGAGATGAGGAGATGCTGGATATGGGGGAATAGGGACAGAAGAGGCATGCTGGGCTTCTGGGTATAGGGGCAGAAGGGGTATGCTGGGCATGGGTGAAGATTCTGGACATGGGGGGACAGGTACAGAGGGGGGATGCTGGACATGGAAGGAAGATGGGACAAAGAGAGCTGATGGACACAGGAGATAGGGACACAGAGAGAAGATGGTGGACATGAGGAAGGGATAGGAAAATACTGGATGGAGGAAGAGAAGCAGAACGGGGAGAGGGGATGATACTGCCATGGGAGAGAGAGGGGGCGAGTTTGTGAAAGACTGGGAAATAAGAGTCTGGGGAAGGAGACAGAGCTGGGAAATGGGAGGTTTGCAATGAGGGAAAGAGATAGAAAGCTATAGCTGGATACAGTAAAAATAGTGAAATTGAGGCATGGTTGTTAAGAAGGAGTGACATCTGGATAGAAAAGCAGAAAAATAAATGGAAGAAAACGGAAAAGAAGAGATCAGTGTTAAGAATTGATATAAGGTTGGAAGTGAAGACAGCAGGAGAGAGAATAAATGCTAAATAGAGAGGAGACCATGAAAAGAGAGCTAAGAGAAGACAGAGGAAAATGAAAACCAGAGACTGAGACTAACACAATTAGAAAAATAAAATGACCTGACAACAAAGGAGAACAATAATTTTATTTTCTATTCTGTAACTGGAAAATGTGGTTTTGAGTCAGGATTTGTGTCTGACAAGGCTGGGACCCGGGGGGGGGGGGGGGGGGGGCGGGGCCATGTGCAGAGACTCGTTGCGTGGGCCACATTTGCATAAAAATTTGCATAATGCTTATGTGCACTAACCTTTAGTAAACATGCCTCTTAATGAGTGTATGGATAAAGAAAGACTGCCATATTTCTACATTACTATACTCCAGTGCCAACCGTCAGGCACATTAGGAAGTACTACAAACACTGCCCATTTGGAACGCATAAAGTTATATCAAATTACACCCCTTGAAATCAACCTAACTATATCCCCCCAATACTTGATTTCACACCAAAATCAGTTGTAACTGAAATTATACAATATATTTTTTGTCGGATAACCCACCATGAGCAGGAATCATCCTACCCTCAAAGTGGGCCCTCCTTTTTAATTAAATATTAAATGACCCATTACAGATCAAAAACCAGGTGCTACAGCACTACCAAGCTGTTATACCTATACCACTGAAATAGAACTCCTCTTCTTCAACAGAAATCTCTGTCCATGATTAGTCCTCCCCAATGGTATTCATCAAACATTAATGGCCTCCAAAAGTACTTATCTGAAATGAAGCCAAAAAACACTGCCGATATCTTCAAAGAAGACCGCATCAGCATAACTACTGAATATGTGCTTTTCTTCTTACCACTCAACAGAGGAGTACCAGAAGCAAGTCTCTGCTCGAGATTTCTTCATCCAATGTCCCAATCAGTAATAGACAAGTATAGTTCATGTGCAACGCCAATTAGTGTTTCAAGCCGCTTAGCTCTGCAGCTCTTCCTCAGGCGAATGAACTATACTAGCACCAAACTTCCAATTTAAAGTCCATAAAAGTGACATCAGAGTGACCTCCCAACAGCTCACTTCCTCTTGCAGCATGACCAATCACATTTGCAATCCCCACCAATCAATCTCCATATTCATTCCCTCTGGAGACATTGAACGTAAGCGGAAAATCCATTATTGTTCTTTATAATGGAGTTTGGCTTGACGATCACCCCCCATTATTGAAGACGGGACTACATCCAAAACTCTCCATTGTAAGTCCTCAAACTTATGATCATATTGTTGACAATGAGGAACTAACGGTGCCAAAGCCTGCCTAGCATTAATACGTGATCGATGCTCCAGTAGGCGTTTCCTTACCGGGCGTGTGGTTTTCCCCACATATTTCAAGTTGCACGGACAAATCAATAGATAAATCACAAATGAAGTGTGACAGGTGGAAAAAAACAATGATGAATACCGCAATCCTGTAGCGGGGTCTAGCCATCTTTCCTTTTGTAAAAAATTACCACAAAAATTGCAATGGCCACATGCAAAATGACCTTTCTGAAGTGTTTGACTCCCATCTCACCCTCGAGTCTGTATCACCCGTTCGCCTATAATTTGAGATCTTTTGTAAGCTACCATCAATGGTTTTTGAAAACACCGATGCAGTGTTAACAATGACCAATGGCGTTTAAGAATAGACACTATCTGTGGGGCATTCGGTAAAAATGGAATTACCCCGATTACTTTACCAGTATCTTCCCGCGGTCGGGGAACCCGTTCCTCCCACCATCCCAGATGATTGTATAACGCTCGCTTGAATGCTCTGTTAACAATAACTGTTGGATATCCCCGTGCTTGCAATCGCTGACCTAATTCTTTAGCGTGTCGCCAATATTCCTCTATAGATGAGCACAATCTCCTGATACGGAGAAACTGTCCAAAAGGTAAGCCTCTCCGTAAAGCAGGAGGATGATAACTTGAATAGCGTAAGAGTACATTTTTACGTACTGGCTTCCTATATAAGGTACTCTGAAGAGAAGAACCCCGAATATATAATAAAAGATCCAAGAACTCAATCTCTTGCCTGTGATATTTAGGAGTAAATTGCAAATTCGCGTTCAGGGAATTTAACCAAACCAAAAATTGTTGTAACTCGCACTCCGAGCCTATCCAAATAAAAAATATATCATCTAAAAATTGTTTCCATAATAGCACTTGTGAAAAACCTGCAGAACCATAAACAAACCGTTCCTCAAAATTCGCTACATAAAGCGTTGCCACCAAGGGAGCTATTGTGGCTCCCATGGCCACCCCAAACTTCTGATGGTAAAAAGTAGACTCATACACAAAATAATTGTGGAATAAAACAAATCTCAAAAATTCACAAATTAAATCCTTGGGTAGGCGCACGGGCAACTGAATATCTAAACCTACCAAAATATCAAACACTTCATTCTGAGGGATATTCGTATACAAGGAGACGACATCTAAAGTTACTAAAATAGAATCTTTAGGAATAATCAATCCTGACAATAGGGACAACAAGTGAAAGGAATCTTTAATAAATGACCTGACTAAAGCTGTTAATGGTTCATAAAAATGATCGCAAAACTTTGATAAGGGTTCAAGTAATGAATGTCTACAAGACACAATCGGACGCCCCGGGGGATTTGTTAACGATTTGTGTACTTTAGGCACCATATATATTATTGGGATTGTAGGGGATGCCAGATTAAGAAACTCATACTCTTTTCTAGTTAACCAACTTCGATCTAACGCTTCTAACGTTACCTCCCTAATCTGCTGTTGTAATCTAGGAGTGGGATCAACCTCCAATATCTGATAGTATTTAATATCTGAAAGATGTTCAAGCATTTTGCTGTGGTAATCCTCCGCCTTAAGAAGTACCGTTGCTCCCCCCATATCCGCCCTACGTATGATCAAGCCTTTGTCTTGTTGTATCGTTTTCAATGCTTGAAACTGTTGACGAGAAAGGTTTGAGCAATGTTTTTTGTTTTGAGTTTCTAACTCATGTACATCCCGCAACACTAGATTCTGTAAAGTGTTCAAAGCTGGATCGGAGCTCATAGGAGGCCTTCAAGTAGAAAGATTTTTACATATGGAGCCGTCAATATTCAGGGGTACCGCACTACTTGCAAAATACAGCATTAGATGTAATTTCCAAAAAAACTGATGAAGAGCAATCATCATTCTAAAAGGATCATAACGTGGGGCAGGAACAAAGCCTAAGCCTTGTTCTAAAACTGTCATCTGATCTCTAGTTAACGTTCTCCCTGACAAATTGATGATTGTTGACGTGTCTGAGAACGCGACAAGGGCCCCTCCAACCCTCCTGTTGATATGGTCGGGGGGGCCGTCGATCTTGAGGGCGGCCCCTGTAAAGACCCCGCTGAGATTTATAACTTGGAGAGTTTTGGATGTATTCCCGTCTTCAATAATGGGGGGTGATCGTCAAGCCAAACTCAATTATAAAGAACAACAATGAATTTTCCGCTTACGTTCAATGTCTCCAGAGGGAATGAATATGGAGATTGATTGGTGGGGATTGCAAATGTGATTGGTCGTGCTGCAAGAGGAAGTGAGCTGTTGGGAGGTCACTCTGACGTCACTTTTATGGACTTTAAATTGGAAGTTTGGTACTGGTATAGTTCATTCGCCTGAGGAAGAGCTGCAGAGCTAAGCGGCTTGAAGCACTAATTGGTGTTGCACATGAACTATACTTGTCTATTACTGATTGGGACATTGGATGAAGAAATCTCGAGCAGAGACTTGCTTCTGGTACTCCTCTGTTGAGTGGTAAGAAGAAAAGCACATATTCAGTAGTTACGCTGATGCGATCTTCTTTGAAGATATCGGCAGTGTTTTTTGGCTTCATTTCAGATAAGTACTTTTGGAGGCCATTAATGTTTGATGAGTACCATTGGGGAGGACTAATCATGGACAGAGATTTCTGTTGAAGAAGAGGAGTTCTATTTCAGTGGTATAGGTATAACAGCTTGGTAGTGCTGTAGCACCTGGTTTTTGATCTGTAATGGGTCATTTAATATTTAATTAAGGAGTCCACATGATGCGTGAGTTAGTGAGGATGCTTTCTTGCTCGCTCCGGGGATGCCTCGGCATTAATGGTATATTGAATAAGACAGGTACAATATTCCATTAAGATGTACAAAGTAACCCAGCTGCAGATTGTGGATTAAAAATTTAAAGTAGGAACTTCAAAATTCAGAGGCAGCCGGTCCGGATGCAGTTGAAATCAACCCAGGGCAGCTGAGGCAAGTAAGAACAAACAGTCTACTTACAGGTTTCTTTCAGAAAATGATACCTGAACTTCCTGGGGATGTCCAAGCCCCCGTGACAAAGACTCAGCGCTGCGTAAAGCCAATCGGGAGCTCCACTGAAGCCAGGCTCAGGAGTTCCCAAGTTTATCTGGGGAATCAAGTCGCTGGGGGAAGAGCACAGCTGATTCTTGAGGTCCTTTGTTTTCTTCTGACAGCCTATGCAGCGTAGACCTGAATAAGGCATTCTCCAGGACCAAGCAGGAAGTCAGTCCTCACATATGGGTGACGTCGGCGCCGACGGAGCCCTCGCGGAGCAATTTTCCCCAGCTTTCAAAGAAAGCCTTTGGGAATTGCAGCGCGCATGCGCGGTCGCCTTCCCGCCCAAGGGTGCCATCTTAGCCAGTCGTCTTTTTTCCGCGGAGCCCTACAGACGTACCCGTCATGTCCCCGCGAAAAAGTTGATTTTACTCATAATTTTCTCTTTTTTCCTTCGGTTCGACGCCGGTCTTTTTCCCGCCCGGACTCGCGACGCCGGTCACGAGTCCTCTTCTTCTTTTTCGGTTTTTCTGACTTAGTCAGTTTCGTTTTCGGTTTTTCCCTGGCAGCCCGGTCCTTTGACCTCGCAGGGGCCCTTTTTCCCCCGATGGCTGCCAGTGGTTTCAAGCGGTGTGGTCAGTGTGACCGAAATATGTCACTAACTGACACACACGACAATTGCCTCCGCTGCCTGGGCCCGGATCATGAAGAAATGATCTGTGGGGCCTGCGGCAAAATGTCCTCCAAAGCGTTGAGAAGTCGGCGGCATCAGCGGGATAGGATCTTCGCTGACCCCAGCCGTACCCGGACCTCGTCGGAGGCCTCCGCGTCCAGAGGTTCCAGCTCGGACCGTCGCCGGAGTTCCTCCGACAGGGGTTCTCCCTCGGGTGACCATCGACGGAAGGTGAAACCCGCGAGGGCGGCGTCGGTGGACGCTCCTGGCTCCGCGAGGGCCAGGTCGCATAGCCCCGATAGCCGTCCCGGGTCCTTGGAGAAGGAGCACCTCTCGAAGCGACCTCGCCTGGAGTCGGAGCTGCCTGCTCGGGTAAGTCCTGTGGTCCTCCTGGACTCGCCTCCGAGACCGCCGACGTCGGGCCCGACGCCGTCGGGGCCCGAGTCAGGGGCTGCTGGGTCACCTGAGCTCGGACTCAGGTTGACGGCCTTGGAGAGCAGATTGTCTGCCTTCATGGACCAGCAGCGGGCACTGCTCGCTGGCTTCGCTGGCGCCGCTGCCCCGACCGCCGGGACGTCGACGTCTAAGTCGACCCCGGAGACCGAGCCGATCCTCGAGTCCATGCGAACTCGAGTCGATCCTCGGTCGAGGTCACCCTCGGCCTCCCGTTCGGGACCGAGGTCGCCGACGCCGACTCCCTCGGCGTCGGGGCGGCAGGCGCCGCGCCCTGCCCGGGCCGACCCCACCAATTCCTCGTCGGAGTCGGTCTGGGAGTCTGAAGAGGAAGAGTCACCTGATTCTTTTCGGACTCGGTGTGTCCCCTCGGACTCGCCTGAGTCCGAACCTCGGAAGCAGTCCCCCCCGGAGGATGCCCGGTTCTCGGACTTCGTCAGGGATATGGCCAAGGCTTTGGCCTTCCCTGCGGATCCCGAGGAGGAGCCTCGAGCCGAAGAGCTCGACGCCCTCCAGTATGACTCTCCCGCCAGGGAACACTTTACTGTACCGGTTCCTCCCATGCTGGAACGACTACTCTTCCGCATGTGGGAGAGTCCGGCCTCCTCGCCGGTCCTGAGCAAGCGGGTCAATTCTATCTATCGAGTCCGCAAGAGCCCTGGCTTCCAAAAAGCACAGCTACCACACCATTCCATGGTAGTGGAATCGGCGATGCATCATCTTAAGAGCCAGAAGATGCACTCCTCGGTGCCTCCTGGCAGGGAGGCCCGTAACCTGGATGGCCTTGGTAAGAAGTGTTTCCAGGGCTCTATGCTTGCGTGTCGTGTCCAGACCTACCAGCTATACATGGGCATGTATCTCCGGGACCTGGCTAAAGAGCTAGCCGGATTCTCCGCTGGTTTGTCCGAGGAACCCTTGCGGAGGTTCCTGGCCTTGTCCTCTGGCATTCGGGAATGCTCAAAATTCATATCACGAGCAGCCTATGATGGCTTTGAAGCATCGGCTCGAGTGGCCGCAGCCGGCATCGGTGCCCGCCGACAGGCTTGGCTTCAGTCGTCTGACCTTGAGCCCTGGGTGCAGGACAAGTTGGTCGATGTCCCCTGCCGAGGCGAAAACCTCTTTGGCAAGCCCATGGCTGAAAAGGCTGCACAAATCGAGACGGAGACTCTCACCAGGACTAGGCTTTCTAGGAAGACCTCCGCCCCTTCCCAGAAAAAGAAGGGCTCGGGAAAGAAGTCCTTTTACCCGAGAAAGGCGGCTGCCTACAAACAATACCCCCAATATCAGGCCCCTGCAGCTCCCCAACAGGGCCAGCAGGCCAAGGGACGGGGTAACGGGTCCCGTAGGCAGCAAGCCCCCAAGCCTGCACCACCAGCCCCTGCTCAGCAGGGTGGGGGCTTTTGACTCCTTAAGCATAGCCTCTCCCCCTCCGCTGGCTCCTCCCAGCACCGGAGGCCGGCTGGTTCACTTCGCCCACAGGTGGTCCAGCATCACTTCAGATGCCTGGGTGCTTCAAGTCGTAAGAGAAGGCTATCTTCTCCACTTCCACCAGGTCCCTCCCTCCTATTTTCCGGGAGAACCTTCACGACTCCCTCTGCACAGGGAATTAGTCCTTCAGGAGTTAGCAGGTCTTCTACAGGAGCAGGCGGTGGAACCGGTGCCCCACCACCTGAGAGGTCAAGGCTTTTATTCCAGGTATTTTCTAGTACCAAAAAGGACGGGAGGCCTCCGACCCATCCTGGACTTGCGCAACCTCAACAGGTTCCTCGTGCGGGAAAAGTTCAAAATGCTTACCCTTGGAATCCTTCTGCCCTACCTCCAGCAGGGAGATTGGCTATGCTCCTTGGATCTAAAGGATGCCTACACGCACATCCTCATCCACCCAAGCCACCGCCAATACCTAAGGTTTGTGGTGGCAGGAAATCATTACCAGTACAGAGTACTGCCCTTTGGCCTGTCCTCCGCACCGCGAGTCTTCACAAAATGTCTCGCGGTGGTGGCGGCCCATCTCCGGCTTCACGGCCTCTATGTCTTTCCGTACCTCGACGACTGGCTCATCAGAGCAGCGTCCGCTCCGGAGGTCACCAACGCCACACGCCGCACGGTGACTCTTCTGCAGTACTTGGGCTTTGTTATAAACTTCGCAAAGTCCACTTTGCTCCCCTCACAGGATCTCGAGTTCATCGGCGCAAGGCTGCACACTCCTCAGGCACGAGCGTTCCTACCGCTCGACAGGGCTCAACGGCTCATGGACCTAGCCGACCGTTTTCGCAGCCAGCCCCTGGTCTCCGCCAGGCGCTTCCTGAGACTACTCGGCCATATGGCTTCCACCGTCCATGTGACCCCCAATGCCCGCCTGAATATGCGGCCTGCTCAATGGTGTCTTCGCAAGCAGTGGCAACAAGCCACAGGCGGCCTAGCAGACCTAGTGCGCGTCTCCGGCCCGCTGGCCTCGTCTCTCCAGTGGTGGCTTCATCGGCCGAACCTGGTACTCGGCATGCCTTTTCAGTCACCTCAGCCGGCCCAGGTGCTGACAACAGATGCATCCCTCCTGGGCTGGGGAGCACATTGCCAAGGGGCACGTACTCAGGGCCTCTGGACCACGTGGGAGTCTGCTCAGCAGATCAACTTCCTGGAGCTCAGAGCGATCCGCCTGGCTCTCAAGGCCTTCTCCCACCTGACCTCTCACCAGTCCGTCCTTGTCCAGACGGACAATCAAGTTGCCATGTTCTACGTGAACAAGCAGGGGGGCACGGGCTCCTTCCTTCTCTGTCGGGAAGCACAGAAGCTCTGCTCTTGGGCCGTCAATCACGGCGTTCTTCTCAAGGCCGTTTATCTCCCAGGCCAAGAAAATTGCCTGGCGGACAAACTAGACCTCATTTTCGCACCTCTCTCCAACGCCACAATACCCCTAACCCTTGCACTATCTGTAATACCAGTACCCTGGTCGGACCACAGTCTTCTCAGTTTCAATATACCCATTAATACATCCCACAAAAGCCAAAAGTCTTCTAATACATCTGGACCCCACACAACCCGCTTTAGACCACTCAACCAGAGCATAGTCCTAGAGAATCTTAGACCTCTCATGGCCAACACAACCATGGACTTAGATGATCTCATATCCAAATGGGATGAAAACCTGAGAGCTGCCTCCTGCCCATCTCCCACCGAAAAGAGAATTCGAAAACGTGAACATTCTCCATGGTTCTCCACAGACCTTCGTACATCCCTCCACCATCTACGCAAACTTGAACGACAGTGGCGACGAACTCACTCCCCTGAGGCGCTGGTAGCATACAGCTCATACCTAACTACCCAACGAGCAAAGATATCACAGAGCAGGAAAACTTACCACACAGGCTTAATAAAACGCTCCATCAACAAACCACATGCATTGTTCAGCATAGTAAAGTCCATAACAGGTGAACCGGTCTCAGCACAACCCCCTATGCCTCAGCCGCAGGACTACGCAAACTACCTCCAATCAAAGATGATTAAAACCAACACAGACTTAAATGTCAATAACGCCTCCACTTCACCTAAGACATCCCATGCAATGCCACTACACAACTTCTCCACTGTATCAAATAGAGAGGTTGTGAACATTATTGCCTCAATCAACCCCAGTACAGCTCCTAATGACCCGTGTCCAGCCAGCTGGATCAAGGACATGCGACATGACCTCAGTCAAATATTGAGCAAAATACTGAACCAGTCTTTCTTAACAGGTTCATTCCCACAGAGTCTAAAACATACCTCCATCAAGCCCCTACTGAAGAATAATAGACTGGACCCATCCAAGGTTGATTCCTTCAGGCCTATCTCGAGCATCCCACAGCTTGCAAAAATCATTGAGAAGGCCGCCCAACAACAAATCCAACATCATATTGACACTGAAGCACCACTAGATCCATCTCAACATGGCTTCAGGGAAGCACATGGAGTTGACACAGTCCTTACAACCCTATTCAATGTTCTGGTAACAGGAATAAATAACATACAACAGGGCTTCGTCCTCATCTTCCTGGACATCTCCGCCGCTTTCGACTCTGTGAATCATGACATACTCCTACAACGTTTGAAAGATAAGGGGATCCAAGGCACAGCACTCGAGTGGTGCAAATCCTACCTATCTAACAGATGGCAACAGGTAAAAACGGGCCACGCATCCTCAGAACCTTTCCTGCAATCACAGGGAGTACCACAAGGATCGTCCTTATCGGCACTAATGTTTAATATCTACATGCAGCCGATATGTGACTTGATCAGATCCTTTAATGTACAATGTCTCGCTTACGCAGATGACATCCTCCTATATATGCCGTTCACAATTGAACATCCAGTATTCTCCCCAATAATCAACTGTTTTGAAGCTGTAGCCGAATGGTTGCTATCACAAAACCTTCGGATTAACCACAACAAAACTGACGTTCTTTTTGTCACAAGGAACCGTAAGTTCATACCTCCTCCATCACTACTCGTCAACAACATAGAGTTGAAATCAAAAGCTACCATACGTTACCTCGGCATCACATTGGATCAGCACTTGGATATGACAACGCATGTCAAGAACATCACAAAAATATATATTATAAGATCAAATCGCTACGTCACCTCCGCTCTCTACTTGATCCCACAGACTTCCGAACAACCTTCCAGGCATTAGTCCTCCCACACCTGGATTTTGCCAACATCATCCTCCACGGCCTCCCTCAATCAACTTTAAATCCACTCCGCCTAGCCATGAATACAGCCGCCAGAGTCCTCTCCGGCTCATCAAGATCTGAACATATAACACCCATCATGAAGGAACTGCATTGGTTACCATTACATGCCAGAATCCAGTATAAGTCTTTAGTCCTTACATTCAAGGCACTAAATAACTGCCCCCCTACGCCAATCAGCAAGCTTATCCACTGCACCCTGGAAAACAGAAAAAGGAGAACCACATCAATGAACACCTTAATTGTCCCAAAAATAATAACGAAGTGCACTAAGGCCACCTCCAACAGGGCCTTCTCCTTATTTGCACCTCTAAACTGGAATGCGCTACCTCACGAAATCCGTGCTATCAAAAACCTAACCCTATTCAGAAAAGCATTGAAATACCACTTGTTCACAAAATGCTACCCAGAAGTCAACCCGGACATTAACAAAACTACTACCTCAATACAACCTGAAAAGGGCTAGTTGGCCAACCTTCTCTCTAGTCCTATTAGGAACCACATTGCAACATCCAAACGAGTTTTATATTACTGTATATACCATTAAGTTAATACCATTAAACAAGATATGCCATTAAGTTAATCTGTACATAGTTCCCCCGGTTGTCCTATTGTTGAAGTTCCCTGTTCAATGTAAAACTCAATGTTACTTGTATGCATTGTAGTATGTTCTTGTTCTATGTACACCGCACTGATTTTAATAGCGCGGTATAAAAGAATTGTTAAATAAAAAATAAATAATAATAACTCAGCAGGATCCTCCAGCCGCACGAGTGGCGCCTGGATCCCTTGGTAGTTCAGAAGCTCTTTCTAAAGTGGGGCCTCCCCACGATGGATCTCTTTGCCAGCCCTCTCAACCGGCAACTTCCTCGCTTCTGCTCTCGTCAGCCACATCCCCTTCGAGTTGCGGCAGACGCTTTTCTACTCTCATGGTCGGAGAGCCTTCTGTACGCTTTTCCTCCCATCCCGCTAGTCTCTCGGACTCTTTTCAAGGTCCTCCGAGACAAAGCCTTCATGATCCTGGTGGCCCCTCACTGGCCCAGACAGCCGTGGTTTCCACTCCTGCTGCAATTAGCGGTAGAGGATCCATTCCCTCTGGGGTTACAACCGGATCTCCTCACTCAGGATCAGGGGTCTCTGCTGCACCCCAACCTCAGATCTCTCAATCTAATGGCCTGGCTGCTGAGAGGGTAGTCCTTGCTCCCCTTCTCCTGCCGGCAGAGGTGGAAGAGGTCGTCCTAGCTTCTCGGCGACCTTCTACCCGCAAATGCTACGCCCTTAAATGGCGTCGCTTTTCCGTTTGGTGTACCCAGCAGTCTCAGGATCCCTTCTCCTGCCCGGTGTCGGTGATCCTGCAGTACTTGCTATACCTCTCTAATCTGGGACTTAAGTCCAACTCCGTCAAAGTTCACCTCAGTGCTCTTTCAGCACATCATGTGCCGGTGGACGGCAGACCTCTTTCCAGCGACCCTCTTGTAGCGAGGTTTCTCCGAGGTCTCCTTCTGCTTAAACCACCTCTGCGCCCGCCAGCGCCTGACTGGGATCTGAATGTGGTTTTACAGCGGATCACCTGTCCGCCTTTTGAACCTATGGCTACCTGTTCTCTCCGTTTTCTTTCTTGGAAAACATTGTTCTTGATAGCCCTCACTTCCGCTAGACGCGTAAGTGAATTGCAGGCCCTCGTGTCTGATCCCCCTTACACTCGGTTCTACAAAAATAGGGTAGTCCTACGGACTCACCCAAAATTTCTTCCAAAAGTGGTCTCCCCTTTTCACATCAATCAGGAGGTGGTACTTCCGACCTTCTTTCCCAGACCACACTCCAGCCGAGCTGAAACGGTCCTCCATACCCTGGACTATAGAAGGGCGTTGAACTTCTACCTTGACCGTACGCGGGAGCACCGTAAAGCTGCTCAGCTTTTTGTGTCTTTTGACCCCAATAAATTGGGGCTCCCGGTCTCCAAGCGTACTCTGTCCATCTGGGTTGCGGATTGTATCACTTGGGCTTATGGGGCAGCCGGACTCTCTTTGGATGGTCGAGTCACGGCTCATTGTGTTCGGGCAAAGGCTACGTCAGTGGCTTACCTCCGCTCTGTTCCGCTGGCAGACATCTGCCGGACCGCTACTTGGTCTTCGAGCCAGACTTTTGCGGTCCATTACTGTCTCGAGAGGGAGTCCCGCAGGGACAGTGCTTTCGGACAGGCAGTCCTCCGTAATCTCTTTGAGGTCTGAGCAACTCCTACCCTCCATCCCGGATGTGGGCTACCGGTGGGTAATAATTCAGCGAAGATTCCTTCCTTCTGTGCTGCTGAGCTAGAGGGAGCTCATTTTTGTGCTTAGGGTCTCCGGTAGCCTTAAGCTTGGGAGTCCCATATGTGAGGACTGACTTCCTGCTTGGTCCTGGAGAAAGCGTAGTTACTCACCTGTAACAGGTGTTCTCCAGGAGCAGCAGGAATCAGTCCTCACAACCCTCCCTCCTCCCCTTGGAGTTGCAATCATCTGCTTTAGTTTTTTTGCAAATTTTTATGCTGTCTTTTTTAGCTATGTCATCTGACTGGCTAAGATGGCACCCTTGGGCGGGAAGGCGACCGCGCATGCGCGCTGCAATTCCCAAAGGCTTTCTTTGAAAGCTGGGGAAAATTGCTCTGCGAGGGCTCCGTCGGCGCCGACGTCACCCATATGTGAGGACTGATTCCTGCTGCTCCTGGAGAACACCTGTTACAGGTGAGTAACTACGCTTAGTGAGAACTAAAAAAAATAACTCTGCCCCACAGGAACAGCCAGAGACTCTGTCCCTGAATTGCATCCTGTTCTCTATTCCTGCCTTCCCTACATTTTATTCATTATGTTAATACATAGGCAGAGAGAAAAGAACCCCTCCACAACTCACAGCTATCAAGTGCTGTGGAAAAAAAACAGCAATAGAGCTACTAGAAAGCAAGTAGAGAAGGAATCTGGTTTCCCGCCAAAAACTGGGGCTCATTAGCTATTCAAAATGGCCGCCGGCAAAAATAAACCTCAAAAAGAGTGAATTAAAACCCCCAAAAGCTAAGGAATTAACTTAAAAAGTCGAAGGACAAGGTGGGAGGGTTGCAGGCATGATAAAAATGCCTAAAATCGCTGAAAAATCAATAAAAATAAATCGAGTCATCACAGAGCTGCAGACATCAGTGGGAGAAAGACAGGTGCTGCACTTACAGTACCAAAAGTGCAGAGAAGCCACGGACCACTGCTCAGACCACTGCCAGCTGCCTCACCACTAAAATCAGCCCCAGGGACTTGATTTTAGGAGGCTTACCATCCAGCTAAATAGTCCTCTTGACTAGTGCTGGGGAGTCTTCACATCAGCGATCTCTACTGTGACAGGACACAGGAGCTCAGCTGGAAACACCCTGGTGCTCAGATAAGTACACTGGCAACTACAGGGGATAATATCTCCAAAAGAAATCTCAAAGAAATAAAGCATTTTAAATTTTTTTGAAGGAGCAAAAAAACAAAGCATCCAGATCTGCTGGAGACAGAGAAATACTGAGGGAGACCCTTAGGGGTAGGATTATATCACCAGGCTCCAGCCTATCAGAGCTCTGGTAGAATTCTCTGTCTCCAAGATCTGCTGGCAGGGGTGCATAACCCGTTTGTCTGGACTGGTCTAGCAGTATGACTTGGAAAACATATTTTAGATATGTTAGTGAGAGAAGGAAGTGCAACAGTGGTATTGTCAGACTCAAGGGTGAAGGGGAGGAATATGCAGAAGCTGATGAGGATAAAGTGGAATTGCATAACAAATGTTTCTGTTCTGGGTTCACAGATGAAGGGCCAGGAGCAGGACCTCAGAAAACACTGACAAATAGGAACAGAAGTGATGTGGATCTTGAGCAATTTTCAGACTGCGTTCATGAGGAACTAAAAGTAGACAAAGTGATGGGGCCAGATGGAATACATATGAGAATACTGAAGGAACTTAGAGAAGTTTTAGTGGCTCCACTGTCTGATCTTTTTCAGTGCTTCTTTAGAATTGGGAGTGGTCCCAGAGAACTGGAGAATGGTAGGGTACATGTGGTCCCTATGCACAAAAGCGCAAGTAAGGGTCAGATTGCAAACTACAGGCCAGGTAGTCTGACCTCTGTGGTGAGTAAATTAATAGAAATACTGCTAAAACAGAGGATAGTGAGGTTTCTGGAATCCAAAAGATTGCTGGATCCAAGGCAGCATGGTTTTACTAGAAGCAGGTCTTGTCAGATCTCTTTAATGTCTTTGACTGAGTGACCAGAGACTTGGACATAGGGAGAGCCTTAGATGTGGTGTACTTAGATTTCAGTAAAGCCTTTGACATTGTTGTGCACAGGGGAACTTATAAATACATTGAGTGCGCTAGGGATGGACCCTAAAGTGACTGACAGGATTAGAAATTATTTGAGTAGGAGGCGACAGAGGGCACAGGTAAATGGAGCTCACTCTGAGAAGGATTTATTTATTTAACATTTCTTCTATACCGCTTTTTGTGGTATCAAAGCAGTTTACTTCGAACTAACTATAACATACATGGAACTAGCATGTTTGAGATGGAACTATGTACTTTGAAGCACATTCCAACATGTGCGTCCAGGCCCCTGTGTGCCTGATCAGAATCGGGATGCACAGCGGTAGACTCGATTCCGACCCCGTAGGGGCTAGACGTGCCCCACGGGATCAGAATCAGGTCTGGGGTCTGTACGTGCAGGCCGGGACCCAATTAGCCTTAGCCTTAGTGATCTAACTTTATATAAGTTCAATGAATATCTGGTAAAGTTAATCAAATAAGTTAACTGGTTAACTTTAACCAAATATCTTACCATTGAATACAGGCCCCCTATTTATGTGGATAAGTGTGTGAAGAGGTCATTTTCAACTGTGTTTCTGGCAAGGAAGGGATTGGAGATATGAAAAGTAGGGGGTGTCATGGCATGATTAAAAGCTTTCTCTCGGGAGGCTCCTGAGAGTGTGGGAGAGAATTGACTGCAGGATTAACACCTACCCTGCTGGATACTGTGCTGCTGTGGAGGACTTAACTCTGCCTTTCATCTGGCAGGCTCTGAGGGGAAACCCAGCTGCCGGGTAGGATCCCCCTTCTCTCTGATAAGAACCAGCATGTGCTATATGCGGCTAGATGTCGCAGCCCGTGGGTCGCGACCTAAGGGGCACGGTTCAAGAAGCTGGACATGCTCCATATGCGCCCCTTGAGCACACTGGAGCATTATAGCAGTGTCTTTCGGCATTTGTGGTGATCATTGTGATGGGGAAAAGGAAGCACTAAGATGGACTCTATAATACAGCCAGTTAAGGTGGTGGGCCCTATGGACAAACATTTGGCACCCATGGTATCTTGTCCTCTGTCTCCAGATGGAGCTTCGTTAAGCTCTGACTCTCGGACTCCACCCCCCTGCCTGCCTTGTTCTCGATGGGAATTGAAGAAACTTTCATGCCCTCTGAATCTCCAGTACCATTACCTGTGCCAGTTGTTCCGGTAGAATCTGGTTTGAATGTTTCTTCTCCTCCTGACGGGGATATTACTTTAAAAGATCTATAGGGTGCAATACAGAATATTGATGTACATTTATCTGCAACAATGACTTCTTTGTGCACATTTACTGTGGGGGTGGTGGATAAGCTGTATGATTTGGATAAAAAAGTGGCAATATTAGATAAGGTGGTTGCTCAAGTGGACTCTCAGGTTAAACCATGTGCTGCCTCTAATGTTTCCCGAATTAATGATTCTTTGATTACTCATGGGAGGCTTGAAGCCCTTGAGAATTGTACCCGAGCAATGAATCTTCATTTTCTTAATATTCCTGTAACTCACTTGCTATCTCCTCAAATTCTTCTTAAAAAGTATTTTGCAGAAGTTTTGAAACTTGTGGAAGAAATTGATGTGGTTCAAGTTTATTATATTCCTCATAAGACCCGGGCTGTTGTTTCGGGGGAAGGGGATTTTGATTCTCTTCGCCCTACAGCTAGCCAGGATCTAACAACTTTCCTGGAGGATTCCGCAGATAACATTACCAAGCGTAACACATTATTGGTGACGTTTGGTTCTGAGTCCGCTAATCTTAAGATTCTAAGGTTGTTTTGCAAACACAAGGAAGCCTTGTTTTGTGGTCAGAAGATAGACATCTTCCCTGACGTTACCCATGCTACCCAGGCCAGGCGGTGGCAGATTTTAGAATTGAAGCCATGGGTTTTAGGCCTAGAAGCTATTTATTTTCTGAAATTCCCTTGTAAATTGCCTTGTTGCAATCCAGAGACATATGTTTGTATTTGCTGATGTATCTTATTTACTAAAATTTGTTATGGACAGGGAGACGCAGGTTTAAAAATTTGGGATGGATGTAAGGTAAAGAAGTAAATCTTTCCAATTGTTATGCAAAATTGTGCTTGTTTTCTTTTCTTTATGAATTTTATACCTTGTTATAGTATTAGGCGTATACTCCCTAGACGTGGGCTTTGCCATAATTTTGTAATCGATTTATTGTGGTTATTGCTTAATATTGTTATTTGTTGGTCTTGGATAGTTTTCCTTATATTTTGTTTAGATTATATATTCAAATTTTTCATTAAAAAAAATATATCTCTCTCATTACATAGTCTTCTGTAGCTACTCTGCATTGGTTTTAACTTTTAGAATTTTGAGAAGTTAACACCTTTCATGTTCCTGTTATCTCTTTAATTTAGGCCTGGATCCTGTTGGGCTGGAATTTGAAGACGCTCCAGCAGAGATGCGATTGGACACATCTGATGCACTAACAGTTGATGTTATTCACACAAGCTCCATTCCGTCCATAAAATACTTCATATATGTTTCAGGTAAACAAAGAGCTAAACTCAAATTGGGCTTATGTTAAGACAGACTTTTTTCTTAACTTCAACAACTTTATTGAAGAAGTAAGAAAATGGAAAATATTCAATTTACTGACGGGGCCACTTCAACACCCTATGGGCCCTGGGCAAACTTTTGAGTATGGGCCCCCCTTTAATGTTTACTTTTGTTCTTCCACTGTGCACACACACAAACACACACACACACACACACACACACTTATTTCATAGTCCACTCATCTCCAAAATGCATTAGAAAGGTTTACAGCAACAGTGAAAACATAAAAAAAATAAAACATCTCTTTACTAATAACTTTATATAATTACTCAAAAATAGATCAGATCAACTAAAATGTAAACACATAATCCCTTGCTCTCTGTCCCAACTCTTGTAAACTCTTTGTTCCCTCCTCTCACTCTTCCCTATTCCCAATGATATTTACATCTCCCTCTCATACTCAGCTTTGTCTGTATCTTCTCACTTATTCCCTCTATCACTCTCTTCTCTTTCATCCCTCACTCACACGCTCCTATTGCTCTGTCTCTACCCCCTCACTCATTCCCTCTCTCACTCTCTCCTCGCTCTCAACCCCTCACTCACACTCTCCTATTGCTCTGTCTCTGCCCCCTCACTCATTCCCTCTCTCAATCTCTCCTCACTCTCAACCCCTCACTCACACTCTCCTATTCCTCTGTCTCTGCCCCCTCACTCATTCACTCTCTCCCTCGCTCCTCGCTCTCAACCCCTCACTCACATTCTCCTATTACTCTGTCTCTACCCCCCTCACTCATTCCCTCTCTCACTCTCTCCTCGCTCTCAACCCCTCACTCACACTCTCCTATTCCTCTGTCTCTGCCCCCTCACTCATTCCCTCTATCACTCTCTCCTCGCTCTCAGCCCCCCACTCACACTCTCCTATTGCTCTTTCTCTACCCCCTCACTCATTCCCCTCTATCACTCTCTCCTCACTCTCAACCCCTCACTCACACTCTCCTATTGATCTATCTCAACCCCCTCACTCCTTCACTCTCTCCCTCGCTCCTCGCTCTCAACCCCTCACTCACACTCTCCTATTGCTCTGTCTCTACCCCCTCACTCATTCGCTCTATCACTCTCTCCTCACTTTCAACCCCCCACTCACACTCGCCTATTGCTCTTTCTCTACCCCCTCACTCATTCGCTCTATCACTCTCTCCTCACTTTCAACCCCCCACTCACACTCTCCTATTGCTCTGTCTCTACCCCCTCACTCATTCGCTCTATCACTCTCTCCTCGCTCTCAACCCCTCACTCACACTCTCCTATTGCTCTGTCTCTACCCCCCTCAATCATTCCTTCTATCACTCTCTCCTCGCTCTCAACCCCTCACTCACATTTTCCTATTGGTCTGTCTCTACCCCCCTCACTCATTCACTCTCTCACTTTCTCCTCGCTCTCAATCTCTTACTCAAACTCTCCAATTGCTCTGTCTCTGCCCCTCACTCATTCCCTCTATCACTCTCTCCTCGCTCTCAACCCCTCACTCACACTCTCCAATTGCTCTGTCTCTACCCCGTCTCTCATTCCCTCTATCACTCTCTCCTCGATCTCAACCCCTCACTCACACTCTCCTATTGCTCGGTCTCTGCCCCACTCACTCATTCATTATATCACTCTCTCCTCGCTCTCAGCCCCTCACTCACACTCTCCTATTGCTCTGTCACTACCCCCTCACTCATTCCCTCTATCACTCTCTCCTCGCTCTCAATCCCTCACTCACACTCTCCTCTTGCTCTGTCTCCACCCCCTCACTCATTCCCTCTATCACTCTCTCCTCACTCTCAACCCCTCACTCACACTCTCCTATTGCTCTTTCTCTACCCCCCTCACTAATTCCCTCTATCACTCTCTCCTCGCTCTCAACCCCTCACTCACATTCTCCTATTGCTCTGTTCCTACCCCCTCACTCATTCCCTTTCTCACTCTCTCCTCGCTCTCAGCCCGCCATTCACACTCTCCTATTGCTCTGTTCCTACCCCCCCCCTCACTCATTCCCTCTATCACTCTCTTCTTGCTCTCAACCCCTCACTCCTATTCCTCTGTCTCTACTCCCTCACTCATTCCCTCTCTCACTCTCTCCTCGCTCTCAACCCCCTACTCACTCTCTCCTATTGCTGTGTCTCTACCCCCTCACTCATTCACTCTCTCCCTCGCTCCTCGCTCTCAACCCCTCACTCACACTCTCCTATTGCTCTGTCTCTACCCCCTCACTCATTCACTCTATCACTCTCTCCTCACTCTCAACCCCTCACTCACACTCTCCTATAGCTCTGTCTCTACCCCCTCACTCATTCCCTCTATCACTCTCTCCTCTCTTTCAACCCCTCACTCACACTCTCCTATTGCTCTGTCTCTACCCCCTCACTCATTCACTCTATCACTCTCTCCTCACTCTCAACCCCTCACTCACACTCTCCTATTCCTCTGTCTCTACTCCCTCACTCATTCCCTCTCTCACTCTCTCCTCGCTCTCAACCCCCTACTCACTCTCTCCTATTGCTGTGTCTCTACCCCCTTTACTCATTCACTCCATCACTCTCTCCTCTCTCTCAACCCCTTACTCACACTCTCCTATTGCTGTGTCTCTACCCCCTCACTCATTCCCTCTATCACTCTCTCCTCACTCTCAACCCCTCACTCACACTCTCCTATAGCTCTGTCTCTACCCCCTCACTCATTCACTCTATAAGTCTCTCCTCACTCTAAACCCCTCACTCACACTCTCCTATTGCTCTGTGTATACCCCTTAACTCATTTCCTCTCTCACTCTCTCCTCGCCATCAACCCCCCACTCACACTCTCCTATTGCTGTGTCTCTACCCCCCTCACTCATTCACTCTATCACTCTCTCCTCTCTCTCAACCCCCCACTCACACTCTCCTATTGCTCTGGCTCTACCCCCTCACTCATTCCCTCTATAACTCTCTCCTCGCTCTCAACCCCTCACTCACACTCTCCTATTGCTCTGTCTCTACCCCCTTACTCATTCGCTCTCTCACTCTCAACTTGTTCTCACCCCTCACTCACACTCTCCTATTGCTCAGTCTCTACCCCTCACTTATTCCCTCTCTCACTCTCTCCTCGCTCTCAACCCCTCACTCACACTCTACTATTGCTCAAACTTTCCTATTGCTCTCTCTCTACCCCCTCACTAATTCAATCTCTCCCTCTCTTCTCCCTCTCAACCCCTCACTCACATTCTCCTATTGCTCTGTCCGTACCCCCCTCACTCATTCCCTCTATCACTCTCTCCTCGCTCTCAACCCCTCAATCACACTCTCCTATTGCTCTGTCTCTACCCCCTCACTCATTCACTCTCTCCCTCTCTCCTCGCTCTCAACACCTCACTCACACTCTCCTATTGCTCTGTCTCTACCCCCCTCACTCATTCACTCTCTCCCTCTCAACCCCTCACTCACATTCTCCTATTGCTCTGTCCGTACCCCCCTCACTCATTCCCTCTATCACTCTCTCCTCGCTCTCAACCCCTCAATCACACTCTCCTATTGCTCAGTCTCTACCCCCCTCACTCATTCACTCTATCACTCTCTCCTCGTTCTCAACCCCACTCAGACTCTCCTATTGCTCTATCTCTACCCCCCTACTCATTCGCTCTCTCACTCTCTCCTCGTTCTCACCCCTCACTCACATTCTCCTATTGCTCTGTCTCTACCCCCTCACTCATTCACTCTATCACTCTCTCCTCGCTCTCAACCCCTCACTCACACTCTCCTCTTGCTCTGTCTGTACCCCCTCACTCATTCCCTCTATCACACTCTCCTAGCTGTATACCCCTCAATCACACTCTCCTATTGCTCTGTCTCTACCCCCCACACTCATTCCCTCTATCACTCTCTCCTCGCTCTCAACCCCTCACTCACATTATCCTATTGCTCTGTCTCTACCCCCTCACTCATTCACTCTATCACTCTCTCCTCGCTCTCAGCCCCTCACTCACACTCTCCTATTGCTCTCTCTCTACCCCCTCACTCATTCCCAATATCAGTCTCCTCTCTCGCTCTCAACCCCTCACTCACACTCTCCTATTGCTCTGTCTCTACCACCCACACTCATTCCCTCTCTCACACTCTCTTTGCTCTCAACCCGCCACACACTCTCCTATTGCTCTGTTTCTACCCACCTCACTCATTCATTCTATCACTCTCTCCTCCTTCTCAACCCCTCACTCACACTCTCCAATTGCTCTGTCTCTACCCCCTCACTCGTTGCGTCTATCACTCTCTCCTCGCTCTCAACCCCTCACTCACACTTCTCCTATTGCTCTCTCTCTACGCCCTCAATCATTCCCTCTATCACTCTCTCCTCACTCTCAACCCCTCACTCACACTCTCCTATTGATATGTCTCTACCCCCTCACTCCTTCACTCTCTCCCTCCCTCCTCACTCTCAACCCCTCATTCACACTCTCCTATTGCTCTGTCTCTACCCCCTCACTCATTCCCTTTCTCCCTCTCTCCTCGCTCTCAGCCCGACATTCACACTCTCCTATTGCTCTGTTTCTACCCCCCCTCACTCATTCACTCTCTCCCTCTCTCCTCGCTCTCAACACCTCACTCACACTCTCCTTTTGCTCTGTCTCTACCCCCTCACTCATTCCCTCTATCACTCTTTCCTCGCTCTCAACCCCGCAGTCACACTCTCCTATTGCTCTATCTCTACCCCCCTCACTCATTCACTCTCTCACTCTCTCCTCGCTCTCAAACCCTCACTCACCCTCTCCTATTGCTCTTTCTCTACTCCCACACTCGTTCCCTCTATCACCCACTCCTCGCTCTCAACCCTCAATCAAGCTCTCCTGTTGCTCTGTCTCTACCCCCTAACTAATTCCCTCTCTCAATCTATCCTCGCTCTCAACCCCTCACCCACACTCGCCTATCGCTCTGTCTCTAGCCCTTAACTCATTCCCTCTATCACTCTCTCCTTGCTCTCAACCCCCCACTCACACTCTCCTTTTGCTCTGTCTCTACCCCCCCTCACTCATTCACTCTATCACTCTCTTCTCGCTCTCAACCCCTCACTCACACACTCCTATTGCTCTGTCTCTACCCCCCCTCACTCATTCACTCTATCACTCTCTTTTCGCTCTCAACACCTCACTCACAATCTCCTATTGCTCAGTCTCTACCCCCTCACTCATTCACTCTATCACTCTCTCCTCGCTCTCAACCCCCTACTCACACCCTCCTATTGCTCTGTCTCTAATCCCTCAATCCTTCACTCTCTCTTCGCTCTCAAACCCTCACTCACACTCTCCTATTGCTCTCTCTCTACCCACTCACTCATTCCCAATATCAGTGTCCTCTCTCGCTCTCAACCCCTCACTCACACTCTCCTATTGCTCTGTCTCTACCACCCGCACTCATTCCCTCTCCCACTCTCTCCTCGCTCTCAACCCCCCACTCACACTCTCCTATTGCTCTGTCTCTACCCACTCACTCATTCCCTCTATCACTCTCTCTTCGCTCTCAAACCCCCACTCACACTCTCCTATTGCTCTCTATCTACCCCCTCACTCGTTGTGTCTATCACTCTCTCCTCGCTCTCAACCCCTCACTCACACTTCTCCTATTGCTCTCTCTCTACGCCCTCAATCATTCCCTCTATCACTCTATCCTCGCTCTCTACCCCTCTCTCACACTCTCCTATTGCTGTCTCTACCGCCTCACTCATTCCCTCTATCACTCTCTCCTCACTCTCAACCCCTCACTCATACTCTCCTATTGCTCTGTCTCTACCGCCTCACTCATTCCCTCTATCACTCTCTCCTCACTCTCAACCCCTCACTCACACTCTCCTATTGCTCTGTCACTACCCCCTCACTCCTTCACTCTCTCCCTCCCTCCTCACTCTCAACCCCTCATTCACACTCTCCTATTGTTCTGTCTCTACCCCCTCACTCATTTACTTTCTCACACTCTCTTTGCTCTCAACCCGCCACTCACACTCTCCTATTGCTCTGTTTCTACCCACCTCACTCATTCCCTCTCTCACTCTCTCCTCACTCTCAACCCCTCACTCATACTCTCCTTTTGCTCTGTCTCTACCCCGTCACTCATTCCCTCTATCACTCTCTCCTCGCTCTCAACCCCGCAGTCACACTCTCCTATAGCTCTATCTCTACACCCCTCACTCATTCACTCTCTCACTCTCTCCTCGCTCTCAAACCCTCACTCAAACTGTCCTATTGCTCTGTCTCTACCCCCTCACTAATTCCCTCTCTCAATCTATCCTCGCTCTCAACCCCTCACCCACACTCGCCTATCGCTCTGTCTCTTACCCTTAACTCATTCCCTCTATCACTCTCTCCTTGCTCTCAACCCCCCACTCACACTCTCCTATTCCTCTGTCTCTACCCCCCCCTCACTCATTCACTCTATCACTCTCTTCTCGCTCTCAACCCCTCACTCACACACTCCTATTGCTCTGTCTCTACCCCCCCTCACTCATTCACTCTATCACTCTCTTTTTGCTCTCAACACCTCACTCACACTCTCCAATTGCTCTTTCTCTACCCCATCACTCATTCACTCTATCACTCTCTCCTCGCTCTCAACCCGCCACTCATATTCTTCTATTGCTCTGTCTCTACCCCTCACTCATTCACTCTATCACACTCTCCTCGCTCTCAACCCCTCGGTTGAGAGCGAGGAGAGAGTGAGAGAGTGAATGAGTGAGGGAGTAGATGCAGAGCAATAGGATAATGTGAGTGGCGGGTTGAGAGCGAGGAGAGAGTGAGAGAGTGAATGAGTGAGGTGGGTAGAGACAGAAGAATAGGAGAGTGTGAGTAGGGGTTGTGAGCGAGGAGAGAGTGAGAGAGGGAATGAGTGAGGGGTTAGAGAGAAAGCAATAGGAGAGTGTGAGTGGGGGTTTGAGAGCGAGGAGAGAGGGATAGAGTGAATGAGTGAGGGGGTAGAGACAGAGCAATAGGAGAGTCTGAGTAAGGGGTTGAGGGAGAGGAGAGAGTGATGGAGTGAATGAGTGAGGGGGGTAGAGACAGAGCAATAGGAGAGTATGAGTGAGGGGTTGAGAGCGAGGAGAGAGTGATAGAGGGAATGAGTGAGGGGGGTAGAGACAGAGCAATAGGAGAGTGTGAGTGGGGGGTTGAAAGCGAGGAGAGAGTGATAGAGGGAATGAGTTTGGGGGTAGAGACAGAGCAATAGGTGTGTGTGAGTGAGGGGTTGTGAGCGAGGAGAAAGTGAGAGAGGGTATGAGTGAGGGGGTATAGATAGAGCGATAGGAGAGTGTGAGTGGGGGGTTGATAGCGAGGAGAGAGTGAGAGAGGGAATGAGTGAGGGGGTAGAGAAAGCAATAGGAGAGTGTGAGTGAGGGGCTGAGAGGGAGGAGAGAGTGATATTCGGAATGAGTGAGGGGGTAGAGAGAGCAATAGGAGAGTGTGAGTGAGGGGCTGAGAGTGAGGAGAGAGTGATAGTGGGAATGAGTGAGGGGGGTAGAGACAGAGCAATAGGAGAGTGTGAGTTGGGGGTTGAGTGCAAGGAGAGAGTGAGAGATGGAATGAGTGAGGGGGTAGAGACAGAGCAATAGGAGAGTGTGAGTGAGGGGTTGAGAGTGAGGAGAGAGTGATATTGGGAAAGAGTGAGGGGGTAGAGAGAGCAATAGGAGAGTGTGAGTGAGGGGCTGAGAGTGAGGAGAGAGTGATAGTGGGAATGAGTGAGGTGGTAGAGACAGAGCAATAGGAGAGTGTGAGTGAGGGGTTGAGAGCGAAGAGAGAGTGATAGAGGGAATGAGTGAGGGGGTAGAGACAGAGCAATAAGAGAGTGTGAGTGGGGGGCTGATAGCGAGGAGAGAGTGATTGAGAGAATGAGTGAGGGGGAACAGAATATGCAATAGGAGAGTGTGAGTGGGGGGCTGAGTGCGAGGAGAGAGTGATAGAGGGAATGAGTGAGGGGATAGAGACAGAGCAATAGGAGAGTGTGAGTGGGGGGTTGAGAGCGAGGAGAGAGTGATAGAGGGAAAGAGTGAGGGGGTAGAGACAGAGCAATAGGAGAGTGTGAGTGGGGGGCTGATAGCGAGGAGAGAGTGATTGAGAGAATGAGTGAGGGGGAACAGAATATGCAATAGGAGAGTGTGAGTGAGGGGTTGAGTGCGAGGAGAGAGTGATAGAGGGAATGAGTGAGGGGATAGAGACAGAGCAATAGGAGAGTGTGAGTGGGGGTTTGAGAGCGAGGAGATAGTGATAGCGGGAATGAGTGAGGGGGTAGAGACAGAGCAATAGGATAGTGTGAGTGGGGGGTTGAGAGTGAGGAGAGAGTGATAGAGTGAATGAGTGAGGGGGTAGAGACAGAGCAATAGGAGAGTGTGAGTGAGGGGTTGAGAGCGAGGAGAGAGTGATAGAGGGAATGAGTGAGGGGGTAGAGACAGAGCAATAGGAGAGTGTGAGTGAGGGGCTGAGAGTGAGGATAGAGTGATAGTGGGAACGAGTGAGGGGGTAGAGACAGAGCAATAGGAGAGTGTGAGTGAGGGGTTGAGAGCGAGGAGAGAGTGATAGAGGGAATGAGTGAGGGGGTAGAGACAGAGCAATAGGAGAGTGTGAGTGAGGGGTTGAGAGCGAGGAGAGAGTGATAGAGGGAATGAGTGAGGGGGTAGAGACAGAGCAATAGGAGAGTGTGAGTGAGGGGTTGAGAGCGAGGAGAGAGTGATAGAGGGAATGAGTGAGGGGGTAGAGACAGAGCAATAGGAGAGTGTGAGTGGGGGGTTGAGAGCGAGGAGAGAGTGATAGAGGGAATGAGTGAGGGGTAGAGACAGAGCAATAGGAGAGTGTGAGTGGGGGGTTGAGAGCGAGGAGAGAGTGAGAGAGGGAATGAGTGAGGGGTTAGAGACAGAGCAATAGGAGAGTGTGAGTGAGGGGTTGAGAGCGAGGAGAGAGTGATAGAGGGAATGAGTGAGGGGGAATAGTCAGTGCAATAGTAGAGTGTGAGTGGGGGGATGAGAGCGAGGAGAGAGTGATAGAGAGTGAATTACTGAGGGGATAGACACAGAGCAATTTGAGAGTGTGAGTGGGGGTTGAGAGCGAGGAGAGAGTGATAGAGGGAATGAGTGAGGGGTAGAGACAGAGCAATAGGAGAGTGTGAGTGAGGGTTGAGAGCGAGGAGAGAGTGAGAGTGAATGAGTGAGGGGGTAGAGACAGAGCAATAGGAGAGTGTGAGTGAGGGGTTGTGAGCGAGGAGAGAGTGATAGAGGGAATGAGTGAGGGGTAGAGACAGAGCAATAGGAGAGTGTGAGTGGGGGGTTGAGAGCGAGGAGAGAGTGATAGAGGGAATGAGTGAGGGGGTAGAGACAGAGCAATAGGAGAGTGTGAGTGGGGGGTTGAGAGCGAGGAGAGTGATAGAGGGAATGAGTGAGGGATAGAGACAGAGCAATAGGAGAGTGTGAGTGAGGGGTTGAGAGCGAGGAGAGAGTGATAGAGTGAATGAGTGAGGGGGTAGAGACAGAGCAATAGGAGAGTGTGAGTGAGGGGTTGAGAGCGAGGAGAGAGTGAGAGAGGGAATGAGTGAGGGGGTAGAGACAGAGCAATAGGAGAGTGTGAGTGGGGGGTTGAGAGCGAGGAGAGAGTGATAGAGGGAATGAGTGAGGGGGTAGAGACAGAGCAATAGGAGAGTGTGAGTGAGGTGTTGAGAGCGAGGAGAGAGTGAGAGAGGGAATGAGTGAGGGGGTAGAGACAGAGCAATAGGAGAGTGTGAGGGAGGGGTTGAGAGCGAGGAGAGAGTGAGAGAGTGAATGAGTGAGGTGGGAAGAGACAGAAGAATAGGAGAGTGTGAGTAGGGGGTTGTGAGCGAGGAGAGAGTGAGAGAGGGAATGAGTGAGGGGGAGTAGAGACAGAGCAATAAAAGAGTGAGTGAGGGGTTGAGAGCGAGGAGAGAGTGAGAGAGGGAATGAGTGAAGTGGGGTAGAGACAGAGCAATAGGAGAGTGTGAGTGGGGGTTGAGAGAGGGGAGAGAGTGAGAGAGTGAATGAGTGAGGGGGTAGACAGAGCAATAGGAGAGTGTGAGTGGTTGAGAGTGAGGAGAGAGAGAGAGTGAATGAGTGAGGGGGTAGAGACAGAGCAATAGGAGAGTGTGAGTGAGGGGTTGAGAGCGAGGAGAGAGGGAGAGACTGAATGAGTGAGGGGGTAGAGACAGAGCAATAGGGGAGTGTGATTGAGGGGTTGAGAGCGAGGACAGTGATAGAGGGAATGAGTGAGGAGGGTATGGATAGAGCAATAGGAGAATGTGAGTGAGGGGTTGAGAGCGAGGAGAGAGTGAGAGAGGGAATGAGTGAAGTGGGGTAGAGACAGAGCAATAGGAGAGTGTGAGTGGCGGGTTAAGAGCAAGGAGAGAGTGAGAAAGGGAATGAGTGAGGGGGAAGATACAGAGCAATAGGAGAGTGTGAGTGAGGGGCTGAGAGCGAGGAGAGAGTGAGAAAGGGAATGAGTGAGGGGGTAGAGACAGAGCAATAGGAGAGTGTGAGTGAGGGGTTGAGAGCGAGGAGAGAGTGATAGAGGGAATGAGTGAGGGGGTAGAGACAGAGCAATAGGAGAGTGTGAGTGAGGGGTTGAGAGCGAGGAGAGAGTGCTAGTGGTAATGTGTGAGGGGATAGAGACAGAGCAATAGGAGAGTGTGAGTGAGGGGTTGAGAGCGAGGAGAGTGATAGAGGGAATGAGTGAGAGGGTAGAGACAGAGCAATAGGATAGTGTGAGTGGGGGGCATAGAGCGAGGATAGAGTGAGAGAGGGAATGAGTGAGGGGGGTAGAGACAGAGCAATAGGAGAGTGTGAGTGAGGGGTTGAGAGCGAGGAGAGAGTGAGAGGGAATGAGTGAGGGGATAGAGACAGAGCAATAGGAGAGTGTGAGTGGGGGTTGAGAGCGAGGAGAGAGAGTGAGAGAGGGAATGAGTGAGGGGTAGAGACAGATCAATAGGAGAGTGTGTGTGGGGCTGAGAGCGAGGAGAGAGTGAGAGAGTGAATGAGTGAGGGGGTAGAGACAGAGCAATAGGAGAGTGTGAGTGAGGGGTTGAGAGCGAGGAGAGAGTGATAGAGGGAATGAGTGAGGGGGGTAGAGACAGAGCAATAGGAGAGTGTGAGTGGGGGGTTTGAGAGCGAGGAGAGAGTGATAGAGGGAATGAGTGAGGGGGTAGAGACAGAGCAATAGGAGAGTGTGAGTGAGGGGTTGAGAGCGAGGAGAGAGTGAGAGAGGGAATGAGTGAGGGGGTAGAGACAGAGCAATAGGAGAGTGTGAGTGGGGGGTTGAGAGCGAGGAGAGAGTGATAGAGGGAATGAGTGAGGGGGTAGAGACAGAGCAATAGGAGAGTGTGAGTGAGGGTTGAGACCGAGGAGAGAGTGATAGAGGGAATGAGTGAGGGGGTAGAGACAGAGCAATAGGAGAGTGTGAGTGTGGGGTTGATTGCGAGGAGAGAGTGATAGTGGAATGAGTGAGGGGGTTAGAGAGAGCAATAGGAGAGTGTGAGTGAGGGGTGAGAGCGAGGAGGATAGAGTGGGAATGTGTGCGGGGGTAGAGACAGAGCAATAGGAGAGTGTGAGTGAGGGGTTGAGAGCGAGGAGAGAGTGTTAGATGGAATGAGTGAGGGGGTAGAGAGAGCAATAGGAGAGTGTGAGTGAGGGGCTGAGAGTGAGGAGAGAGTGATAGTGGGAATGAGTGAGGGTGTAGAGACAGAGCAATTGGAGAGTGTGAGTGAGGGGTTGAGAGCGAGGAGAGAGTGATATTGGGAAAGAGTGAGGGGGTAGAGAGAGCAATAGGAGAGTGTGAGTGAGGGGCTGAGAGTGAGGAGAGAGTGATAGTGGGAATGAGTGAGTTGGGTAGAGACAGAGCAATAGGAGAGTGGAGTGAGGGGCTGAGAGCAAATAGAGAGGGAGAGAGTGAAGGATTGAGAGGGTAGAGACAGAGCAATAGGAGAGTGTGAGTGATGGGGTGAGAGCGAGGAGAGAGTGGTAGAGGGAATGAGTGAGGGGGGGTAGAGACAGCAATAAG
Source organism: Ichthyophis bannanicus (assembly GCA_033557465.1). Classification (NCBI taxonomy): domain Eukaryota; kingdom Metazoa; phylum Chordata; class Amphibia; order Gymnophiona; family Ichthyophiidae; genus Ichthyophis; species Ichthyophis bannanicus. Next base: position 1,000,795,644 of record CM066034.1, on the reverse strand, counting down.
AGAGTGTGAGTGAGGGTTTGAGAGCGAATGAGAGTGATAGAGGGAATGAGTGAGGGGGTACAGACTGAGCAATAGGAGAGTGTGAGTGAGGGGTTTAGAGCGAGGAGAGAGTGATAGAGGGAATGAGTGAGGGGGTAGAGACAGAGCAATAGGAGAGTATGAGTGAGGGGTTGAGAGCAAGGAGAGAGTGAGAGGGTGAATGAGTGAGGGGGTAGAGACAGAGCAGTAGGAGAGTGTGAGTGAGGGGTTGAGAGCGAGGAGATAGTGATAGAGGGAATGAGTGAGAAGGGGTAGAGACAGAGTAATAGGAGATTGTGAGTGGGGGGTTGAGAGCGAGGAGAGTGATAGAGGGAATGAGTGAGAGGGTAGAGACAGAGCAATAGGAGAGTGTGAGTGAGGGGTTGAGAGCAAGAAGAGAGTGATAGAGGGAATGAGTGAGGGGGGTAGAGTAGAGCAATAGGAGAGTGTGAGTGGGGGTTTGAGAGCAAGGAGAGAGTTAGAAAGGGAATGAGTGAGGGGGGAAGATACAGAGCAATAGGAGAGTATGAGTGAGGGGTTGAGAGCGAGGAGAGAGTGATAGAGGGAATGAGTTAGGGGGTAGAGACAGAGCAATAGGTGTGTGTGAGTGGGGGGTTGAGAGCGAGGAGAGAGTGAGAGAGGGAATGAGTGAGGGGGGTAGAGAAGGCAATAGGAGAGTGTGAGTGAGGGACTGAGAGTGAGGAGAGAGTGATAGTGGGAATGAGTGATGGGGGGTAGAGACAGAGCAATAGGAGAGTGTGAGTAGGGGGTTGAGTGCGAGGAGAGAGTGAGAGATGGAATGAGTGAGGGGATAGAGACAGAGCAATAGGAGAGTGTGAGTGAGGGGTTGAGAGCGAGGAGAGAGTGATAGTGGGAATGAGTGAGGGGGTAGAGACAGAGCAATAGGAGAGTGTGAGTGAGGGGCTGAGAGCAAATAGAGAGGGAGAGAGTGAAGGATTGAGGGGGTAGAGACAGAGCAATAGGAAAGTGTGAGTGAGGGGTTGAGAGCGAGGAGTGAGTGATAGAGGGAATGAGTGAGGGGGTAGAGGCGGAGCAATAAGAGAGTGTGAGTGAGGGGTTGAGAGCGAGGAGAGAGTGATAGAGTGAATGAGTGAGGGGGTACAGACTATGCAATAGGAGAGTGTGAGTGGGGGGCTGATAGCGAGGAGAGAGTGATTGAGAGAATGAGTGAGGGGGTACAGAATATGCAATAGGAGAGTGTGAGTGGGGGGCTGAGTGCGAGGAGAGAATGATAGAGGGAATGAGTGAGGGGATAGAGACAGAGCAATAGGAGAGTGTGAGTGGGGGGTTGACAGCGAGGAGATAGTGATAGCGGGAATGAGTGAGGGGGTAGAGAGAGAGCAATAGGATAGTGTGAGTGGGGCGTTGAGAGTGAGGAGAGAGTGATAGAGTGAATGAGTGAGGGGGTAGAGACAGAGCAATAGGAGAGTGTGAGTGAGGGGTTGAGAGCGAGGAGAGAGTGAGAGAGTGAATGAGTGAGGGGGTAGAGACAGAGCAGTAGGAGAGTGTGAGTGAGGGGTTGAGAGCGAGGAAATAGTGATAGAAGGAATGAGTGAGAAGGGGTAGAGACAGACTAATAGGAGATTGTGAGTGGGGGGTTGAGAGCAAGGAGATAGTGATAGCGGGAATGAGTGAGGGGGTAGAGACAGAGCAATAGGATAGTGTGAGTGGGGCGTTGAGAGTGAGGAGAGAGTGATAGAGTGAATGAGTGAGGGGGTAGAGACAGAGCAATAGGAGAGTGTGAGTGAGGGGTTGAGAGCGAGGAGAGAGTGAGAGAGTGAATGAGTGAGGGGGTAGAGACAGAGCAGTAGGAGAGTGTGAGTGAGGGGTTGAGAGCGAGGAGATAGTGATAGAAGGAATGAGTGAGAAGGGGTAGAGACAGACTAATAGGAGATTGTGAGTGGGGGGTTGAGAGAGAGGAGAGTGATAGAGGGAATGAGTGAGAGGGTAGAGACAGAGCAATAGGAGAGTGTGAGTGAGGGGTTGAGAGGGAGAAGAGAGGGAGAGAGTGAATGAGTGAGGGTGTAGAGACAGAGCAATAGGAGAGTGTGAGTGAGTTGTTGAGAGTGTGGAGAGAGGGATAGAGTGAATGAGTGAGGGGGGTAGAGACAGAGCAATAGGAGAGTGTGAGTGAGGGGTTGAGAGCAAGGAGAGAGTGATAGAGGGAATGAGTGAGGGGGTAGAGTAGAGCAATAGGAGAGTGTGAGTGGGGGTTTGAGAGCGAGGAGAGAGTGATAGAGAGAATGATTGAGCGGGTACAGATTATGCAATAGGATAATGTGAGTGGAGGTCTGAGAGCGAGGAGAGATTGATAGAGGGAATGAGTGAGGGGGTAGAGATAGAGCAATAGGAGAGTGTGAGTGGGAGTTGAGAGCGAGGAGAGAGTAATAGAGGGAATGAGTAAGGGGGTAGAGACAAAGCAATAGGAGAGTGTGAGTGAGGGTTGAGAGTGAGGAGTGGGTGATAGAGGGAACGAGTGAGGGGGTAGAGAAAGAGCAATAGAGTGTGAGTGAGGGTCTGAGAGCGAGGAGAGCGTGATAGAGGGAATGAGTGTGGGAGTAGAGACAGAGCAATAGAGGAGTGTGAGTGAGGGGTGAAAACGAGGAGAGAGTGAGAGAGTGAATGAGTGAGGTGGGTAGAGACAGAGCAATAGGAGATTGTGAGTGAGGGGTGGAGAGCGAGGAGAGAGTGAGAGAGGGAATGAGTGAGGGGGTAGAGACAGAGCAATAGAGTGTGAGTGAGGGGTTGAGAGCGAGGAGAGAGAGATAGATTGAATGAGTGAAGGGGGTAGAGACAGAGTAATAGGAGATTGTGAGTGAGGGTTGAGAGCGATGAGAGAGTGATAGAGGGAATGGCTGAAGGGGAAGATAGAGCAATAGGAGAGTATAAGTGAGAGATTGAGAGCGAGGAGAAAGTGAGAAAGGGAATGAGTGAGGGGGCAGAGACAGAGCAATAGGAGAGTGTGAGTGAGGTGTTGAGAGCGAGGAGAGTGTGAGAGAGGGAATGACTGAGAGGTTAGAGAGAGCAATAGGAGAGTGTGAGTGAGGGGTTGAGAGCGAGGAGAGAGTGATAGAGTGAATGAGTGAGGGGGGGTAGAGACAGAGCGATAGGAGAGTGTGGGTGAAGGGTTGAGAGCGAGGAGCGAGGGAGAGAGTGAAGGAGTGAGGGGGTAGAGACAGATCAATAGGAGAGTGTGAGTGAAGAGTAGAGAGCGAGGAGAGAGTGATAGTGGGAATGATTGAGGGGGTAGAGATAGAGCAATAGGAGAGTGTGAGTGCTGGGTTGAGAGCAAGGAGAGAGTGATAGAGGGAATGAGTGAGGTTGTAGAGACAGAGCAATAGGAGAGTGTGAGTGAGGTGTTGAGAGCGTGGAGAGAGGGAGAGAGTGAATGAGTGAGGGGGGCAGAGACAGAGCAATAGGAGAGTGTGAGTTGGGGGTTGAGAGCGAAGAGAGAGTGATATAGGGAATGATTGAGGGGGGACAGACAGAGCAATAGGAGAGTGTGAGTGAGGGGTTCAGAGTGAGGAGAGAGTGATAGAGGGAATGAGTGAGGGGGTAGAGACAGAGCTATAGGAGAGTGTGAGTGGGGGGTTGAGAGCAAGGAGAGAGTGATAGAGGGAATGAGTAAGGGGGGTAGAGACAGAGCAATAGGAGAGTGTGAGTGAGGGGTTGAGAGCGAGGAGGTAGTGATAGAGTGAATGAGCGAGTTGGGTAGAGACAGAGCAATAGGAGAGTGTGATGGGGGTTGAGAGCGAGGAGGTAGTGATAGAGGGAACGAGTGAGGGGGTAGAGAGAGCAATAGGAGAGTAAGAGTGAGGGTTTGAGAGCGAGGAGAGAGTTAGAGAGGGAATGAGTGAGTGGGGCAGAGAAAGAGCAATAGGAGAGTGTGAGTGAGGGGTTGAGAGCGAGGAGAGAGTGAGAGAGCGAATGAGTGAGTGGGGCAGAGAGAGCAATAGGAGAGTGTGAGTGAGGGGCTGAGAGCGAATAGAGAGGGAGAGAATGAAGGATTGAGGGGGTAGAGAAAGAGCAATAGGAGAGTCTGAGTGGGGTTGAGAGCGAGGAGAGAGTGATGGAGTGAATGAGTGAGGGGGTAGAGAGAGAGCAATAGGAGAGTGTGAGTGAGGGTTGAGAGCGAGGACAAAGTGAGAGAGGGAATGAGTGAGGGGGTAGACAGAGCAATAGAGTGTGAGTGAGGGGTTTAGAGCGAAGAGAGTGATAGAGGGAATGGCTGAGGGGGCAGAGACAGAGCAATAGGAGAGTGTGAGTGAGAGATTGAGAGTGAGGAGAAAGTGAGAGAGGGAATGAGTGAGGTGGTAGAGACAGAGCAATAGGAGAGTGTGAGTGAGGGGTTGAGAGCGAGGAGAGAGTGAGAGAGGGAATAAGTGAGGGGGTAGAGACAGAGCAATAGGAGAGTGTGAGGGGGGGGGTTGAGAGCGAGGAAAGAGTGAGAGAGGGAATAAGTGAGGGGGTAGAGACAGAGCAATAGGAGAGTGTGAGGGGGGGGGGGGTTGAGATCGAGGAGAGAGTGGTAGAGGGAATGAGTGACGGGGTAGAGACAGAGCAATTGTAGAGTGTGAGTGAGGGGTTGAGAGCGAAGAGAGTGGGGGAGAGTGAATGAGTGAGGGGGTAGAGCAATAGGAGAGTGTGAGTGGGGGGTTGAGAGCAAGGAGAGAGTGATAGAGGGAATGAGTTAGGGGGTAGAGACAGAGCGATAGGAGAGTGTGAGTGGGAGGTTGAGAGCGAGGAGAGAGTGGTAGAGGGAATGATTGACAGGGTAGAGACAGAGCAATTGGAGAGTGTGAGTGAGGGGTTGAGAGCAAAGAGAGAGGGAGAGAGTGAAGGATTGAGGGGGTAGAGACAGAGCAATAGGAGAGTATGAGTGGGTTTGAGAACGAGAAGAGAGTGATAGAGTGAATGAGTGAGGGGGTAGAGACAGATCAATAAGAGAGTGTGAGTGAGGGGTAGAGAGCGAGGAGAGAGTGATAGTGGGAATGATTGAGGGGGTAGAGATAGAGCAATAGGAGAGTGTGAGTGCGGGGTTGAGAGCAAGGAGAGAGTGATAGAGGGAATGAGTGAGGGGGTAGAGACAGAGCAATAGGAGAGTGTGAGTGAGGTGTTGAGAGCGAGGAGAGAGGTTGAGAGTGAATGAGTGAGGGGGGTAGAGACAGAACGTGTGATTGAGGGGTTGAGAGCGAGGACAGAGTGATAGAGGGAATGAGTGAGGGGGGTTATGGACAGAGCAATAGGAGAATGTGAGTGAGGGGTTGAGAGGGAGAAGAGAGGGAGAGAGTGAATGAGTGAGGGGGCAGAGACAGAGCATTAGGAGAGTGTGAGTGAGGTGTTGAGAGCGTGGAGAGAGGGAGAGAGTGATTGAGTGAGGGGGCAGAGACAGAGCAATAGGAGAGTGTGAGTGGGGGGTTGAGAGCAAAGAGAGAGTGATAGAGGGAATGAGTAAGGGGGGTAGAGACAGAGCAAAAGGAGAGAGTGAGTAGGGGGTTGAGAGCGAGGAGAGAGTGAGAGAGGGAATGAGTGAGGGAGTAGAGACAGAGGAATAGGAAAGTGTGAGTGGGGGGTTGTGAGCGAGGAGAGAGTAAGAGAGGGAATGAGTGAGGGGTTAGAGACAAAGCAATAGGAGAATGTGAGTGGGGGGTTGAGAGCGAGGAGAGAGTGATAGAGTGAATGAGTGAGTTGGGTAGAGAGAGCAATAGGAGAGTGTGGGGGGGGGGGGGTTGAGAGCGAGGAGAGTGATAGAGTGAATGAGTGAGGGGTTAGAGACAGAGCAATAGGAGTGTGTGAGTGAGGGGTTGAGAGCGAGGAGTGAGTGATAGAGGGAACGAGTGAGGGGGTGGAGAGAGCAATAGGAGAGTGTGAGTGAGGGGTTGAGAGTGAGGAGAGAGTGATAGAGTGAATGAGTGAGTTGGGTAGAGACAGAGCAATTGGAGAGTGTGAGTGAGTGGCTGAGAGCGAATAGAGAGGGAGAGAATGAAGGATTGAGGGGGTATAGAAAGAGCAATAGGAGAGTGTGAGTGGGGTTGAGAGCGAGGAGAGAGTGATGGAGTGAATGAGTGAGGGGGTAGAGACAGAGCGATAGGAGAGTGTTGGTGAGGGGTTGAAAGCAAGGATAGATTGAGAGAGGGAATTAGTGAGGGGGTTGAAAAAGAGCAATAGGAGATGTGAGTGAGGGGTTGAGAGTGAGGAGAGAGTGATAGAGGGAATAAGTGAGGGGGTAGAGACAGAGCAATAGGAGAGTGTGAGGGGGGGGGGTTGAGAGCGAGGAGAGAGTAGTAGAGGGAATGAGTGACGGGGTAGAGACAGAGCAATTGGAGAGTGTGAGTGAGGAGTTGAGAGCGAAGAGAGAGGGAGCGGGTAGAGACAGAGCAATAGGAGAGTATGAGTGGGTTTGAGAACGAGAAGAGAGTGATAGAGTGAATGAGTGAGGGGGGTAGAGATAGAGCAATAGGAGAGTGTGAGTGAGGGGTTGAGAGGGAGGAGAGAGTGAGAGAGGGAATGAGTGAGGGGGTAGAGACAGAGCAATAGGAGAGTGTGAGTGAGGGGTTGAGAGCGAGGATTGAATGATAGAGGGAACGAGTGCGGGGGTAGAGACAGAGCAATAGGAGAGTGTGAGTGAGGTGTTGAGAGCTAGGAGAGAGTGAGAGAGGGAATGAGTGAGTGGTGTAGAGACAGAGCAATAGGAGAGTGTGAGTGAGGGGTGGAGAGTGAGGAGAGAGTGATAGAGGGAATGAGTGAGGGGGTAGAGACAGAGCAATAGGAGAGTGTGAGTGAGGGGTTTAGAGCGAGGAGAGAGTGAGAGAGGGAATGAGTGTGGGAGTAGAGACAGAGCAATAGAAGAGTGTGAGTGAGGGGAGAGAACAAGGAGAGAGTGAGAGAGTGAATGAGTGAGGTGGGTAGAGACAGAGCAATAGGAGAGTGTGAGTGAGGTGTTGAGAGCTAGGAGAGTGTGAGAGAGGGAATGAGTGAGTGGTGTTGAGACAGAGCAATAGGAGAGTGTGAGTGAGGGGTTGAGAGCGAGGAGAGAGTGATAGAGGGAATGAGTGAGGGGGTAGAGACAGAGCAATATGAGAGTGTGAGTGAGGGGTTGAGAGCGAGGAGAGAGTGAGAGAGGGAATGAGTGTGGGAGTAGAGACAGAGAAATACAGGAGTGTGAGTGAGGGGTGAGAACGAGGAGAGAGTGATAGAGGGATTGAGTGAGGTGGGTAGAGACAGAGCAATAGGAGAGTGTGAGTGAGGGGTTGAGAGCGAGGAGAGAGTGAGAGAGGGAATGAGTGAGGGGGGTAGAGACAGAGCAATAGGAGAGTATAAGTGAGAGATTGAGAGCAAGGAGAAAGTGAGAAAGGGAATGAGTGAGGGGGTAGAGACAGAGGAATAGGAGAGTGTGAGTGAGGTGTTGAGAGCGAGGAGAGAGTGAGATAGGGAATGAGTGAGTGAGAGGTTAGAGACAGAGCAATAGGAGAGTGTGAGTGAGGGGTTGAGAGCAAGGAGAGAGTGATAGAGTGAATGAGTGAGGCGGTTAGAGACAAAGCAATAGGAGAGTGTGAGTGAGGGGTTGAGAGCGAGGAGAGAGTGATAGAGTGAATGAGTGAGGGGGGGTAGAGACAGAGCAATAGGAGAGTGTGAGTGGGGGGTTGAGAGCATGGAGAGAGTGATAGAGGGAATGAGTTAAGTGGTAGAGACAGAGCGATAGGAGAGTGTGGGTGAAGGGTTGAGAGCGAGGAGAGAGTGAGAAATAAATGAGTGAGTGGGTAGAGACAGCGCAATAGGAGAGTGTGAATGAGGGGTTGAGAGCGAGGAGCGAGGGAGAGAGTGAAGGAGTGAGGGGGGTAGAGACAGAGCAATAGGAGAGTGTGAGGGGGGGGTTGAGAGCGAGGAGAGAGTAGTAGAGTGAATGAGTGCGGGGGTAGAGACAGAGCAATAGGAGAGTGTGAGTGAGAGATTGAGAGTGAGGAGAAAGTGAGAGAGGGAATGAGTGAGGTGGTAGAGACAGATCAATAGGAGAGTGTGAGTGAGAGATTGAGAGCGAGGAGAGAGTGAGAGAGGGAATGAGTGAGTGGTGTAGAGACAGAGCAATAGGAGAGTGTGAGTGAGGGGTTGAGAGCGAGGAGAGAGTGATAGAGGGAATGAGTGAGGGGGTAGAGACAGAGCAATAGGAGAGTGTGAGTGAGGGATTGAGAGCGAGGAGAGAGTGAGAGAGGGAATGAGTGTGGGAGTAGAGACAGAGAAATACAGGAGTGTGAGTGAGGGGTGAGAACGAGGAGAGAGTGAGAGAGTGAATGAGTGAGGGGGTAGAGACAGAGCAATAGAGTGTGAGTGAGGGGTTGAGAGCGATGAGAGAGTGATAGAGGGAATGGCTGAAGGGGCAGAGACAGAGCAATAGGAGAGTATAAGTGAGAGATTGAGAGCGAGGAGAAAGTGAGAAAGGGAATGAGTGAGGGGGTAGAGACAGAGCAATAGGAGAGTGTGAGTGAGGTGTTGAGAGTGAGGAGAGAGGGAATGAGTGAGTGGTTAGAGACAGAGCAATAGGAGAGTGTGAGTGAGGGGTTGAGAGCGAGGAGATAGTGATAGAGTGAATGAGTGAGGGGGGGGTAGAGACAGAGCAATAGGAGAGTGTGAGTGGGGGGTTGAGAGCAACGAGAGAGTGATAGAGGGAATGAGTTAAGGGGTAGAGACAGAGCGATAGGAGAGTGTGGGTGAAGGGTTGAGAGCGAGGAGAGAGTGAGAAAGTAAATGAGTGAGGGGGTAGAGACAGAGCAATAGGAGAGTGTGAATGAGGGGTTGAGAGCGAGGAGCGAGGGAGAGAGTGAAGGAGTGAGGGGGTAGAGACAGATCAATAGGAGAGTGTGAGTGAGGGGAAGAGAGCGAGGAGAGAGTGATAGTGGGAATGAGTGAGGGGGGGTAGAGACAGAGCAATAGCAGAGTGTGAGTGAGGGGTTGAGAGCGATGAGAGAGTGATAGACGCAACGAGTGAGGGGGTAGAGACAGAGAAATAGGAAAGTGTGAGTAAGGGGTTGAGAACGAGGAGAGAGTGATAGAATGAATGAGTGAGGGGGTAGAGACAGAGCAATAGGAGAGTGTGAGTGGGGGGCTGAGAGCGAGGAGAGTGAGAGAGGGAATGAATGAGGGTGGCAGAGACAGAGCAATAGGACAGTGTGAGTGAGGGGCTGAGAGCGAGGAGAGAGTGATAGAGTGAATGAGTGAGGGGGATAGAGACAGAGCAATAGGAGTGTGTGAGTGAGGGGTTGAGAGCGAGGAGAGAGTGATAGAGTGAATGAGTGAGGGGGTAGAGAGAGAGCAATAGGAGAGTGTGAGTGGGTGGTTGAGAGCGAGGAGAGAGTAATAGAGTGAATGAGTGAGGGGGATAGAGACAGAGCAATAGGAGAGTGTGAGTGAGGGGATGAGAGCGAGGAGTGAGTGATAGAGGGAATGAGTGAGGGGGTACAGACAGAGCAATAAGAGAGTGTGAGTGAGGGGTTGAGAGCGAAGAGAGAGTGATAGAGGGAATGAGTGAGGGGGTACAGACAGAGCAATAGGAGAGTGTGAGTGAGAGGTTGAGAGCGAGGAGAGAGTGAGAGAGGAAATGAGTGAGGGGGTACAGACAGAGCAATAGGAGAGTGTGAGTGAGGGGTTTAGAGCGAGGAGATTGTGATAGAGGGAATGAGTGAGGGGGTAGAGACAGAGCAATAGGAGAGTGTGAGTGGGGGGTTGAGAGCGAGGAGAGAGTGATAGAGGGAATGAGTGAGGGAGTAGAGAAAGTAATAGGAGAATGTGAATGAGGGGTTGAGAGCGATGAGAGAGTGATAGTCGCAACGAGTGAGGGGGTAGAGACAGAGCAAAGAAAGAGCAGAGAGCTCTGTCTCTACCCCCCTCACTCATTCCCTCTATCACTCTCTCCTCGCTCTCAACCCCCCACTCACACTCTCCTATTGCTCTGTCTCTACCACCATCATTCATTCACTCTATCACTCTCTCCTCGTTCTCAAACCCACTCATACTCTCCAATTGCTCTGTCTCTACCCCATCACTCATTCCCTCTACCACTCTCTCCTCGCTCTCAACCCCCCCCCCTCACACTCTCCTATTGATCTGTCTCTACCCCCTTACTCATTCGCTCTCTCACTCTCTCCTCGTTCTCACCCCTCACTCACACTCTCCTATTGCTCTGTCTCTGCCCCCCTCACTTATTCCCTCTCTCACTCTCTCCTCGCTCTCAACCCGCCACTCACATTGTCCTATTGCTCTGTCTCTACCCCCTCATTCATTCACTCTATCACTCTCTCCTCGCTCTCAACCCCTCACTCACACTCTCCTATTGGTCTCTCTCTACCCCCTCACTAATTCCCTCTCTCAATCTATCCTTGCTCTCAACCTCTCACCCACCCTCTCCTATCGCTCTGTCTCTACCCCTTAACTCATTCCCTCTATCACTCTCTCCTTGCTCTCAACCCCCACTCACACTCTCCTATTGCTCTGTCTCTACCCCCTCACTCATTCACTCTATCACTCTCTCCTCGCTCTCAACCCCTCACTCTCACTCTCCTATTGCTCTCTCTCTACCCCCTCAATCATTCCTTCTATCACTCTCTCCTCGCTCTCAGCCCCTCACTCACATTCTCCTATTGCTTTTGCTACCCCATCACTCATTACCTCTATCACTCCCTCCTCGCTTTCAACCCCCCACTCACACTCTCCTGTTGCTTTGTCTCTACTCCCCTCACTCATTCCCTCTATCACTCTCTCCTCCCTCTCATCCCCTCACTCACACTCCGATATTGCTCTGTCTCTACCCCCTCACTCATTCCCTCTATCACTCTCTCCTCGCTCTCAACCCCTCACTCACATTCTCCTATTGCTTTCTCTACCCCCTCACTCATTCCCTTTCTCACTCTCTCCTCGCTCTCAGCCCGCCATTCACACTCTCCTATTGCTATGTTCCTACCCCCCCTCACTCATTCCCTCTATCACTCTCTTCTTGCTCTCAACCCCTCACTCACACTCTCCTATTGCTCTGTCTCTACCCCCTCACTCATTCCCTCTATCACTCTCTCCTCGCTCTCAACCCCTCACTCACACTCTCCTATTGCTCTGTCTCTACCCCCTCACTAATTCCCTCTCTCAATCTATCCTTGCTCTCAACCCCTCACCCACACTCTCCTATCGCTCTGTCTATACCCCTTAACTCATTCCCTCTATCACTCTCTCCTTGTTCTCAACCCCCCACTCACACTCTCCTATTGCTCTGTCTCTACCCCCTCACTCATTCACTCTATCACTCTCTCCTCGCTCTCATCCCCCCGCTCACACTCTCCTATTGCTTTGTCTCTACCCCCTCACTCATTCCCTCTCTCACTTTCTCCTCCCTCTCAATCTCTTACTCACACTCTACTATTGCTCTGTCTCTACCCCCTCACTCGTTGCGACTATCACTCTCTCCTCGCTCTCAACCCCTCACTCACATTCTCCTATTGCTTTCTCTACCCCTCACTCATTCCCTCTATCACTCCCTCCTCGCTTTCAACCCCCCACTCACACTCTCCTATTGCTCTGTCTCTACCCCCTCACTCATTCCCTCTATCACTCTCTCCTCCCTCTCATCCCCTCACTCACACTCTCCTATTGCTCTGTCTCTACCCCCTCACTAATTCCCTCTCTCAATCTATCCTTGCTTTCAACCCCTCTCCTATCGCTCTGTCTCTACCCCTTAACTCATTCCTTCTATCACTCTCTCCTTGCTCTCAACCCCCCACTCACACTCTCCTATTGCTCTCTCTCTACGCCCTCAATCATTCCCTCTATCACTCTCTCCTCGCTCTCAACCCCTCACTCACACTCTCCTATTGCTCTCTCTCTACGCCCTCAATCATTCCCTCTATCACTCTCTCCTTGCTCTCAACCCCCCACTCACACTCTCCTATTGCTTTCTCTCTATGCCCTCAATCATTACCTCTATCACTCTATCCTCGCTCTCTACCCCTCTCACATTCTCCTATTGCTCTGTCTCTACCCCCTCACTCATTTACTTTCTCACTCTCTCCTCGCTCTCAGCCCCTCACTCACACTCTCCTATAGCTCTGTCTCTACCCCCTTACTCATTCCCTTTCTCACACTCTCCTTGCTCTCAACCCGCCACTCACACTCTCATATTGCTCTGTTTCTACCCCCTCACTCATTCCCTCTCTCACTCTCTCCTTGCTCACAAACCCCAACTCACACTCTCCTATTTGGACAAGTTCCTGGAGGAAAGGTCCATAAACCATTATTAAGAAGGGACCCAGGATATCAATGCTTGACCCAGTACAAGCATTGTGGAACCTGTGTCCCTTGGGGAAACTGCTAGGTACATATGACCTAGATTGGCCACTGTTGGAATCAGAATACTGGGCTTGATGGACCTTGGTCTGACCCAGTATGGCATATCTTATGTTCTTATGTTCTTATGTTTGACTGCCTCCTCTAGAGCATAGCCAGTCTCCCCTTACAGGATCCCCTCCCCGCCCACATAGCAGGCAGATTAATCCACTTTGCCCACAAATGGCCCCTCATCACTTCAGAACCCTGGACTCTAAAAGTTATGAGCATAGGATATCAGTCTCCCACTTTCTTTATAGGGGAGTCCCCCATGGATCACCTGCACTGCACTCTACTTCATAAGGAGATAGCCACTCTGGCAGTGCAGGGAGCCATAGAGGAGGTCCCACTCCTTCAACAAGGCCTCAGCTTTTACTCCCGTTATTTTTTCATCCCCAAGAAAACATTGGGGTTCAGGCCTGGTGTGGGAAAAGTTAAAGATAGTCTCGCTAGGGACCTTACTTCCTTACCTCCAGGAAAAAGACTGGATCTGCTCTCTAGATCTCAAGGATGCCTATATTCACATCCTGATTCATCCATCCCACAGAGAGCACCTCCAGTTCTTCTTCCAGGGACACCATTACCAGTACCGTGTTCTACCTTTTGGCCTTGCATCTGCACCAAGAGTTTTCATAAAGTGTCTGGCAGTCATGGCGTCATACCTCCACACTCTGGGCTGTCTTTCCTTACTTAGACAATTGGCTGATCAATGGTGATTTCCCTCACATAGTGATTGTATCGCTTCAACACACCATCTCGGTACTTCAGCATCTGGGCTTTGCGGTCAGTTACCCAAAGCCATATCTCGCTCCATCTCAATCACTGGAGTTCACTGAGGCTCTTCTGGATACTATGCAGACTCGAGCCTTCCTTCCATGAGATCAGCTCCCACTGATCTCATCGACTTGGCAACTCAATGCCAAATCCGGTCTATTCTCAGTGCAAGAGACATGCTTCGTCTCTTAGGGCACATGGCCTTCACAGTCCATGTCATACCACATGCTTGACTTCACATGTATCCAGCACAGTGGACTCTTTCAGATCAGTGGAAACAGTCAACAGGTTGTCTCGCAAAGAAAATCACCATCACACCTCAGTTGGTCTACTCGCTAAATTGGTGGTGTACCACTGAAAATCTTCCCATCAGGTTACCTTTCTGAATGTCTGCACCACAGTGTTCCCTGATGACAGATGCTTCCAAACAAGACTGGGGGACTCATCTCAATGGCCTCACCACGTAGGGCCTATGTTCCCCCAGGGAAGCCACTTACCACATCAACCTCTTGGAACTCAGGGCAATTGTCAATGCCATTTGTGTGTTCCGTCCTCAGCTGATCGGACAACCGGTTCTCATTCAGAGTGACAACCAGGTTGCCATGTAACAAAGGGGAATGGGATCTTGCTACATTTGCATGGAAATGATTTGCATCTGGACTTTTGTGATATCTCATCAGATTCTTTTTCAAGCAGTCTACCTACCAGGAGAGCAAAATGTGCTAGCAGACAAGTTGAGCAGAGTCCTTCAACCACACGAATGGACCTTCCATTGCGAAAAAGCACAGGACATCTTTTGATTATGGGGAACTCCCATCATCAACATCTTTACTACACCAATCAACAGCCAACTTCCTCGGTTATGTTCCAGGATTCTGTCTTCACATAGCCAGTCCTCGGATGCATTTCTCCTTCGTTGGGGACAAGGACTGCTTTACGCATTCCCACCTATTCCATTGATACTGAAGATCCTCTACAAGCTTTAAATGGACACATCAACCATGGTTTCTTATACTCCAACTATACTCCTTCAACATGCAATGAAGTTACAGTGTAACCCATTTAAGACTAATAAAAGAAAATATTTTTTTATTCAAAGTGTAATAAAATTCTGGAATTTGTTGCCAGGGGATGTAGTAAAAGCTGTTAGTGTAGCTGGGTTTAAAAAAGGTTTAGACAAGTTCCTGAAGGAAAGATCCATAAACCATTATTAAGTAGGACCTGGGTAATCCACTGCTTGCCCCAATACAAGCATTATGGAACCTTTGTGTCTTTTGGGGAAACTGCTAGGTTCTTGTGACCTGGATTGGCCACTGTTGGAAACAGGATACTGGACTTGATGGACATTGTTCTGACCCAGTGTGACATTTCTAGGTCAGACTAGGCTGTAAATAGGTTTTGTTGTAAATAAGCCTCACTTTAAGTAAGTCAAGTTCAACCAATCCTGCATGCCTACCCCTCCCTCCATTATTATGTAATACGTTTGAGTTATCCTGTAAGTCGCTTTGATTGAAGGAGAAGGTGGTATAAAAAACCTGTTAAATAAATAAATAAATAAATTTCTTATGTTCTTATGACTAGCACAGCACCAACTCTCGGTCTGGGATACACACCCAATCTCCTGTCACAGGACCAAAGGATGCTCCTTCACCCCAATCTGAGAGCATTACAGTTGACGGCATGGCTAATGAAAGCCTAGTCTTATCTCATCTAGATCTTACATCCACCTCCCCTAGGAGTTGTACAATGTTTTTTTTATTTTTCTAGTTTTCTCTAAGCTCTACACCTGACTGAGGAGAACTGCTAGGAAGTCGGGAAGGCAGGCGCGCATGCATGGAGGGATGCTCCCGAAAGCATTCCTATTGGATGCTGGGGAGTATTTCTGCATGGGGTTCTGTTGATGCCAATGTCACCCGTATGTGAAGACTGATTCCTGATGTTCCCGGAGATCACCTGTTACAAATAAGTAACTATGCTTTATGAATGTTGGGGAGCTTGGGTTGAGGATTAGGAGGACGTCTGTGGCAGTGGTCATGATGAGGAGGGCAAGCAGAGAATAAAGCATGTTGTTCTGGTATTGTTTTGTTCTCTGTAAACTGCACTGATGCCAAATAGTGCGGTATATAAGAAATGGAAATAAAATAAATAGAAATGGAAATAAATGGCATATATGAAGAGCATGACTTTGGGGTTCTTTTGGTTGTTGATGTTTGGTTTGGTTGAGGGATGGGTTATATAAGCATATTGGAAGATTATTTATTTATTTATTTGTGAGTTTTATATACCGCTATTTCAGGTAATCATAGCGGTTTACATTTGAAACAACAGGTACATCAAAACACGTTAACAATATAACAGGTGCAAAACAATAATCATTTAAATTTACATGATTCTATTACAATATAACAAATGCGCAGCTGAGTTTTGAACAGATCGAAGGGGAGAGAGATGATTCAGAGGGAGACCACCAAGAAGGAGGTTGCAATAATCTAGAGAGTGGATAAGCTCTTAGTTGTGTGTGTAGAAATGAAGGGACAAATTTTGCCAATGTTATAGGATGAAGCGACAGGTTTTAGCTATCTGCTGGATGTGTGCAGAGAAAGAGG
This sequence comes from Ichthyophis bannanicus, assembly GCA_033557465.1. NCBI lineage: Eukaryota > Metazoa > Chordata > Amphibia > Gymnophiona > Ichthyophiidae > Ichthyophis > Ichthyophis bannanicus. Next base: position 1,000,779,865 of record CM066034.1, on the reverse strand, counting down.
GAACAGAGTCAAAGATGACCCCAAGGTTGTGAGCTGAGGAAACAGGGAGGAGTATAGTCTTATCCACAGAAATGGATAAGGAAGGGGAAAGATGATTTAGGGGGAAAGAAAAGGAGCTCAGTTTTGGCCATGTTCAATTTCAGATGCCGGTGAGACATCCAGGCAGCAATGTCGGATAAGCATGCAGAGATCCGGGCCTGGATTCCTGGATAGCCTGAACAGCCTTCCTCTCGGATGTTATGTTTAGTCTCTTAGGGATGTTGCCCTCTCGACACTGATGCAGTGCTAGATACGGCTTTATTTATTTATTTAACATCTTTTATATACCGCCTTTCAGTTATATCAAAGCGGTTTACATTGAAACAATTTAAAGAACTTTATACATTTAACTGCTTACAACATTTCAACTATATACAGTAGATTGGTTCTTTGTTTTATCATCTTCTTGTGAGGAGGGGACAGTTTTGCGGAGATTTAAGAGCTGTAGTGCGTACTTCATATGCCGTTGTAGTGCTCAGTGAAAAGGTATGTCTTTAGATGTTTTCTGAAGTCGGCGATATCTGAAGTAGCTCTTAGGTGGTGTGGGAGTGAGTTCCATAGTGAAGGTGATTAAAATTCAAATACCCTGTGAAGTAGTTGTTGTGAAGAGGTGGATGGTATGGTGGCAGTTGAGAGTGTGTTCTGGTGGATCTTCCTCCTCGATCATGTATCTGGAGCTCTTTTGATTATTTCATTTAAGCATTTGGCAGAACGGTTATTTATTATCTTGAATGTGATCATTATGGCTTTATATTTCTAGAGTGGATGGGAAGCCAGTGGAGTTCTTTTAAGGCAGGGGTGATATGATCGTGCTTCTTTGTTCCTATAATTAGCCTAGCAGCTGTGTTTTGTGCAAGCTGCAGTATGGGGAGTTGTAGTTTTGGGTAGACCCTGGAATATCACGTCGCTGTAATCCAGCAGTGGAGTGATTATTGCCTGGCAGACAGATCGGAAGTGGTTTGGTTCTAGTATGGGTCATAAGTTCTGCAGAATCTTCATCTTATAGTAGACTTTAGAGGTGGCTTTGTTGACGTGAGATTGGAGATTGAACCTCTGGTCTAGAAGTACACCCAGATATCTCACCTCATTCTTGATTGGAATTGAATGATTTCAAATTTTCAGGTTTTTTGGAGGGTTGAATGTGGTGTTTCTGGTGATTACAAGGGCTTCAGAATTGTTGTAGTTGATTAATAATTTGTATTGTGCCAGCCATTCGGTTATTTCTATCATGCATGAAGAGATGGGAGAGAAGTCCGGATTCGTGGTGTCAACTGATGAGTATATCATTAAGTCATCTGCATATAGGTAGTAATGTATGCAGTGGTTCTGTATGATTTTGCAGACAGGCTGTATGTAAATGTTGAAGAGTAAAGCAGATAATGCTGAGCTGAGGTAGTCCTTGATGTAATGAGAAAGGTCTTGATTTGCTGGTCTTAATCTTCACTTCTGTTGTTCTGTTGGATAAGTAGGAACGGAACCAGGACAGTGGGATGGCACTTATTTCAATCTCTGACAGCCTGTCCAGGAGTGTGGGGTGTATTATTGAGTCGAATGAGGCTGTTATATCAATGAAAATGAGAATGAATCCATGTTTTATGTTCTCGATCCCTTTGAGGATTGTGTTTGTCAGGGATGTGAATAAGGTTTTGACTCTGTGGGATTCTCAGAATCCATGTTGCTGTGGGTCGAGTGGGAAGTTTGTATCTAAGTGGTCCTGGAGTTGGTGCTGAATGGTCTTTTCGATTATTTTGGATAGGAACTGTATGCTGGATATTGAACGGTATGAGTCTGGTGAGCTTGGGTCGGATGCTGTGTTCTTTAAGAGTGGTCTTATAGACGAGATTTTGAGCTGAGGTGGCAAAATCCTTCTGCGAGGGAAAGGTTTACTATTCTACAGAGAATTGGTGCCAGCTCTTGAGAAATCACTTTTATCCAGGCAGTGGGGCAAGGCTCAAGGGGTTAGGTTGTAGTGTTCATGGCTTTTAATAGGTTATTGCAGTATTCTTCAGAGATTGAGTAAAACTTTGTCCATATCCTTGGTGAATCTCTTGCTGCAGGTGATGTTGACGAAGGGGGCAAGTTTGATGCATTAAGTGGGCATGCGAGTTTGCTTTGGAGGTAGCTTGCATATATTTCAGGAGTTAAGGTATCTGTGACGGCATTATGAGGCGTTTTAGTCAAGTCCTTGACTATTGAGAAGTGCTCTCTAGGACAGTTCAGTGATTTCATTATGATGTTTGTATGGTGTTGCTTTTTGTGGTCCAAGATCAGCTTGTTGTATTCATATTGCTTTGTTCTGTACACCAGGCAATCTGTCTGCTCCTCGGTTCTTCTCCATTTTTGTTCCAGTTTTCGCAATGTGAGTTTTGCTTGTCTTATATCAGAGGGGTACCATGGGGCTTTGTTTTTTCTATGAGATATGTTATTCTTGGGTGCAGCAAGAGCACTGGAGAGATGGTGTTATTCCAGTTCAAAGTAAGTGCAGAGAGGTCTGTAGATCTGATGTCTAGCTTTGGGAGAATTTGATTGAGAAGGGTGTCTTTGTTGAATTCTTTGAAGTGTCTTGGATTATTTGAGTAGTTATGTCTGAGCTGGGTTGGATTGACAGGTAGGTTAAATGCAATCATGTGATGATCAGACCAGGGTACTGGGGATACTTGGTAATTGATGTGAGGGAGGAGGTTGGAGGGGACGAACACTAAGTCCAGAGTGTTTCCATTATCATGTGTTTGAGTTCAATGATTTGTGAGAAGTCCATAGAGGTTAAGGCCTTGTGGAATGATGTGGCTTGTGCTGAGGATAAGCAGTTCAAGTTGAAATTGCCTAGTAATATTAGTTGTTTACCCTTATTGGAGTATCTTGTAGCCAATTCTTATGTATGAGAGATCATCAGAATCAGAGGTTGGGGCTCTATATATTAGGCTTATCATTATGTCATTGTTTTCCAGGGCTATGGAGTTTAGCGTGGGCATTGATAAGCTATTGGTGACCTTCAGGCTTAATTGCTTGTTGGAGAGGATGAGGGTTCCTCCCCCTCTGCATTGTGCTCTGGGGCAGTGGTAAAAGTCCATGGTTGCTGGAGTGAGTTGGTTTAGAAGTACGTTGTCTGCATCTGTCAGCCATGATTCAGTTATACACATGATTTCTACTTTGTGGTCTTGGATGTAATCTGCTATGGTGTGTATTTTGTTGTGAATAGAGTGTGCATTTATTAAGGAGCATTTGATATTTCCAGTTTGTCATTCCGGTGGTGAGGGTGCTAGTGAAGTTTCAATTGTTTGAATATGAATGAGGCTGTGGGGTCTCCACTGAGGGTTGGGGTACCATGATTGGGATACAAGGGGTTGTCTGGGTTTGTATATGATTGGAACTGCATTGTTCCATATAAATGTAGCTTTAGATGGTTTTGTTAGAAGGAAAACTAGGAAGAGGAGGAGAAGGGTAGTCTGAAGTTTTTTCATTTCTGAAGATATGGGGACTAAAGGCTGAAAGGCTTGGGTTACAAGCAATCATACATGTAATTACTGGTGATTATGTGGTGTGGCTTGCAGGATGTGAAAATTACAGGGAGGTTAAATGCAATTTTGTTGAGTCTAGTACAAAATGCTAACATTGCTATCTCTAACCTTTACTTGCCATGTATCAGTTGTTACATATGATTTGATGTGGATGCAGTCTCCTTTCGCCTAATATCCACACCTAAGGGCCACACCAAAGGGCCCTCTGGAGAGGCCCTCAGTCGTGGGCCTGCCAGGCGTGGGCACGCCCAATTGCACTTGTACTTTTGAATGTGGAGGCAGACTGCTGATTGGTTTAGGGCTCTGGAGCTGGGAGGAGTCCTGTGTTCCGTCTCCCTGGCTCTGACCCGATGGGGGAGCTGCCGGCGGTGCGATCTTCCCACGCCCGATGGCGCTTGTACATAAGAACATAAGAACATAAGATATGCCATACTGGGTCAGACCAAGGTCCATCAAGCCCAGTATCCTGTTTCCAACAGTGGCCAATCTAGGTCATACATATCTAGCAGTTTCCCCAAAAGACACAGGTTCCACAATGCTTGTACTGGGTCAAGCATTGATATCCTGGGTCCCTTCTTAATAATGGTTTATGGACCTTTCCTCCAGGAACTTGTCCAAACCTTTTTTAAACCCAGCTACACTAACAGCACTACACTACATCCTCCGGTAACAAATTCCAGAGTTTGAGTACACGTTGAGTGAAAAAATATTTTCTTTTATTAGTCTTAAATAGTTTACCTTGTAGCTTCATTGCATGTCCCCTAGTCTTTCTATATTCTGATAATGTAAACAATCAATCTACGTTTACCTGTTCCACTCCGTTCATTAATTTATAGACTTCTATCATATCTCCCCTCAGCCATCTTTTTTCCAGGTTAAAGAGCCCTAACCTTTTTAGCCTTTCTTCATAGGAGTATCCTTCCATCCCCTTTACCATTTTGGTGGCTCTTCTCTGTACTTTTGAATGTGGAGGCAGTACACTGGATGGCAGACAAGTCGTCCAAGGTCCTACTAATTCAGATAGCCCTTAAAGGGAGTCTTCTGTTAAAGGTTGACTTGGAGTTGGTAAAGGACTTGGATGAGTCCAAGCCTCATCATCTCCCAGAAGATAGGTTGAAGGGGCCTGGGAAATGTACAGGTGCATATCCTCCATGATATATTTATTTATTTACATTCTCTTATATACTGTGCTATTCTGCATCAGTGCGGTTTACATTGAACAAACTGAAATTACATTGAACAGGGCATTATAACTTGGAGATAACTATTTTACAGGGAACATGGGCTATGGAGGGTTAAGTGGCTTGCCCAAGACCACAAGGAGCACCTGTGGGACTAGAAACCCCAGTCCTTCCGGCCCAAGGTTGCTGTCCTCTAGTGGGATTTGAACCCCCGACCTTCTGGCCTGAAGTATCTTGCCCCAACCACTAGGCCACTCCTCCACTCCATGGATATATGTCCATTTTCTGCATTCACACTGCTTGGACTCCCATATCGATCTGGGAAGCCCTAATTTTCTTCCTCTTCAGGGTTTCAGGCCCAGATTCAGTCTTTTCATGGGGCTTGTGAGCCTCAGGAATTTGTCTCCTCCAGAGGGGGGGGGGGGGGGGGGGCACCAGTTGAGCACCAAGACAGCTTGGAGGCCCATTCCAGGATATTTCTAGTGGGTGGCAGGTTACACCTTTTCTACCAGGAGTGGACCAGTCACCGAGGATTGCTGGGTGCTGGATACCATTCACAGCTATGTCCTAGAATGCAGAGATCCTATCCTGGAATCTTTCATTGTCTTCCCATGGGTTCAGCAGCCAAGGGAATTGCTATCCAGATCACATTGGACAAGTTGCTGTATCTGCAAGTGCCCATCCCCCTGCCAAAACAGGCAAGGGCAGGTACTCCATGGTGCCAAAGAAGGATAGGTCCTTTTGATTGCTGCTTAACCTCAAAGGAGTCAACTCTCACCTGCATACACTACGCTTTGGTATGGAGACCCTATGCTCCATGATTCAAGCAGTACACTGTGGAAAGTTCCTGGTGAAACTGGATTTAGCCAAAGCTTATTTCCATATCCCGATCTTGGAGAATTAACAATGTGTGCATTTTGCCATGCTTGCCTCATTTCCAGTTTGCAGCTCTTTCCTTTGGCCTCTTCATCGCTTCGACAACATTCTCAAAAATCATGGTGGTGGCAGCCACTGCACTAAGGCATCTGAGTTCAAACATATCTGGATGATTGACTCATCCAAGCACAGTCTCAGTCTGAAGCATTTTGGTTTTTGGCCTGGATGGTGCACTTTCTGGAAGGTCTCAGTTGGGTGATCAATCAAGGAAAGAGCCATTTAGAGCCTTCCCAGTCATTGGAGTACCTGGGAACAGTGACCTTCCTAGCCCCCACATCACTTGGGGAGGGCACCCCTTCATGCTGCCGGCATCCTTCTCCTGTGCAGCACTCTGCACCCCTTCCCAACCCCAATCAGCTCCACAGAGGCAGCGTGGCGAAATTACGATTATGTTGGTTTGCCGTGGTGCCTCGCGCTCGAGTAGCAGGTCGCTCTGCTTTCCCAACTGAATTTTCAATATCTAGGGAGCCACATTGGAAAAAAGGTTTGAGAAGCACTGAACTGACAGCTAGCTCATCGTTGGTTACTCATAGCCTGATTACAGACCAATAACAGATTTGATGTCTGCGGATTGGGGCTACTGCCAGCCAGGGAAAATGAAGCTGTCATTGTCATCATGAACAGGTAAAACCCACCCAACCAGTGAATTTTTGTGAAGGGCTGGGGGAAGGGGAAAGATATTGCTAGTAAACCCAGCAAATTATTACTCACCCTTCTTCCCTCTCTTCTCTGATTCCACCTTCCTTTCCATCCAAGCTATGCATCTACCTTCTCTTTTCTTTCCTCATGTCCCCTCTCTCCTCCCCCAGGATCACTCCCTTTCTTTTGCCCTCTCACTAGAGGCTCACCCATCTCCATATTCACACATCCACTCACCCTTGACTTATCACCTCTCTCATAGCACCCCAGGTTCACTCCCTCAGGTTCATCCCCTCTTTCTTAAGAATTCCAAGTTCATTCTAAATCTCTCCTCTCTACCTCCCTGGTTCACCTCTCCAGACTCATTCCCTCTCTCTTAACCACACTCAGCCCTCAGGATTACCTCCCATGGGTTCAACCATTCTTCATTCCCCCTCCCTCAACTTATCCCTTATCTCTTTCCCCCAGACTCATCCATTAGTACTTCCAGACTCATTCATCCACTCTTCCCCCCCCCCCAACTATTCATCCTTTTTATCTCACTGCCTCCCAACCTCACTTATGACAGACTTATTCACCCCAGGTCACACCCCAGGTTACTATGATAAAGTTCTCTTTCTCATAGTAACATAGTAAATGACAGCAGATAAAGACCAGCATGGTCCATCTACTCTGCCCAGCAAGATGGCAAGAGTAGGTACACCTGTCACTCTGTGCAGGCCACCCCTCCCCATGTCTTTGTTTAGGGGTAAACCCACCACTCCATGTAGGACACTCCTATTTGTTGAGACGTTATATGGTTCAGAAGTTAGATGGTACCGTTTATTTTGTTTTTATTCTATTGTTGTAAAGGGATCCACTGTGTTTGTCCCATGCCTTTTTGAATTCCGTCACCGTGCTTGCCCCCACCACTTCCATCGGGAGGGCATTCCAAGCATCCACCACCCTTTCAGTGAAAAAATATTTCCTGATATTGCCTTTCAATTTACCACCTTGCAGCTTCATGTTATGCCCTCTAGTTTTACAGCTTCCCCGTCTTTGGAAGAGGTTTGTTTGTTCATCATTTCTCTTTAAGTATTTAAAGGTCTGAATCATATCTCCCCTGTCCCTCCTCTCCTCCAAAGTGTACATATTTAGATCTTCAAGTCTGTTCTCATAAGGCTTCTGATGCAGGCTCCAAATCATTTTGGTCGCTTTCCTCTGAACTCTCATCTACTTTCCTTCCCCCTCCCCAAATTCAATCATTCATCCAGTCTGCCCCCCCCGACTCTCTCCCTCCCTTCCAGACAAACATCCAAGGCTATTATCGTCATTCTTCCTTAACTCATTACTCCCTATGTCTTATAGCATCCTTTACAATTCCCTGTTAGTCTCTTTTTTTAGTACTTTCAGCTCTATCTACTCAGAGTCAACCGGAGGATGAGATATACAGTACACGTGATGCACACACAGAAATGTACACATATAGAGGGTCAGATGTACTTAAGCACATTTCCCAGGGAATCAAAGGACCCGGTTAGCTGGGGCTCCTCTCCTGCTCTGTGCCTATTGGGGCCAAAGCAGAATCAATCAAGGCAAAACTGAGGATAAGTCTTTGGTACCCACAAGAGCAATGTGAGAGGAGCAGCAGCATCAGCTTGGGGACCAGTTTGGTCACGCAATACCTCCCATAAACTTGTCAGCTGAAGCTGTGCTCTCTCAGCCCTTCTCGTCCTCAGAAACTTTGCATGGCCTGGAGGACTCTTGTCACTGGTCAGGTTTACCTTCGCTAAGTGTTCTGGGTCTGAAATGAAGTGCAGCGGTGGCTGCAGCCTCTCTCCCCATTGTCTTCCTGGCATGCAGCAGCTCTTGCACATGGCTTGGCTATAGTCTGTCACTGTTGGGCTGCAGGCCCTGCCTCTATCCTCCTTGCAGCTGACACCTGCAGTGGGCAGAGACTAGAAGACCCAGCAACTCCCACTGCAGAAAAGCCAGAACAGATTAAGTAATAGATGACAGAAGGGCTACTCAGGAGCCGGTTGCCTTGATTGTGTCCATAATAAGCCAATAACAACATGACTGGCCTGCTAGATGGGTGGAATATCTGAACCCCTTCAGTAATCAAATCCTTGCAGTTCCAGCTTTCTTGTAGGATGGGGCGAGACCAGAAATTGGAGAGGGAGGGCTTGAAAGGAATGAGGGGATGGAATGAAGAAATGGCGCTATTGAATCCACGATCGTGGTTATTCCCTTCTCTTCTGCCCATGGAAGAACAGATCCCCACAGACAGATAGGCAAACCACTTATACAATGCTGCTTTTTTATCTATGGGCATTAGGGCAGCTGGGCCCCATTATAGAAACATAGAAATATGATGACAGAAAAAGACCACATGGCCTATCTAGTCTGTCCTTCCATAACTATAACAGTCCCCTTTTTACCTTTAGAGATCCTCTGTGTTTGTCCCATGCTTTTTTGAATTCAGTTACTGTCCTCATCTCTACCACCTCCACGGGGAGACTATTCCACGGATCCACTACTCTTTCCGTAAAGAAATATTTCTGCATATCACTCCTGAATCTATCTCCCTTCACCCTCATCCCATGTCCCCTCGTAGCAGAACTTGCTTTCAATTGAAAGAGGCTCTCTCCCTGAACATTTATGCCACGGAGGTATTTAAACATCTCAATCATATCACCTCTATCCCGCCTTTCCTCTAAGGTGTACATATTAAGATCCTTCAGTCTGTCCTCATATGCTTTATAATGAAGACCACTAATCATTTTAGTAGCCACCCTCTGCACCGACTCCATCCTGTTCACATCCTTTTGAAGGTGCGGTCTCCAGAATTGCACACTATACTCCAAATGAGGTCGCACCAAAGACTTCTACAGAGGCATTATCACCTCCTTTTTTCTGCTAGCCATTCCTCTCCGTATGCATCCAAGCATCCTTCTAGCTTTTGCCGTCGCCTTTTCTACCTGTTTAGCTACTTTAAGATCATCAGACACAACCACTCCTAGGTCCCGCTCTTCTTTAGTGGACAAAAGTACTTCACCCCCTATACTATATTGCTCCCTTGGATTGCTGCAGCCCAAATGCATGACCTTACTTTTTTTAACATTAAAGCCAGATAGCTGCCAAATTCTAGACCATTCTTCAAGCTTAGCTAGATCCCTCCTCATGTTATCTACCCCTTCCTGGGTGTCTACTCTTATTGCAGATTTTAGTATCATCCGCAAAGAGGCAAACCTTACCTGAAAGCCCTTCCACTATATCACTAACAAAGATGTTAAAAAGAATCGGACCAAGGACAGATCCCTGGGGCACACCACTGATAACATCCTTCTCCTCAGAGTGAGCTCCATTTACTTGTACTCTTTGTCGCCTCCCACCCAACCAATTTCTAACCCAAGCAGTAGCTTTAGGGTCCATCCCTAGGGTGCTCAGTTTGTTTATAAGTCGCCTGTGAGGAACAGTGTCAAAGGCTTTACTGAAATCTAAATACACCACATCTAGGGCTCTCCCTCGGTCCAACTCCCTGGTCACCCAGTCAAAGAAATCAATCAGATTTTTCTGACAAGACCTGCCTCTGGTGAATCCATGCTGCCTCGGATCCTGTAATCCACTGGAGTCCAGAAACCTCACTATTTCAGCAGCGTTTCCAATAATGCAGGGGCCTGGGGCAGCTACCCCTTTTGCTTATAGGTAAAACAGCCTTGTTTACTAAATAAGATAATAGCATCAAGAATACATCCTAACGTTGTCAAGCGCTCTTAGGAGCCCTCAGAGTATATTTTGTGAATTGCTGGGTAAAAAAAAAAAGCCTTTTGAAGGCTCTGGAGAGGCAAGTATGTAAGGTTGAGCTGTAGGACCTTCAGAATTCTAGCCTACAAAATGTGTAATCTGCTTCTGTATGCCACTTTCTCAGTCTTAGTAAAGATGAAAAAGCTGTTGATGCAGTTTCCTAAGGAGATCAGCAAGTTGCAGCATAACTGATGCATATAAACACTGTGGGGGTCATTACAAAAATGTGCATGTCTGGGCAGTGGGCGCATCCAAATGGAAATGTGCAGAAATAGACCCTGATTCTGGACAAGCGGGGATAGATGTACCCGTGGGCACAAAATCACCTACATAGACATACATGGTACGAAGACGGGTATATGCCAACAGATATACATCCCGCACACACCATATTCTGAAAAGATGTACTTCTGTGATACTGCCCAACTTCCACAATATACTCACGTATGGCTACACCCCGCTTTAAAATGTGCAGCTCTGAAGCTTCTGTGGGCATGGACAGTGCCGTTCTGAAGCTGAATGATAATGTAAGATGGCGATACACATAGGTGGATGCAGGTTAGACAATAGAAACCAGTTGGTGGCAGGACCAGAATACTATAAAGCAAATGCAGTGCACTGTAAAGCAGCAGGAAGACAGGTAGTGAGTGAACCTACAGGCAAATGATGCAGTCCAGCACAATATACATGACAGTACATGGCCTCCCAGGTGTGCATGTCGTGGATAGCTCAGTAACATGTCTGTACAATGCTATTAAAGGACATGGACCCAGCAGAACAGGCCCCCCCTGCCCCCATAATGACCTAGCCAAACATGCCCCATTCACCAAGAAAGGGCCATTCAAATGACAGCGCCAGCAATGCAGGCAGAGCACAGACATGCCCAGAGAAACCAATGTTGCCCCCTACAACTTTGTACATTTGTAGAGACCAATGCTGGTGAACCTGGGCATGGGGTACTGCATAAAACATAGAGCTCCATTGTGTGCAGCCGGCAGGGTGCTGCACATAGCACCAATAGCTGGGCTTCCATTGGCACATGGGGTTATAGGACACCATCACCAGTATCATTTCCAGGGACCTGGGCATTGTTAGAGAGCCCTAATTGTACCCCATTAGCTCACACAGCAAATGCCAGCATAGCCAGGATAGTGCCCCATTACCCTACTGCATACATTTGTGGGGGTGGTTTGCTTTTTTGACCCGATCCTCCCTCTCCTCTGCTTTCTGTTCATTAACAATGCATGTTGTGGTTTTCCAGACTGCAAACATATCAGTGAATAGCATCACACCTCTACTCCTTCACCTCCACTGGCTACCCGTTCCCTTCCGCTCTCAATACAAATTGCTCTCCCTAGTGCACAAACATCCTCCACACTAATACTCCACAGTACCTAGCTGACCTCATATCTTTCCACTCCCCCAGGCATACACCCCGTTCCTTCCATCTCAATCGCCTCACTCTCCCAGCACCTTCCCTTGCCCACCTACAATTTACACGATCCTCTGCCTTCTTTTTTCATAGGACCTGCCTTGTGGAATTCACTTCCCTCATCCCTCCGTCTTGAACCTAACCATAGCACCTTCAAGAAGGACCTAAAAACTCACCTCTTCTCTACAGCATTCGGTCTTCCCTCCCCCCTGTGACTTCTCCTAGACTTTATCCCCTTTTGTATGCATCCTCTTCTGTCTTGTCCTGTGTTTTCTCTCTCTGTTTCTTTTCTCCTGAAACCATTGTAACTTCTTTTCCATTTCTATGGCCTCGAGCCGTCCTCTTTAATTTTGTATCTTGTACACCGCTTTGCTTGTTTCAGAAAGGCGGTTTATCAAATAAAATTACCATAACCATAACCATAACCATAGGGAACTGCAGAAATATTTCTAAGTCCTACCTTATACCACATTTTAGCAGGTATAGCCTGGACACCTGTGGGGATGTCTGCGGATGACACGGGTGAGATCACAATACAGTTTATACATCTCCATGACTGGCCATGCCCCTGTTCCACACCTTCCCGCCAATGTCCTGCGATCCCTGTTTAAGTGCTGTGTTATGTGCAGCGGCTGCAAATATTTGCAATACGGTTCTAGACAATTTCACAAGAAAACGTTTATCTTGCCTGTGCAAGCAGCTTATTCATGGTTCAAAACAACCCACTGTGTAAATATATACCTGTAAGTACATTTGTAAGTACTTACCCTGCTGGGAATTTCTCATACTCTTGTGTTAAAGTGAATTATTTGGGTTTAGGCTGATAAAATCTCTGTCTATTTTAAAATTATGTGTTTTATAAAGTCAGTTAGGGCACCATGTAGCAAGCCAGCTTTCACTTAAAACAAACTAAAGGCAGTTAGGGCCTATCTTAACTGAGAAAAATAGAATAGGGTAAATACAGTATGCTTTGAGTCTACAGAGATAAATTGTTTTCTAGAGAAACCTTTACAAAGAGGCCTTCCAGTTAGAAAGCAAGAGAGAACTATGAAATTATTTAAATAGGTGTTAAAGTCAAGTGACAGATTCAAAGGTTCATCTTCAAAGGCTCCATCTATCAAACCAAAGGCAGTGTGAATCACCAAGAAAATTGAAAAGAGATTGCCTTAGAAGTACAGATATATATAGGTCATGCAGAACTCTGTGCTTTCAGTTTTGAAGGACTACTGATAGAAGCTGCTCTTGCTGGGATGGAATCGGAACCTGTAAATATTTACCTGCTGGGAATTTCTCAAATTCTTGGGTTAAAGGAAGAATTCTTTGGGTTTAAGCTGATAAAATCGGTGTCTATTTTAAAATGTTGTATTTTATAATGTCAGGGTACTGTGTAGCAAGCAACCTTTCACTTAAACAAACTAAAAGGTTCTTAGGGCATGATAAAGCAAGCCAGCTTTCAGTTACTGTTTCTTTCTACCCCCCCCCCCCCACCACTCTGCTTCCACCCACCCTAGGCATAATCTTTGATTTATAGGCTCCTAAACCTATGAAGGGGAAAGATGGTTCAAACTGTAGTTATCTTCATTAGGAATAGATTAATTAAAGCTCTGCAATTCATCTTTTGGTGATCATTAAACAAAGTCTTTTAAACTTATTAGGTATATAATTACTACTTCTACTGAGGTGTATGCATTGCTGTACAGATGCATGTAAAGATGGCCCTTGCTTATCAGAGCTTACAATCTAGTCAAGAAAGACAATACAACAGCTAAGGACAGAGGAAACAACTAGGGAAAGGGAAGGAGACCACATAGGAGACTAAGCAGATGAGGATCCAAAAGCAGCTTCAAAGAGGTGAGCTTTTAGAATGGATTTGAAAAGGGGTGGGGATGAGGCCTGATGAATAGACTCAGGTAGTTTGTTCCGGGTATAAGGAGCAGTAAGGTGAAAAGATCAAAATCAGGAGTTGACAGTGGAAGAAAAGGCCATAGACAAAAACAATTCACCAGAAGAGCACAGTTCACATTACGGAGTGCAGGGAGAGTTGAGAGAGGAAAGGTAGTGAGGAGCAACAGAATGAGCACATTTATAGGTCAGTAGGAGAAGTCTGAAATGGATACAGAAACAGATGGGGAGCCAGTAAAATGAGAAGAGGGGTTATATGAGCATATCGGGGCTGGCAGAAGATTAGCTGCGCAGTTGAGCTTTGAATTGAAGGGGAGATAGATGACTCAGAGGGAGACCAACAAGCAGGAGGTTGCAATAGTCAAGATGGGAGGTGACTAAAGAGTGGATAAGTGCCTTAGTAGTGGGTTCAGAAAGGAAGGGACAAATTTTGATGCTGTCAAAGAAAAAAGACAGGTTTTAGTTATATGCAGTTCAAAGGCGAGAAGATGGTCAAATGACTCCCAGGCTCTTCAGCCAGCAGGAATACAAACCAAATTGTTGGTGTAGTTAGTGGCAGAAAGTAAGCACTCCAAAACTGATGTTGTCATCCACTTGGGGTACAATGATCTTGCTAGAAACAGTGCCTCTGCAGTTCAAAGGGACTTCCAGACTCTGGGAGAGAAACTCAAGCCCATTGCTAACACTGTAGCATTTTCAGAAGTTCTACCTGTTCTTGGAAAGGGGGCAGAAAGGCTGCATCGCATAAACAACTTTAATTACATAGCTCCAAACCTGGTGCAAACAAGAAGGATTATGATATATAGGCAACTGGGAAAACAGATGGACCAACAAGAGACTATACTGTGCTGATGGGCTACATCTCTCCGTCGCAGGAAAAAGGATCCTGAGTGAAAAATCAGGCAGTATGTGGACAGGCATTTAACTAGGAAAAGGAGGGTGACAGATGGGGAAGGACAAGTTCAGGACATCACTCCCTGCAAAAGCATAATAACATTGGAAACGACCACTCTTTTAAATCACACATCAATGGCAAGTGGGAAGAGATGTGTAAAACAAAATCCATGCAAAATACAGGCAGGCCAGTCAACAAATGCCTGGAAAGCAATGAGCACAAATGCTCGAAGCCTAGCCACCAAGTTCCTCACCTGAAGCCCTAATGGTGGAAATGGACTTGGACATTATGACCATTACAGAAATATGGTTTAATGAGTCACATGAATGGGATATAGCCATAGCTGGCTATAATCTATTTATAAGAGATAGAATGGAGGGGAGGAGTAGCCTAGTAGTGAGAAACACTGGCTTCATAACTAAGCAACCAGGGTTCAATTCCCACTAGCATGTTATTGTGGCCTTGGGCAAGTCACTTAACCCTCCATTGTCTCAGAAGAGAGGCCTACCAGATTATTTAAAAATCACACAGAATCCAAAATACAGCAATCACTCAAAACAGATCCTGATACAAAAGAACCTCTAAAATTGTAAATTTCTTTTTTGTCGGAGGAAAAGTCAGCAAAGTGAGCGGAAAGTTAACCTGCACACCACTGTAACTACTCCATTTATTAATTTGAAATAAGAATGTAGGTACTTTAGCTCAAGGAAATAACTCAAATAGCCGTATATCATGCCAGTATATCAGGTAAGCGACCTGCCACACGTTTCGGGTTAGATGTAGATTTCAAACCCTGCTTCAGGCCATCCTTCGCTGGCAACCAAAAACCGTCGTGCTTTCACAATGAGCTCTTTTCAGAATGACTCAGAAAAAGAAGGAGGTGCTTTTATACTTCAGCGTCTGACGTCATTGACACACGGATGCAGGTGTAAGCAGTCACAAGCATTGTCTAATGAATATCAAGGGACATCCCATAATTTAGGGAGCCCCTTGTAAAAATTAAATGATAGTGTATCAACCAAGCTGTACATTCAACCCTTGAGGGCAACGGTGTTAAGACGGAATATCCATCTCTGTTCACGGAGTTGTAATGGTTGCTCACGATCACCTCCCCTGGGATCCAGTGGTATAAAATCAATAACTCTCCATCTTAACATAGTGCAAAATACTATGTTGGACGTACACTTGTCCAGTCACATCCACGGTTGTCAGAAAATGCCTCCGTTTAAAAATGAAGGTTCTAACTGCTCCGATGGTCGAACATTGTCTACAACATGCCACACGATTTTGCATGTTATCTACTTACGGTGATTGCAACAAGAAAACCCAGGAGATTCTGGGTCACCAGGAGTCAGGACTGACTCGAAGGCACACATTGCATTTTTTTGCAAGAGATAGAGAGGGTAGAAAATGAGGAGTAGCCCTATATGTCAAAGCAATATTAAAGCTGCTGAAATGCAGGGGATGTGGGGAAAAGAAGAAGCGCTGTGGATTGTGTTGGAAAGAGGAGATGGCACTGTCATCCATACTGGTGCAGTCTACAGGCCTCCAAGCTCCAACCGAAGAAATAGATTATAGACATTGCAAAGACCGCCACAAAGGGAGAAGTGATCATATTAGATGATTTAATCTACCCGATGTGGATTGGAGTATTCCTTCTGCAAATTTGGAAAGAAGTAGAACAACTGTGGATGCTTTCCAAAATGCGTTACTTAGACAAATGGAACCGACCAGGGAAAACTCGATGCTGGATTTTAAATATGGTAACATAGTATATGACGGCAGGTAAAGACCAATATGGTCCATCTAGTATGCCCAGCAAGGAGGCAAGAGTAGGTGCACTTGGCCACTCCATGCAGGTCGCCCCTCCCCGTACCTTTGTTTAGGCGTGTACCCACCGCTCCATGTAGGTCACCCCTATTTGTTCAGACATAAGAGATAGTTATGCTTATTTTGATTTTATCATTTTGCTATAAAGGGATCTATTGTGTCTGTCCCATGCCATTTTGAATTCTGTCACTGTGTTTGCCCCCACAATTTCCATCGGTAGGGCATTCCAAGTATCCACCACCTTTTCAGTAAAAAAGTATTTCCTAATATGGCCTTTCAGTTTACCCCAGCTTCCCTGTATTTGGAAGAGGTTTGTTTGTCCCATTAATATTCTTTAACTATTTAAAGGTCTGAATTGTCTTTCCCCTGTCCCATCCTCTCCTCCAGAATGTACATATTTAAGTCTTGAAGTCTCTTCTCAAAAGTCCTTCTGATGCAGGCTCCAAATAATTTTGATCACCTTTCTCTGAACTGCTTCCAGCCTTTTCAATATCCTTTGCGAGATATGTCTCCAAAACTGAACACAATATTCCAAGTGAGGCCTCACAACGACTTGTACAGTGGCATTAGTACCTCTTCCTTTCTGCTGATAATTCCTCTCTGTATGCAACCCAGCATTCTTCTGGCTTTTGCCACCGACTTGTCACACTGTTTCGCCACCTTGAGATCATCAGAAACAATCACTCCAAGGTCCTACTCCTGGTACATGCACTCAAACCTCTTGCCCCCTATCACATACAATTCCCTTGGATTTCTGCCTTCCCAAGTGTATGACCCTGTACTTCTTCACATTAAATTTTAACTGCCAAGCATTAGGACCATTCTTCCAGCTTTTGTAGATCTTTCCTCATGTTATCCACTCCCTCAGGGGAGTCCACTCTGTTTGCAGATTTGTGTGTCATCTGTAAAAAAGACAGACTTTTCCATTCAGCCCTTCAGCAATAATCACTCACGAATATATTGAACAGTGCTGGGCCCAGGACCCAACCCTGGAGCACACTGCTAATCACCTTCCTTTCATCTGAGTGAGTTCCATTTACCATCACCATCTATCATCTCTCAGTCAACCAATTTCTGATCCAGTTCACCATCTTCTGACCCATCCCCAAGCTGTGGAGTTTATTGATCAGCTTCTATGAGGAACAGTAGCAAATAACATGGACAGGATGGTATACATCTCAGGGTGCTGAAAGAACTGAATATGAGACCTCAGACCTACTAGTAGTAATCCATGAACAATTATTAAAATCATCTTGTAGTACCTGAGGATTGGAGAAATGGTCAATGTAACACCAATTTTTAAAAAGGGTTCCGGGGGTTATCCGGGAAGCTACAGACCAGTGAGCCTGATGTCGGTTATGGGGCAAAATGGTAGAAACCATTATGAAGAATAAAATTACCAAACATGTAGATTAATGGGAGAAGAACCCAACATGTATTTAGCCAAGGAAAGTCTTGACTCACCAATTTTTTTTTTGAAGATGTGAAAAAACAGATAGATAAAGGTGAGCCAGTTGATATAGCATATCTTGATTTTTAAAAAGTCCTTGACAAAATCCCTCATGAGAGACTCTTGGTGAAATTAAAAAGTCATGGGATAGGAGGCAGTGTACTATTGTGGATCAGGAACTGATTAAAAAATGAAAATAGAGAGTAGGACCTAAATGGCCAATTTCCTCAAAGGAGAAAGGTGGAATACCCTAAGGATATGTGGTGGGCCCGCTGCTTTTTTTACATATCATAAATGATCTGAAAATGGGAATAATGAGTGAGATGATCAAATTTACAGATGACACAAAATTATTCAAAGTTGTTAAAACACAAGAGGATTGTGAAAAATTGCAAAAGGACCTTCAGAAAGTGGTGAGATGGGCATCCGAATGGCAGATGAAATTTAATGTGGACAAATGCAAAGTTATGCACTTAGGGGGTCATTCTGTACTGCACATCCCCCGCCTGTACGGCCTGTCAGAATCGGGGCATGTAGCGGTAGATCTGCTTCCGATATCGCAGGGGCTGGATGTGCCTGCGGGATCAGAATTGGGTCTACCAGACTGGATGTGCAGGCCGGACCCGATTTCTGACAGGCTGGACGTCCTGCACTTACCCGGCTAGTCCAGCCTTGCTTGTGAATGGAGCGGTGCTCAATAGAGCGGTGGTGAATGAAGCCAAGGTGGCATGGGAACAGGACGCCATGCCACCATGGCTTCATTCATGAGCCGCAAGTCCCGGCCGCTGCCAAAAAGAGTCTTCCCTGCAGTTTGACCCCAATTCAGCCTTCCATGGCCAAGGTCGGGCTACGGTAACTCCCCTGCACCATTCACCGTTGATGCCAGTCTCCGCTGTCCCCACATGTCCAAGGGGACTTATTCCACCTCTGAAGTGGAATAAGTCCCCCATCTAACTGTATGACCCCGGATTACAGGGCCAACCTCAGAATCGGCCCCTGTAAGTCTAGGGTCACAGCCCCACCTGCGCCCACCCTCGTTTCTCCCCAGCCAACCCCCTCTCACCCACAAGCAAGAGCTGCCCAACACACGTGGCCTTGTACATGCAGGGAGTTCTACCACCGCCACAAGGCTCAAGCCATTTAGCAGGTCTGGATGTCGGGATCGGACATCCAGACACAATAAACGAAGACCGGAATGACCCCCTAAGGGAAGAACAACCCAAAATATGGTTATATGATGAAGGTTCCACATTAGGAACTGCCACCCAGGGAAAAGATTTGGGCCTCATTGTGGATAATACGTTGATACCTTCTGCCTAAGTGTGCAGGTTGTGGCCAAGGAAAGCCACATAGAATGCTAATAATCATAAGGACATGAATGTAGAATTAAAACCAAGCGCTATTATAATATCTCTATAGTGTTCCATGGTGCGACCTGCACCGTTGACATATTGCGTTGCCATTCTGGTTTGCCATATATTTTTAAAAGAATATTAGGCAGAAATTGGAAAGGGCACTAGAACTGGAAAGGGTCCCAAAATGAGGCAAAAGAGGATGGAAAGACGACTCCTGCCTGATTTATGCCGGTGACGTACTACTCTTCACTCCCTTCATCACCGTTGATCAACCCAGACTTCTCCTCACTTGGTAAAATGCTTTGATGCTGTTGACTGACTGGCTACTGAACTAACAGAGTATAAAAATAAAATTTCAGCAAGGCAGAAGAAGTGCTGTTCATTAACAAGCAATCAAACCTTCATCCCTCAAAGCAACACTAAAGACAAGAGATACCGAGCTCCCGAGCCGCCCTCACCATCCACTACCTAGGAGGAATCACCACTTGACCAGCACCTCGACCCTCAAGGCCCACCCAAATAAGCAAAACACTGTCAAGAAAGTCTACCATAAGATGAGGACCAATCCAACATCTCAGACCCCTTCTGCAAAACCCCCCCCACGAGGACTTCCGAACAGTTTTTCAGGCGCTAGTAACCCCCCACTTTTGACTACGCCAATGTGATCCTCGCATGCGGCTTCCCTAAGCACACACGTGAATCATCCCCTACAGTTAGCAATGAACTCCGCTGCCCGATTCTACACGGGGCCTCTTAGAAGAGAGCAACAATCACTCCAATCCTAAAGGACCTCCACTGGCTACCAATCTTACTGCCGGACTCATCTGACAAATTTGCTCTCTTAACGTTCAAGGCCAGTAAACAAAAAACCTCCAGCTCCTTGACAAAACCTTATCCACCCTACAACCACATTCCAGAGCAAGAGGTCCTTCAAACCAACACACTAATAACCGCAGGTGAAAGTAAACAAGATGCACTCAGGCAACAAAAAAAAACCAGAGCGTTCCATAATTCTATGCAACCTACCTGCTGGAACGAGCTCCCAGTGTCCCATCCGCAATCATCACAAGAAGACCTTGCACAATTTATTAGGAAAAGCACTAACAAGCACCACCTTTTTTCCTCCTGCACTATGGCCCAGGCTAACAACACATCCGCTAACTGATACAACCTCGTGACCTAATGTACACCCCTGTACCACAGCTCGCAAGGAAACACCAAGTTACTATAGCCACGCAGCCAGCAGCGACTTCCTGCCCACACTGTATATAGCCTGTACATACCTTCCCCCATGGTTATTAACCCAAGTTATATTTCCTGTTCTATGTAAGTGCAAGGCAGAGGCTTTTCCTGCTCATGCACAAAAATGTTATCTGTTAAACCGCACTGATTTGTAAAAAGTGCGGTATATAAAAGCATTAAATAAGTACTTAATTACATTAAATAAAAAAACTAAATATGAGGAAAGGCTCTTAAAATATTAGGGGCTCTTCAAAACTTGGTTTAAAATGACAGCCTTTAAGGGGAGATATGATAGACATTAGAAGTCTATAAAACAATGAATGGAGGTGGACCGGGTAAATGCAGATCAGTTGTTTGACCTCCTTCAAAAAGTAAAAAGTCTAAAGGACACACAAATGAAGCTGAAATTTTGTCCTCAAAATGCATGTGGTGTCTTAGTCAGTGTTAACTCTTAAATGACCCAGCTGCCTCCTGGGTCTTTCTTCGACAGTGTGTCTAGAAGTAGATTGAACAGGCCTTCTTCTCCTTCAAAGGCAATGGAGGGTTAAGTGACTTGCCCAAGCCACAAGGAATGTTAGTGGGGAATCAAATGCTGGTCTTGTGGTTAGCAAACCAGTGCGCTAACCATTAGGCTACTCCTACCTCCACTTCAAACATGTTATCAAACTCTGGAATTCGTTTCATGGAGGATGTTGTAAAAGCTGTTTTGTAGCTAGGTTTGAAAAAATGTTTTGGACCAATTCCTGAATAACCGTCCATAAATCATTATTAGAGAGGACCAGGGAACTCCACTGCTTACCTTGGGATAAGCAATAATGGACTCTGTGTCCCTTTTTGGGAACCTGACAGAAACTTGTGACCTGGATTGGCCATTGTTGGAAACAGGAATCTGGACTTGATGTAACCCTTGGTCTGACCCAGCTATTGCATTTCTTATGGTCTCAAGCATACTGAATACTATGATATAGAACAGTATTTTGAAAGACTAGAAAGGAATAGCTTCTGATACAAATTAACCATCTCCAGTGGGATATTTGGCAGTAATTTCATATTTCTTCTTAAGTATCAGAAAGACTTGTGTACAAACATTTTCTATTTCTTTTACCATCTAAATCTTTGTATTTCAGGTGGAGGAATGTACAGTTCTATTGGTCACATTGATTTCTACCCAAATCTCAAAAACGGAATACCAGGTTGTTGGACACCTTTGTAAAATGGTGAGTTTTAAAATGTTTTAGATACATCTGAAGAATTAGTTCTGGAAGTGCAGTTTATGTGCTGTGTCGACACCATGAGATTTTGTGCATTAAAAAGCGTTCACGGTTTCCTAAAGAAATGATGACATATACAATAAAAATAAAGCAGGCTCAGATGGGTTCATGCTTTCTCCTCAAAGGAGTTTGCAAATAAGAGAAGGTAACCAATGTTATGCGCCAGCCCCAGCACCACTGCCCAACAGCTGATAGCTGGTCCGCATACTCTTAAAAAGGATGAGCGTTATTATAAAAGGTTCAAAGACGAGCCACCAAAATTCGTAAAGTGGGATGGAAGGGCTACTCCCTGAAGAAATGCTAAAAAGGTTAGGGCTCTTTAACCTGGAAAAGAGACGGCTGAGGGTAGCTATGATAGAGGTCTATAAATTCTGAACGGAGTGGAACGGGTAAACTTAGATCGATTGTTTCCATTATCATAATATCGAAAGACTAGGGGACATACTTGCAATGAAGGCTACCATGGTAAACTATTTAAGACTAATAAAAGAAAATATTTTTTCACTCAACTTGTAATCAAACGCTGGAATTTGTTTACCGTAGTATGTATTAAAGGCTGTTAGTGTAGCGGGGTTTTAAAAAAGGTTTTGACAAGTTCCCTGGAGGAAAGGTCCATAAACCATTATTTAAGAAGGGAACCTCAGGATACCAATGCTTGATCCACAACAAGCATTTGTGGAACCTGTGTCTTTTTGGGGAAACTGCTAGGTACGTATGACCTAGATTGGCCCCTTGTTGGAAACAGGATACTGGGCTGGATGGACCTTGGTCTGACCCAGTATCTTATGTTCTTTATGTTCATAAGGATTAATCAAAGATTTGTAACGTGTCTTTTCAGACCCTGTCCCATCACTCCTTCAAATATGAACACATTTCAGTTTTGCCCCAGAACGAATGTACGTACTAACAATCAGTTTGTCCCATGAACAAGCACCCTTGAATTTGAATCAGTAAAATGGACAACATCTCACTCTGGGTGACAGCAGACACATGAAGGAATGTGGACGGAGGGCATCTATAAATATCTTGAGTAGAGGAAGGAATGATACCAAGCCAGAACTTACTGAGAGAAAACCTCAGTAAAGACTACTATATGAGATTAAAATCATTATTGAAAGGTGTCTTTAACGTCACAGAATAAGATACAAGCCCTCAATCTGTACTCTCATACAGCTTTGAGAATTGTTAGACTGGCCTCTTAAAGAACTTGAAACCGTTATGTGCCAACAAGACCTCCTCCATGCCCATGAAGAATTTTACAATAATCAATGTAGGCCAGGACTGTACAATTCCTGGATCTAAAGGAGGGCTAGGCCTCATAGAGATTAATTACACTTACAGAGCTACTATCATAGGCCTCCAGGCCTACCTAACAGCATCACCGGATCCAAATATGCAACAACGGCTGCTCTATGGAAGTAAACGTCCAAGAAACTGTCTCCATTGTCAAACTTGGACAATCATGCCGAGGAAATAGAAGGAATGAGTGAGAATCCAAAAAACAAGCCACCCATAGGAACGGAAGCAACAGAATTTACAAAACCAGTGAAACAAATTCTACAAAGAATTAGATCAGCAAACAAGGAAAAACAAGTGGTAAATGCACAAATATGAAATGCAATATAATTGTCACTGCAGAGAAACTATAGGTCACTGCAAGACGTTTACCTGCCATATCCTACCACTGTCTAATACACAAATCCCATCCCACTGCCCCCATACCCTACCCCCAACTACAATCCACAGCTTCCCTTCCACGATATCATCACCTTACTTCACAAACCAATGGGAAAGAAAGCCATCTGGCTAAATCTCATTATACTGCTCCACTATATTCAACCATGCCTACACAACTTCACACTACAAAGGTAATCCCTAATGTAAACTCGATACATAGACAATCTGCCCCCCACTACTACCACAAATACAATTACCATACGAAAACCAAATGTACAACAGACTTATTTAATATCAAGCTACACGCAAACCCCCAACAACCCCCTGAAGCAGATATACCTAATACCGATATCTCACCTGCTTCCTCATTAATGCCAGTTCAATTCGAAACACAATACCCCTCATCTCAAGATATCATTTCTGAAAACACACCTGACTTTTATCTGTATCACACCGAAACATGGTTATCATACTCAGACCAGTAACTCTGATCAACCCCTTTTTTTAACCCACCAAACTACCCAACGTTTTTCCCACCCAACCGCACATCCAGAAAAGAGTAGGGAGAGTCCTCATACGCATTTAAGAGGACTTGAAAGCAACCCTACTAACCTCAAACTGGCAGCGGCGGAGTGCCCACACACCAATGACCCGAGGAGTTTTTTATCAAGGGTTCAAGCCACTTTATTGTGCACGAATGCATTCTAAAAGTGACAGAGACCCCGTTTTAGCGGGAAACATGTTCATTTTTATACTGTTTAAACATTTTGATACATGAAACATTCTATTGGGTCTCATGCTAATTTCTACACACTTTCTATTGGTCCTTGACACTTCTCTATCCCTCCGACTTTTCTTCTATACATTTGAGAACCCCCCCAATCAGGGTCTAATCCTGCCCCTTCGTTGCCATCCGCTTTCTCCAGCTAGCCTCGAAACAATGTTTTGGTTCAAACCTGGTTACTCTTTCTGTAGCATGGTCATATCTAGCTCCTAACATGTTGTAAGTAAACAATTCTGGAGTAACCTATTTAACAACTATCAGGCATTGTATTCCACTTCTTGATGCAAACTTTGGCAATAGCCTCATTTCATTCTAAATGACAGCTATTCTCAATTCCTGTCTTTTACATTTTATTCTCAGCACTACCTGAAATCCTAGGCTTGGGTTCTTAGGCCTGTCCATTTTTCAGGTTCAGCGCTTATGTGCCTAGTATACTATGTCTTGGGCTACCACATTCCCCCCTTTGATTAGTCTCACCCTGAATGGGAAGATGGTGTGAGAAACAAATCACTTATACCTTGCCATGTTTGTTGCCATTGTTATGTGGTATACGGCACGATAACCGTCTCATAGCTAGGAGTCCTTAGCTGTTGGTACTTACTTTCTACACAATATTCTCAAATGACTGCCTATATATTTCCGTAGGCAGATGGTCTTTTAACTGCCATGGACTAGTATTAAACATGTTATTACTACTATTGCTGCAAATTACCGCAAGTGTTTGCAGGCCACCAAAACATTGAGAACACAGAACCAAACCATCCCATTTAACTCTAGTCCATGCCAGGTCTAACTGGTATGTATGGTTGTTTGCGCATATGTTCCGCAATTTCTGTCTACGTACATTGACCTTTCGTATCTATTTTGTAACCAAACTAATTTTTAAATTCATTTTTTTCCCACTCATACCCCTCTCCTCCTTCAGCTGCTAGTACATAATCTGTGCTAAAACGATTTTGATATATAGCTGTAACATTTGAGTACGTTGCCTGGCTAAGAGCGTTAGTGCTCTACTTGTGTCATTAGTTATTATTTCAACAACAGCTTGCAAACGTATAATTCGTATTCAACCGATAAATTTGGGTACGATATCCCCATTGAGCCATCTTGCTCCCACTTGGCATGTCCATAGTAGGACATATTTTCTTTCAGGTGGCCACTCATCCGTAACCACCCCCATTTGTCCCATTGACCTACTTTTTCGGCTTCGCTTTTTCTGTCGTGTTCTGTATATTGGGTATCCTAACTGTACTCCCATGGGCACTTGGATCGAAGACAGAAGGACGGTCCCTTATTGTTCCCAATACACATTTTTCCCCCCCAGTTATGAGGAAGTTTAGCCATATGCTCTAGTTTCCCCAAATCCAGTAAAGGCCTGGTGGAGCTTGCCAGGCATTAGGTACTACTAGATTTGTCCCTAAGAACTTAGCAAGTTCAGGAAAAATAACTAGAGTATTGGTGGGGTTCAGGATCTTTTACTC
>CM066034.1:1000453622-1000753947 GCA_033557465.1 Ichthyophis bannanicus | reverse complement strand
CAATCTAGGTCATACGTACCTAGCAGTTTCCCCAAAAGAACACAGGTTCCACCCCATGCTTTGTACTGGTTCAAATCATTGATATCATCCTGGGTCCCTTCTTAATAATGGGTTATGGACCTTTCCTCCCGAACTTGTCCCAAACCTTTTTTAAACCCGCTACACTAACAGCACTAACACTACATCCTCCTGTAACAATTCCAGAGTTTGAGTACACGTTGTGATGAAAAAATATTTTCTTTTTATTAGTCTTAAATAGTTTTACCTTGTAGCTTCATTGCATGTCCACTAGTCCTTTCTATATTCTGATAATTGTAAACAATTCAAATCTACGTTTACCCTGTTCCACTCCGTTCATGAATTTATAGACCTTCTATCATATTCCTCCCCTCCAGCCATCTTTTTTTTTCTCCAGGTTAAAGAGCCCTAAACCCTTAGCCTTGTCTTCATAGGAGTATCCTTCCATCCCCTTTACCATTTTGGTGGCTCTTCTCGTACTTTTGAATGTGGAGGCAGTACCTCTGTATGGCAGACAATGGTCGGCCAAGGCCCTACTAATTCCAGATAGCCCTAAAGGGAGGGCTTCTGGTTTAAAGGTTGACTTGGAGTTGGTAAAGGACTTGGGATGAGTCCCAAGCCTCATCCATCGTACCCAGAAGATAGGTTGAAGCGGGCCTGGGAAATGTACAGGTGCAATATCCTCCATGATATATTTAGTTATTTACATTCTCATTCTAACTGTGCTATTCCTGCATCAGTTGCGGTTTACAATTGAAACAAACTGAAATTACATTGAACAAGGGGCATTATTAACTTGGAGATAACTATTTTACAGGGAACATGGGCTATGGAGGGTTTAAGTGGCTTGCCCAAGGACCACAAAGAGCACCTGTGGGACTAGAAACCCCAGTCCTTTCCGGCCCAAGGTTGCGTGTCCTCTAGTGGGATTTGAACCCCGACCTTCTGGCCTGAAGTATCTTGCCCCAACCACTAGGCCACTCCTCCACTCCATGGATCTATGTCCATTTTCTGCATTCACACTGCTTGGACTCCCATATCGATCTGGGAAAAGCCCTAATTTTTCTTCCTCTTCAGGGTTTCAGGGCCCAGATTCAGTCTTTTCATGGGGCTTGTGAGCCTCAGGAATTTGTCTCCTCCAGAGGGGGGGGGGGGGGGGGGTGGGGGGGCTCCTGTTGAGCACCATGACAGCTTGGAGGCCCATTCCAGGATATTTCTAGTGGGTGGCAGGTTACACCTTTTCTACCAGGAGTGGACCAGTCACCGAGGATTGCTGGGTGCTGGATACCATTCACAGCTATGTCCTAGAATGCAGAGATCCTATCCTGGAATCTTTCATTGTCCTTCCCATGGGTTCAGCAGCCAAGGGAATTGCTATCCAGATCACATTGGACAAGTTGCTGTATCTGCAGTGCCCATCCCCCTGCCAAAAACAGGCAAGGGCAGGTACTCCATGGTGCCAAAGAAGGATAGGTCCTTTTGATTGCTGCTTAACCTCAAAGGAGTCAACTCTCACCTGCATACACTACGCTTTGGTATGGAGACCCTATGCTCCATGATTCAAGCAGTACACTGTGGAAAGTTCCTGGTGAAACTGGATTTAGCCAAAGCTTATTTCCATATCCCGATCTTGGAGAATTAACAATGTGTGCATTTTGCCATGCTTGCCTCATTTCCAGTTTGCAGCTCTTTCCTTTGGCCTCTTCATCGCTTCGACAACATTCTCAAAAATCATTGGTGGTGGCAGCCACTGCACTAAGGCATCTGAGTTCAAACATATCTGGATGATTGACTCATCCAAGCACAGTCTCAGTCTGAAGCATTTTGGTTTTTGGCCTGGATGGTGCACTTTCTGGAAGGTCTCAGTTGGGTGATCAATCAAGGAAAGAGCCATTTAGAGCCTTCCCAGTCACTGGAGTACCTGGGAACAGTGACCTTCCTAGCCCCCACATCACTTGGGGAGGGCACCCCTTCATGCTGCCGGCATCCTCCTCCTGTGCAGCACTCTGCACCCCTTCCCAACCCCAATCAGCTCCACAGAGGCAGCGTGGCAAAATTACGATTATGTTGGTTTGCCGTGGTGGCTCACGCTCGAGTAGCAGGTCGCTCTGCTTTCCCAACTGAATTTTCAATATCTAGGGAGCCACATTGGAAAAAAGGTTTGAGAAGCACTGAACTGACAGCTAGCTCATCGTTGGTTACTCATAGCCTGATTACAGACCAATAACAGATTTGATGTCTGCGGATTGGGGCTACTGCCAGCCAGGGAAAATGATGAAGCTGTCATTGTCATCATGAACAGGTAAACCCCACCCAACCAGTGAATTTTTTGTGAAGGGCTGGGGGAAGGGAAGGAAAGATATTGCTAGTAAACCCAGCAAATTATTACTCACCCTTCTTCCCTCTCTTCTCTGATTCCACCTTCCTTTCCATCCAGCTATGCATCTACCTTCTCTTTTCTTTTCCTCATGTCCCCTCTCTCCTCCCCCAGGATCACTCCCTTTCTTGTTGCCCTCTCACTAGAGGCTCACCCATCTCCATATTCACACATCCACTCACCCTTGACTTATCACCTCTCTCATAGCACCCCAGGTTCACTCCCTCAGGTTCCATCCCCTCTTTCTTAAGAATTCCAAGTTCATTCTAAATCTCTCCTCTCTACCTCCCTGGTTCACCTCTCCAGACTCATTCCCTCTCTCTTAACCACACTCAGCCCTCAGGATTACCTCCCATGTGGGTTCAACATTCTTCATTCCCCTCCCTCAACTTATCCCTTATCTCTTGTTTCCCCCAGACTCATCCATTAGTACTTCCAGACTCATTCATCCACTCTTCCCCCCCCCCCAACTATTCATCCTTTTTATCTCACTGCCTCCCAACCTCACTTCTGCCAGACTTATTCACCCCAGGTCACACCCCAGGTTACTATGATAAAGTTCTCTTTCTCATAGTAACATAGTAAATGACAGCAGATAAAGACCAGCATGGTCCATCTACTCTGCCCAGCAAGATGGCAAGAGTAGGTACATCACCTGTCACTCTGTGCAGGCCCACCCCTCCCCATGTCTTTGTTTAGGGGTAAACCCACCACTCCATGTAGGACACTCCTATTTGTTGAGACGTTATATGGTTCAGAAGTTAGATGGTACCGTTTATTTTGTTTTATTCTATTGTTGTAAAGGGATCCACTGGTGTTTGTCCCATGCCTTTTTTGAATTCCGTCACCGTGCTTGCCCCCACCACTTCCATCGGGAGGGCATTCCAAGCATCCACCACCACTTTCAGTGAAAAAAATATTTCCTGATATTGCCTTTCAATTTACCACCTTGCAGCTTCATGTTATGCCCTCTAGTTTTACAGCTTCCCCGTCTTTGGAAGAGGTTTGTTTGTTCATCATTTCTCTTTAAGTATTTAAAGGTCTGAATCATATCTCCCCTGTCCCTCCTCTCCTCCAAAGTGTACATATTTAGATCTTCAAGTCTGTTCTCCTAAGGCTTCTGATGCAGGCTCCAAATCATTTTGGTCGCTTTCCTCTGAACTCTCATCTACTTTCCTTCCCCCTCCCCAAATTCAATCATTCATCCAGTCTGCCCCCCCCGACTCTCTCCCTCCCTTCCAGACTAACATCCAAGGCTATTATCTTCATTCTTCCTTAACTCATTACTCCCTATGTCTTATAGCATCCTTTCCTCTTCCCTGTTAGTCTCTTTTTTTAGTACTTTCAGCTCTATCTACTCAGAGTCAACCGGAGGATGAGATATACAGTACACGTGATGCACACACAGAAATGTACACACATAGAGGGTCATATGTACTTAAGCACATTTCCCAGGGAATCAAAGGACCCGGTTAGCTGGGGCTCCTCTCCTGCTCTGTGCCTATTGGGGCCAAAGCAGAATCAATCAAGGCAAAACTGAGGATAAGTCTTTGGTACCCACAAGAGCAATGTGAGAGGAGCAGCAGCAGCAGCTTGGGGACCAGTTTGGTCACGCAATACCTCCCATAAACTTGTCAGCTGAAGCTGTGCTCTCTCAGCCCTTCTCGTCCTCAGAAACTTTGCATGGCCTGGAGGACTCTTGTCACTGGTCAGGTTTACCTTCGCTAAGTGTTCTGGGTCTGAAATGAAGTGCAGCGGTGGCTGCAGCCTCTCTCCCCATTGTCTTCCTGGCATGCAGCAGCTCTTGCACATGGCTTGGCTATAGTCTGTCACTGTTGGGCTGCAGGCCCTGCCTCTATCCTCCTTGCAGCTGACACCTGCAGTGGGCAGAGACTAGAAGACCCAGCAACTCCCACTGGAGAAAAGCCAGAACAGATTAAGTAATAGATGGCAGAAGGGCTACTCAGGAGCCGGTTGCCTTGATTGTGTCCATAATAAGCCAATAACAACATGACTGGCCTGCTAGATGGGTGGAATATCTGAACCCCTTCAGTAATCAAATCCTTGCAGTTCCAGCTTTCTTGTAGGATGGGGCGAGACCAGAAATTGGAGAGGGAGGGCTTGAAAGGAATGAGGGGATGGAATGAAGAAATGGCGCTATTGAATCCACGATCGTGGTTATTCCCTTCTCTTCTGCCCATGGAAGAACAGATCCCCACAGACAGATAGGCAAACCACTTGTACAATGCTGCTTTTATCTATGGGCATTAGGGCAGCTGGGCCCCATTATAGAAACATAGAAATATGATGACAGAAAAAGACCACATGGCCTATCTAGTCTGTCCTTCCATAACTATAACAGTCCCCTTTTTACCTTTAGAGATCCTCTGTGTTTGTCCCATGCTTTTTTGAATTCAGTTACTGTCCTCATCTCTACCACCTCCACGGGGAGACTATTCCACGGATCCACTACTCTTTCCGTAAAGAAATATTTCTGCATATCACTCCTGAATCTATCTCCCTTCACCCTCATCCCATGTCCCCTCGTAGCAGAACTTGCTTTCAATTGAAAGAGGCTCTCTCCCTGAACATTTATGCCACAGAGGTATTTAAACATCTCAATCATATCACCTCTATCCCGCCTTTCCTCTAAGGTGTACATATTAAGATCCTTCAGTCTGTCCTCATATGCTTTATAATGAAGACCACTAATCATTTTAGTAGCCACCCTCTGTACCCACTCCATCCTGTTCACATCCTTTTGAAGGTGCGGTCTCCAGAATTGCACACTATACTCCAAATGAGGTCGCACCAAAGACTTCTACAGAGGCATTATCACCTCCTTTTTTCTGCTAGCCATTCCTCTCCGTATGCATCCAAGCATCCTTCTAGCTTTTGCCGTCGCCTTTTCTACCTGTTTAGCTACTTTAAGATCATCAGACACAACCACTCCTAGGTCCCGCTCTTCTTTAGTGGACAAAAGTACTTCACCCCCTATACTATATTGCTCCCTTGGATTGCTGCAGCCCAAATGCATGACCTTACTTTTTTTAACATTAAAGCCCAGCTAGCTGCCAAATTCTAGACCATTCTTCAAGCTTAGCTAGATCCCTCCTCATGTTATCTACCCCTTCCTGGGTGTCTACTCTTATTGCAGATTTTAGTATCATCCGCAAAGAGGCAAACCTTACCTGAAAGCCCTTCCACTATATCACTAACAAAGATGTTAAAAAGAATCGGACCAAGGACAGATCCCTGGGGCACACCACTGATAACATCCTTCTCCTCAGAGTGAGCTCCATTTACTTGTACTCTTTGTCGCCTCCCACCCAACCAATTTCTAACCCAAGCAGTAGCTTTAGGGTCCATCCCTAGGGTGCTCAGTTTGTTTATAAGTCGCCTGTGAGGAACAGTGTCAAAGGCTTTACTGAAATCTAAATACACCACATCTAGGGCTCTCCCTCGGTCCAACTCCCTGGTCACCCAGTCAAAGAAATCAATCAGATTTTTCTGACAAGACCTGCCTCTGGTGAATCCATGCTGCCTCGGATCCTGTAATCCACTGGAGTCCAGAAACCTCACTATTTCAGCAGCGTTTCCAATAATGCAGGGGCCTGGGGCAGCTACCCCTTTTGCTTATAGGTAAAACAGCCTTGTTTACTAAATAAGATAATAGCATCAAGAATACATCCTAACGTTGTCAAGCGCTCTTAGGAGCCCTCCGAGTATATTTTGTGAATTGCTGGGTAAAAAAAAAAAAAGCCTTTTGAAGGCTCTGGAGAGGCAAGTATGTAAGGTTGAGCTGTAGGACCTTCAGAATTCTAGCCTACAAAATGGGGAATCTGCTTCTGTATGCCACTTTCTCAGTCTTAGTAAAGATGAAAAAGCTGTTGATGCAGTTTCCTAAGGAGATCAGCAAGTTGCAGCATAACTGATGCATATAAACACTGTGGGGGTCATTACAAAAATGTGCATGTCTGGGCAGTGGGCGCATCCAAATGGAAATGTGCAGAAATAGACCCTGATTCTGGACAAGCGGGGATAGATGTACCCGTGGGCACAAAATCACCTCCATAGACATACATGGTACGAAGACGGGTATATGCCAACAGATATATACATCCCGCACACACCATATTCCGAAAAGATGTACTTCTGTGATACTGCCCAACTTCACAATATACTCACGTATGGCTACACCCCGCTTTAAAATGTGCAGCTCTGAAACTTCTGTGGGCATGGACAGTGCCGTTCTGAAGCTGAATGATAATGTAAGATGGCGATACACATAGGTGGATGCAGGTTAGACAATAGAAACCAGTTGGTGGCAGGACCAGAATACTATAAAGCAAATGCAGTGCACTGTAAAGCAGCAGGAAGACAGGTAGTGAGTGAACCTACAGGCAAATGATGCAGTCCAGCACAATATACATGACAGTACATGGCCTCCCAGGTGTGCATGTCGTGGATAGCTCAGTAACATGTCTGTACAATGCTATTAAAGGACATGGACCCAGCAGAACAGCCCCCCCTGCCCCCATAATGACCTAGCCAAACATGCCCCATTCACCAAGAAAGGGCCATTCAAATGACAGCGCCAGCAGAGCAGGCAGAGCACAGACATGCCCAGAGAAACCAATGTTGCCCCCTACAACTTTGTACATTTGTAGAGACCAATGCTGGTGAACCTGGGCATGGGGTACTGCATAAAACATAGAGCTCCATTGTGTGCAGCCGGCAGGGTGCTGCACATAGCACCAATAGCTGGGCTTCCATTGGCACATGGGGTTATAGGACACCATCACCAGTATCATTTCCAGGACCTGGGCATTGTTAGAGAGCCCTAATTGTACCCCATTAGCTCACACAGCAAATGCCAGCATAGCCAGATAGTGCCCCATTACCCTACTGCATACATTTGTGGGGGTGGTTTGCTTTTTTGACCCGAATCCTCCCTCTCCTCTGCTTTCTGTTCATTAACAATGCATGTTGTGGTTTTCCAGACTGCAAACATATCAGTGAATAGCATCACACCTCTACTCCTTCACCTCCACTGGCTACCCGTTCCCTTCCGCTCTCAATACAAATTGCTCTCCCTAGTGCACAACATCCTCCACACTAATACTCCACAGTACCTAGCTGACCTCATATCTTTCCACTCCCCCAGGCATACACCCCGTTCCTTCCATCTCAATCGCCTCACTCTCCCTTCACCTTCCCTTGCCCACCTACAATTTACACGATCCTCTGCCTTCTTTTCATAGGACCTGCCTTGTGGAATTCACTTCCCTCATCCCTCCGTCTTGAACCTAACCATAGCACCTTCAAGAAGGACCTAAAAACTCACCTCTTCTCTACAGCATTCGGTCTTCCCTCCCCCCTTGTGTGACTTCTCCTAGACTTTATCCCCTTTTGTATGCATCCTCTTCTGTCTTGTCCTGTGTTTTCTCTCTCTGTTTCTTTTCTCCTGAAACCATTGTAACTTCTTTTCCGCTTCTATGGCCTCGAGCCGTCCTCTTTAATTTTGTATCTTGTACACCGCTTTGCTTGTTTCAGAAAGGCGGTTTATCAAATAAAATTACCATAACCATAACCATAACCATAGGGAACTGCAGAAATATTTCTAAGTCCTACCTTTATACCACATTTTAGCAGGTATAGCCTGGACACCTGTGGGGGTGTCTGCGGATGACACGGGTGAGATCACAATACAGTTTATACATCTCCATGACTGGCCATGCCCCTGTTCCACCCCTTCCCGCCCATGTCCTGCGATCCCTGTTTAAGTGCTGTGTTATGTGCAGGGCTGCAAATATTTGCAATACGGTTCTAGACAATTTCACAAGAAAACGTTTATCTTGCCTGTGCAAGCAGCTTATTCATGGTTCAAAACAACCCACTGTGTAAATATATACCTGTAAGTACATTTGTAAGTACTTACCTGCTGGGAATTTCTCATACTCTTGTGTTAAAGTGAATTATTTGGGTTTAGGCTGATAAAATCTCTGTCTATTTTAAAATTATGTGTTTTATAAAGTCAGTTAGGGCACCATGTAGCAAGCCAGCTTTCACTTAAAACAAACTAAAAGGCAGTTAGGGCCTATCTTAACTGAGAAAATAGAATAGGGTAAATACAGTATGCTTTGAGTCTACAGAGATAAATTGTTTTCTAGAGAAACCTTTACAAAGAGGCCTTCCAGTTAGAAAGCAAGAGAACTATGAAATTATTTAAATAGGTGTTAAAGTCAAGTGACAGATTCAAAGGTTCATCTTCAAAGGCTCCATCTATCAAACCAAAGGCAGTGTGAATCACCAAGAAAATTGAAAAGAGATTGCCTTAGAAGTACAGATATATATAGGTCATGCAGAACTCTGTGCTTTCAGTTTTGAAGGACTACTGATAGAAGCTGCTCTTGCTGGGATGGAATCGGAACCTGTAAATATTTACCTGCTGGGAATTTCTCAAATTCTTGGGTTAAAGGAATTCTTTGGGTTTAAGCTGATAAAATCGGTGTCTATTTTAAAATGTTGTATTTTATAATGTCAGGGTACTGTGTAGCAAGCAACCTTTCACTTAAACAAACTAAAAGGTTCTTAGGGCATGATAAAGCAAGCCAGCTTTCAGTTACTGTTTCTTTCTACCCCCCCCCCCCCACCACTCTGCTTCCACCCACCCTAGGCATAATCTTTGATTTATAGGCTCCTAAACCTATGAAGGGGAAAGATGGTCAAACTGTAGTTATCTTCATTAGGAATAGATTAATTAAAGCTCTGCAATTCATCTTTTGGTGATCATTAAACAAAGTCTTTTAAACTTATTAGGTATAATTACTACTTCTACTGAGGTGTATGCATTGCTGTACAGATGCATGTAAAGATGGCCCTTGCTTATCAGAGCTTACAATCTAGTCAAGAAAGACAATACAACAGCTAAGGACAAGGAAACAACTAGGGAAGGGAAGGAGACACATAGGAGACTAAGCAGATGAGGATCCAAAAGCAGCTTCAAAGAGGTGAGCTTTTAGAATGGATTTGAAAAGGGGTGGGGATGAGGCCTGATGAATAGACTCAGGTAGTTTGTTCCGGGTATAAGGAGCAGTAAGGTGAAAAGATCAAAATCAGGAGTTGACAGTGGAAGAAAAGGCCATAGACAAAAACAATTCACCAGAAGAGCACAGTTCACATTACGGAGTGCAGGGAGAGTTGAGAGAGGAAAGGTAGTGAGGAGCAACAGAATGAGCACATTTATAGGTCAGTAGGAGAAGTCTGAAATGGATACAGAAACAGATGGGGAGCCAGTAAAATGAGAAGAGGGGTTATATGAGCATATCGGGGCTGGCAGAAGATTAGCTGCGCAGTTGAGCTTTGAATTGAAGGGGAGATAGATGACTCAGAGGGAGACCAACAAGCAGGAGGTTGCAATAGTCAAGATGGGAGGTGACTAAAGAGTGGATAAGTGCCTTAGTAGTGGGTTCAGAAAGGAAGGGACAAATTTTGATGCTGTCAAAGAAAAGACAGGTTTTAGTTATCAGTTCAAAGGCGAGAAGATGGTCAAATGCCTCCCAGGCTCTTCAGCCAGCAGGAATACAAACCAAATTGTTGGTGTAGTTAGTGCAGAAAGTAAGCACTCCAAAACTGATGTTGTCATCCACTTGGGTACAATGATCTTGCTAGAAACAGTGCCTCTGCAGTTCAAAGGGACTTCCAGACTCTGGGAGAGAAACTCAAGCCCATTGCTAACACTGTAGCATTTTCAGAAGTTCTACCTGTTCTTGGAAAGGGGGCAGAAAGGCTGCATCGCATAAACAACTTTAATACATAGCTCCAAACCTGGTGCAAACAAGAAGGATTCTGATATATAGGCAACTGGGAAAACAGATGGACCAACAAGAGACTATACTGTGCTGATGGGCTACATCTCTCCGTCGCAGGAAAAAGGATCCTGAGTGAAAAATTCAGGCAGTATGTGGACAGGCATTTAACTAGGAAAAGGAGGTGACAGATGGGGAAGGACAAGTTCAGGACATCACTCCCTGCAAAAGCATAATAACATTGGAAACGACCACTCTTTTAAATCACACATCGATGGCAAGTGGGAAGAGATGTGTAAAACAAAATCCATGCAAAATACAGGCAGGCCAGTCAACAAATGCTGGAAAGCAATGAGCACAAATGCTCGAAGCCTAGCCACCAAAGTTCCTCACCTGAAGCCCTAATGGTGGAAATGGACTTGGACATTATGACCATTACAGAAATATGGTTTAATGAGTCACATGAATGGGATATAGCCATAGCTGGCTATAATCTATTTATAAGAGATAGAATGGAGTGGAGGAGTAGCCTAGTAGTGAGAACACTGGCTTCATAACTAAGCAACCAGGGTTCAATTCCCACTAGCATGTCTTGTGGCCTTGGGCAAGTCACTTAACCCTCCATTGTCTCAGAAGAGAGGCCTACCAGATTATTTAAAAATCACCCAGAATCCAAAATACAGCAATCACTCAAAACAGATCCTGATACAAAAGACCTCTAAAATTGTAAATTTCTTTTTTGTCGGAGAAAAGTCAGCAAAGTGAGCGGAAAGTTAACCTGCACACCACTGTAACTACTCCATTTTATTAATTTGAAATAAGAATGTAGGTACTTAGCTCAAGGAAATAACTCAAATAGCCGTATATCATGCCAGTATATCAGGTAAGCGACATGCCACAAGTTTCGGGTTAGATGTAGATTTCAAACCCTGCTTCAGGCCATCCTTCGCTGGCAACCAAAAACCGTCGTGCTTTCACAATGAGCTCTTTTCAGAATGACTCAGAAAAAGAAGGAGGTGCTTTTATACTTCAGCGTCTGACGTCATTGAAACACGGATGCAGTGTAAGCAGTCACAAGCATTGCCTAATGAATATCAAGGGAAATCCCATAATTTAGGGAGCCCCTTGTAAAAATTAAATGATAGTGTATCAACCAAGCTGTACATTCAACCCTTGAGGGGCAACGGTGTTAAGACGGAATATCCATCTCTGTTCACGGAGTTGTAATTGTTGCTCACGATCACCTCCCCTGGGATCCAGTGGTATAAAATCAATAACTCTCCATCTTAACATAGTGCAAAATACTATGTTGGACGTACAATTCGTCCAGTCAAATCCCGGTTGTCAGAACATGCCTCCCGTTTAAAAATGAAGGTTCTAACTGCTCCGATGGTCGAACATTGTCTACAACATGCACACGATTTTGCAATGTTATCTACTTACGGTGATTGCAACAAGAAAACCCAGGAGCTTCTGGGTCACCAGGAGTCAGGACTGACTCGAAGGCACACATTGCATTTTTTTGCAAGAGATAGAGAGGGTAGAAAATGAGGAGTAGCCCTATATGTCAAAAGCAATATTAAAGCTGCTGAAATGCAGGGGATGTGGGGAAAAGAAGAAGCGCTGTGGATTGTGTTGGAAAGAGGAGATGGCACTGTCATCCATACTGGTGCAGTCTACAGGCCTCCAAGTCCAACCGAAGAAATAGATTATAGACATTGCAAAGACAGCCACAAAGGGAGAAGTGATCATATTAGATGATTTTAATCTACCCGATGTGGATTGGAGTATTCCTTCTGCAAATTTGGAAAGAAGTAGAACAACTGTGGATGCTTTCCAAAATGCGTTACTTAGACAAATGGAACCGACCAGGGAAAACTCGATGCTGGATTTAAATAGTAACATAGTATATGACGGCAGGTAAAGACCAATATGGTCCATCTAGTATGCCCAGCAAGGAGGCAAGAGTAGGTGCACTTGCCACTCCATGCAGGTCGCCCCTCCCCGTACCTTTGTTTAGGCGTGTACCCACCGCTCCATGTAGGTCACCCCTATTTGTTCAGACATAAGAGATAGTTATGCTTATTTTGATTTTATCATTTTGCTATAAAGGGATCTATTGTGTCTGTCCCATGCCATTTTGAATTCTGTCACTGTGTTTGCCCCCACCATTTCCATCGGTAGGGCATTCCAAGTATCCACCACCTTTTCAGTAAAAAAGTATTTCCTAATATGGCCTTTCAGTTTACCCCAGCTTCCCTGTATTTGGAAGAGGTTTGTTTGTCCATTAATATTCTTTAACTATTTAAAGGTCTGAATTGTCTTTCCCCTGTCCATCCTCTCCTCCAGAATGTACATATTTAAGTCTTGAAGTCTCTTCTCAAAAGTCTTCTGATGCAGGCTCCAAATCATTTTGATCACCTTTCTCTGAACTGCTTCCAGCCTTTTAATATCCTTTGCGAGATATGTCTCCAAAACTGAACACAATATTCCAAGTGAGGCCTCACAACGACTTGTACAGTGGCATTAGTACCTCTTCCTTTCTGCTGATAATTCCTCTCTGTATGCAACCCAGCATTCTTCTGGCTTTTGCCACCGACTTGTCACACTGTTTCGCCACCTTGAGATCATCAGAAACAATCACTCCAAGGTCCTACTCCTGGTACATGCACTCAAACCTCTTGCCCCCTATCACATACAATTCCCTTGGATTTCTGCTTCCCAAGTGTATGACACTGTACTTCTTCACATTAAATTTTAACTGCCAAGCATTAGACCATTCTTCCAGCTTTTGTAGATCTTTCCTCATGTTATCCACTCCCTCAGGGGAGTCCACTCTGTTGCAGATTTGTGTGTCATCTGTAAAAAGACAGACTTTTCCATTCAGCCCTTCAGCAATATCACTCACGAATATATTGAACAGTGCTGGGCCCAGGACCCAACCCTGGAGCACACTGCTAATCACCTTCCTTTCATCTGAGTGAGTTCCATTTACCATCACCATCTATCATCTCTCAGTCAACCAATTTCTGATCCAGTTCACCATCTTCTGACCCATCCCCAAGCTGTGGAGTTTATTGATCAGCTTCCTATGAGGAACAGTAGCAAATAACCTGGACAGGATGGTATACATCTCAGGGTGCTGAAAGAACTGAATATGAGACCTCAGACCTACTAGTAGTAATCCATGAACAATTATTAAAATCATCTTGTAGTACCTGAGGATTGGAGAATGGTCAATGTAACACCAATTTTTAAAAAGGGTTCCGGGGGTGATCCGGGAAGCTACAGACCAGTGAGCCTGATGTCGGTATGGGGCAAAATGGTAGAAACCATTATGAAGAATAAAATTACCAAACATGTAGATTAATGGGAGAAACCAAACATGTATTTAGCCAAGGAAAGTCTTGACTCACCAATTTTTTTTTTGAAGATGTGAAAAAACAGATAGATAAAGGTGAGCCAGTTGATATAGCATATCTTGATTTTTAAAAAGTCCTTGACAAAATCCCTCATGAGAGACTCTTGGTGAAATTAAAAAGTCATGGGATAGGAGGCAGTGTACTATTGTGGATCAGGAACTGATTAAAAAAATGAAAATAGAGAGTAGGGCTAAATGGCCAATTTCCTCAAAGGAGAAAGGTGGAATACCCTAAGGATATGTGGTGGGCCCGCTGCTTTTTTTACATATTCATAAATGATCTGAAAATGGGAATAATGAGTGAGATGATCAAATTTACAGATGACACAAAATTATTCAAAGTTGTTAAAACACAAGAGGATTGTGAAAAATTGCAAAAGGACCTTCAGAAAGTGGGAGATTGGGCATCCGAATGGCAGATGAAATTTAATGTGGACAAATGCAAAGTTATGCACTTAGGGGGTCATTCTGTACTGCACATCCCCCGCCTGTACGGCCTGTCAGAATCGGGGCATGTAGCGGTAGATCTGCTTCCGATATCGCAGGGGCTGGATGTGCCTGCGGGATCAGAATTGGGTCTACCAGACTGGATGTGCAGGCCGGCCCCGATTCTGACAGGCTGGACGTCCTGCACTTACCCGGCTAGTCCAGCCTTGCTTGTGAATGGAGCGGTGCTCAATAGAGCGGTGGTGAATGAAGCCAAGGTGGCATGGGAACAGGACGCCATGCCACCATGGCTTCATTCATGAGCCGCAATTCCCGGCCGCTGCCAAAAAGAGTCTTTCCCTGCAGTTTGACCCCCAATTCAGCCTTCCATGGCCAAGGTCGGGCTACGGTAACTCCCTGCACCATTCACCGTTGATGCCAGTCTCCGCTGTCCCCACATGTCCAAGGGGACTTATTCCACCTCTGAAGTGGAATAAGTCCCCCATCTAACTGTATGACCCCGGATTTACAGGGCCAACCTCAGAATCGGCCCTGTAAGTCTAGGGTCACAGCCCCACCTGCTGCCCACCCTCGTTTCTCCCCAGCCAACCCCCTCTCACCCACAAGCAGAGCTCCCAACACACGTGGCCTGTACATGCAGGGAGTTCTACCACCGCCACAAGGCTCAAGCCATTTAGCAGGTCTGGATGTCGGGATCGGACATCCAGACACACTAAACGAAGACCGGAATGACCCCCTAAGGGAAGAACAACCCAAACTATGGTTATATGATGAAGGTTCCACATTAGGAACTGCCACCCAGGGAAAAGATTTGGGCCTCATTGTGGATAATACGTTGATACCTTCTGCCTAGTGTGCAGGTTGTGGCCAAGAAAGCAAATAGAATGCTAATAATCATAAGGAAAGGAATGTAGAATAAAACCAAGGCTATTATAATATCTCTATATTGTTCCATGGTGCGACCGCACCTTGAATATTGCGTGCAATTCTGGTTGCCATATATTTAAAAGAATATAGCAGAATTGGAAAGGGCACAGAGAACTGGAAAGGGTACCAAAATGGCAAAGAGGATGGAAAGACACTCCTGCCTGATTTATGCGGATGACGTACTACTCTTCACTCCCTTCACCGTTGATCAACCAGACTTCTCCTCAGTGGTAAAATGCTTTGATGCTGTTACTGACTGGCTTAACTCACAGAGTCTCAAAATAAATTTCAGCAAGGCAGAAGTGCTGTTCATTACAAGCAATCAAACCTTCATCCCTCCAGCAACACTAAAGACAAGAGATACCGAGCTCCCGAGCCGCCCCACCATCCACTACCTAGGAATCACACTTGACCAGCACCTCGACCTCAAGGCCCACATAAGCAACACTGTCAAGAAAGTCTACCATAAGATGAGGACAATCCAACATCTCAGACCCTTACTGCAACCAGAGGACTTCCGAACAGTTTTCCAGGCGCTAGTAACCCCCCACTTTGACTACGCCAATGTGATCCTCCATGGGCTCCCTAAGAACACACTTAATCCCCTACAGTTAGCAATGAACTCCGCTGCCCGATTCCTACACGGGGCCTCTAGAAGAGAGCACATCACTCCAATCCTAAAGGACCTCCACTGGCTACCAATCTACTGCCGACTCATCTACAAATTTGCTCTCTTAACGTTCAAGGCCAGTAACAAAAAAACCTCCAGCTCCTTGACAAACCTTATCCACCCTACACCCACATCCAGAGCAAGAAGGTCCTTCACCACCAACACACTAATAACCCCTAGTGAAGTAACAAGATGCACTCAGGCAACAAAAAACAGAGCGTTCATATTCTATGCACCTACCTGCTGGAACGAGCTCCCAGTGTCCATCCGCATCATCACAGACCTTGCACAATTTAGAAAAGCACTAAAACACCACCTTTTTCTCCTGCACTATGCCCAGGCTAACAACACATCCCTAACTGATACAACCTCGTGACCTAATGTACACCCCTGTACACAGCTCGCAAGGAAAACCAAGTTACTATAGCCACGCAGCGACTTCCTGCCCACACTGTATATAGCCTGTACATACCTCCCCATGGTTATTAACCCAAGTTATATTTCCTGTTCTATGTAAGTGCAAGGCAGGCTTTTCCTGCTCTGCACAAAATGTTATCTGTAAACCGCACTGATTGTAAAAAGTGCGGTATATAAAAGCATTAAATAAATTAATTAATTAAATTAAATAAAAAAAATAAATATGAGGAAAGGCTTAAAATATTAGGGCTCTTCAACTTGGTAAAATGACAGCTAAGGGGAGATATGATAGAAGTCTATAAAACAATGAATGGAGTGGACCGGGTAAATGCAGATCAGTTGTTTACTCCTTCAAAAAGTAAAAAGTCTAAAGGACACACAATGAAGCTGAAATTTTGTCTCAAAATGCATGTGTGTCTTAGTCAGTGTTAACTCTTCATGACCCAGCTGCTCCTGGGTTTTCTTGACAGTGTGTCTAGAAGTAGATTGACAGGCCTTTCTTCAAAGGCAATGGAGGGTTAAGTGACTTGCCCAAGGCCACAAGGAATGTTAGTGGGAATCAAATGCTGGTCTTGTGGTTATCAAACCAGTGCGCTAACCATTAGGCTACTCCTCCACTTCAACATGTTATCAAACTCTGGAATTCGTTACTGGAGGATGTTGTAAAAGCTGTTAGTGTAGCTAGGTTGAAAAAATGTTTTGGACAAATTCCTGAAGGAAAAGTCCATAAATCATTATTAGAGAGGACCAGGGAAATCCACTGCTTACCTTGGGATAAGCAATATGGACTCTGTGTACCTTTTTGGGAACCTGACAGAAACTTGTGACCTGGATTGGCCATTGTTGGAAACAGGATACTGGACTTGATGTACCCTTGGTCTGACCCACTATTGCATTTCTTATGGTCTCAAGCATACTGAATACTTATGATATAGAACAGTATTTGAAAGACTAGAAAGGATAGCTTCTGATACAAATTAACATCTCCAGTGGGATATTTGGCAGTAATTTCATATTTCTTCTTAAGTATCAGAAAGACTTGTGTAAAAAATTTCTATTTCTTTACAATCTAAATCTTTGTATTTCAGGTGTAGGAATGTACAGTTCTATTGGTCACATTGATTTCTACCCAAATCTCAAAAACGGAATACCAGGTTGTGAGGACACCTTGGAAAATGGTGAGTTTAAATGTTTATACATCTGAAGAATTAGTTCTGAAGTGCAGTTTATGTGCTGTGCACACCATGAGAGTTTGTGCATTAAAAAGCGTTCACGTTTTCTAAAGATGATGACATATACAAAATAAAAATAAAGCAGGCTCAGAGGGGTTCATGCTTTCTCCTCAAAGGATTTGCAAATAAGAGAAGGTAACCAATGTATGCTCCAGCCCAGCACCACTGCACAACAGCTGATAGCTGGTCGCCATATCTTAAAAAGGATATAGCGTTATTAGAAAAGGTTCAAAGAAGAGCCACCAAAATGGTAAAGGGGATGGAAGGCTACTCCTATGAAGAAAGGCTAAAAAGGTTAGGGCTCTTTAACCTGGAAAAGAGACGGCTGAGGGGAGATATGATAGAGGTCTATAAATTAATGAACGGAGTGGAACGGGTAAACGTAGATCGATTGTTTACATTATCAGAATATAGAAAGACTAGGGGACATGCAATGAAGCTACAGGGTAAACTATTTAAGACTAATAAAAGAAAATATTTTTTCACTCAACGTGTAATCAAACTCTGGAATTTGTTACCGGAGGATGTAGTAAAGGCTGTTAGTGTAGCTGGGTTTAAAAAAGGTTTTGACAAGTTCCTGGAGGAAAGGTCCATAAACCATTATTAAGAAGGGACCCAGGATACCAATGCTTGATCCACAACAAGCATTGTGGAACCTGTGTCTTTTGGGGAAACTGCTAGGTACGTATGACCTAGATTGGCCACTGTTGGAAACAGGATACTGGGCTTGATGGACCTTGGTCTGACCCAGTATCTTATGTTCTTATGTTCATAAGGATTAATCAAAGATTTGGACGTGGGCTTTTCAGACCCTGTCAATCACTCCTTCAAATATGACACAATTCAGTTTTGCCCAGAACTAATGTAAGTACTAAAAATCAGTTTGTCAATGAACAAGCACCAGTTGAATTTGAATCAGTAAAATGGAAAACATCTCACTGGGTGACAGCAGACACATGAAGGAATGTGGACGGAGGGCATATATAAATATCTTGGAGTAGAGGAAGGAATGATACCCAAGCAGAAATTACTGAGAGAAAACATCAGTAAAGAATACTATATGAGATTAAAATCATTATTGAAAAGTGTCTTAACGTCACAGAATAAGATACAAGCCATCAATCTGTACTCTCATACAGCTTTGAGATTGTAGACTGGCCTCTTAAAGAACTTGAAAA
Source organism: Ichthyophis bannanicus (assembly GCA_033557465.1). Lineage (NCBI taxonomy): Eukaryota > Metazoa > Chordata > Amphibia > Gymnophiona > Ichthyophiidae > Ichthyophis > Ichthyophis bannanicus. The sequence goes on along the minus strand of CM066034.1, from coordinate 1,000,735,449 downwards.
ACGTTATGTGCAAACAAGAAAACTCCTCCATGCCCATGAAGTAATTTACAAGAATCAATGTATGCCAGGACTGTACATTCCTGGAGCTAAAGGAGGGCTAGGCCTCATAGAGATTAATTACACTTACAGAGCTACTATCATAGGCCTCCAGGCCTACCTAACAGCATCACCGGATCCAAATATGCAAAAACGGCTGATATATGGAAGTAAACGTCCAGAAACTGTCTCCATTGTCAAACTTGGACAAGCATGCCGAGGACTAGAAGGAATGAGTGAGAATCCACAAGCACACATAGGAAAGGAAGCAACAGAATTTACAAAACAAGTGAAACAAATTCTACAAAGAATTAGATCAGCAAACAAGGAAAAACAAGTGGTAAATGCACAAATATGAAATGCAATCTAATTGTCACTGCAATAGAAACTATAGTACACTGCAAGACGTTACCTGCCATATAACTACCACTGTCTAATACACAAATCCCATCCCACTCCCCCACTCCCTACCCCCAACTACAATCCACAGCTTCACTTCCACGATACATCACCTTACTTCAAACATGGAAAAGAAAGCAATCTGGCTAAATCTCATTATATGCTCCACTATATTCAACAATGCCTACACCACTTCACACTACAAAGTAATCCCTAATGTACACTCGATACATAGACATCTGCCCACACACTACTACCACAAATACAATTACCATACGAAACCAAATTACAACAGACTTATTAATATCAAGCTACACTCAAACCCTCAACAACCCCCTGAATCAGATATACCTAATACCAGATATCTCACCTGCTTCCTCATTAATGCCAGGTCAATTCGAAACAAAATACCCCTCATTCAAGATATCATTTCTGAAAACACACCTGACTTTATCTGTATCACCGAAACATGGTTATCATACTCAGACCAGTACTGATCAACCAACTTAAACCACCAAACTACCAACGTTTTCACACCCACCGCACATCCAAAAGAGGAGGGAGAGTCCTCATAATCATTAAAGAGGACTTGAAAGCAACCCTACTAACCTCAAACTGCAGCGGCGGAGTGCCACCAAACCAATGACACCAGGAGTTTTTATCAAGGTTCAAGCCAATTTATTGTGCACAAGGCAGTCTAAAAGTGACAGAGCCCCGCTTTAGCGGAAACATGTTCATTTTATACTGTTTAAACATTTTGATACATGAAAACATTCTATTGGTCTCATGCTAATTTCTACAAACTTTCTATTGGTCTGACATTTCCCTGAATTTGACCAATCAGGGTCTATGCCCTTTGCTCCGCTTTCTCCAGCTAGCTGAACAATGGTTTGGTTCAAACCTGGTTACTTTTCTGTAGCAAGGTCATATCTAGCTCCTAAAATGTGTAAGTAACAATTCTGGAGTAACGATTTAACATACAGGCATTGTATTCACTTTGTGCAAACTTTGCAATAGCAGCATTTCATTCTAAAGCAGCATTTAATTCTGTCTTTTAATTTTATGTCTCAGCACTACTGAAATCCAGGCTTGGTTCTTAGGCCTGTCATTTTTCAGGTTCAGGCTTATGGCCTAGTCTATAGGTCTTGGCTACCACATTCCCCCCTTTGATTATTCTCACCCTGAATGTTAAGATGGGTGAGAAACAAATCACTTATACTTGAGTTGTTGCCATGTTATGTGGTATAGGCCGATACCGTCTCATAGCTAGGAGCTTAGCTGTTGTCTTTCTTTCTACAATATTCTCAATGACTGCAGATATATTACGTAGGCAGAGGGGTAAAATGCATGGAAGTATTAAACATGTTATTACTACTAGTGCTGCAATTACCGCAAGTGTTTTCAGGCCACCAAACATTGAGAACACAGAACCAAACCATCCATTTAACTCTAGTCCATGCCAGGTCTGAACTGGTATGTATGTTTGTTTGCGCATATGTTCAGCAATTTCTTCTACTACATGACCTTCGTTATCTATTTGTAAACAACAATTGGTTAAATTCAATTTTCCACATACTCCTCCTTCAGCTGCTAGTAAATAATCAAGTGCTAAACGATTTTGATATATAGCTGTACACATTTGAGTACTTTGCCTGGCTAAGAGCGTTAGTGCTCTACTTGTTTCATTAGTTATTATTTCAACAACAGCTTGCAAACGTATAATTCTATTCAACATATAAATTGGGGTACGATATCCCCATGAGCCATCTTGCTCCCAAGTGGCAGGTCCATAGTAGGAAATAATTCTTTCAGGTGGCCACTCATCCGTACCACCCCATTTGTCCCATTGACCTATTTTTAAGGCTTCTCTTTTCTGTCGTGTTCTGTATATTGGGTATCCTAACTGTACTCCATGGGCAGTGGATAGAAGAAAGAAGGACGGTCTTATTGTTCCCAATACACATGTTCCTCCCCAGTTAGGAGGAAGTTTAGCATATGCTCTAGTTCCACAAATCCAGTAAAGCCCTGGTGGAGCTTGCCAGGCATTAGGTAATACTAGATTTGTCCATAACTTAGCAAGTTCAGGAAAAATAACTAGAGGATTGGTGGGTTCAGGATCTTTTACTCCTGACCACCAGGACGTCTTTTTCGTTAAGGCATTATAAAATTTCTGGCTGAGACAGACCAGCTGTCCAACCTTTACAGTAAATTGTGGCCCAATACGTGCAAAACACAGACGTCCGACAATGGGGTTAGCTAATACCCATTCACTTGTAGCTTTATGAATATTTGTATAATTATATGATACAGAAAAGTTTAATTCTTGTGCTTCCCGTGGCCATTGATCTCCCATTTTAGTTCCTCCACAGAAGTAACAATTAGTTATATTGAGACTGGTTACCACGGCTCCAGCTAATTCAAGAAACAAATTCTGTGAGGCATGAGGAACTTCATACTCTGATTTCATAGTTTCATAGAATGTATGGTGTATTCTATATGGTGATGATACATGAGTTTTAGTGTTAAATTGTATATATACAAAAGTTCCAGGATCTGATCCTCCCACTGCTATGCGTAAGCCAAATTTATACTCTTGTTTCCATTGACTAGGGTTTGTGACCAGAAGCCTTAAAGGATTACAGGCACCTTTCTTGCACGTCTTTGGATCAGATAAAGACAGTTTTTCTAAATTGGCTCTATGATTATCTCCTTCCTGTCCTGTAGGGCTACCCCACCATGTAGCATAGTATACACATTCCCATTTTGGACAGTAATAATCAGCTTTTGAAGGTTTACCATAATGTGTTGGAGAGTGTACCCCTGTACATATTCCCCATTTATATGCACCTTCAGGACACATATATTTATCATCAACATAATAATTTCTCTCCCAAGTCCCACATTTCTGATTATAGTTTCTGTTTATGGCATCACAAGCATCAAAGTATAGAGCCGCAGGTTTTGTAGGGTCTTCAAGTTGTTGAGTAGCATTTAAGAGAGCTCCATCTTCATCATTCCATCGTATTTTTAGCACATAGTAGGATGGATTCTGTCGTGGGTGAAAACAAGTTCTGCTCTTTCCTTTTGTGCAAATGTTCAGTTCCGTGCCATTATATATGCATTGACTCACTATACCTGTACAAGTATAGTAGGTATGATAAAGCAAAGTCTGTGTAATCTTTTCTCCAGTATGAGTAGTAGTTATGCATGCAGCACAGGGTGGCAAGGCAAAAGTCAGTTCAAAGCATCCCAAGGCTGCTATCAAGATGAAACAGTAGAGAATCATGATGAAAGGTCTCTGAAGAATTAGTACAAGTCTTTGAAAAACCAGCGCAACTGTTGATAATTCTTGACCACGAAGTCTTCTTCTTCTTTACTGTACGTTGACCTGTTTTGCTCTCAGTAGCATGCAACAGGTGTAGCGTTGATTGTAGATCCTCAAGCTTCCGCTGTACATGACCTTACCAATTTCATTGGTAGGTGTGTAGAGCTGTAGATTCCAATGTATTTCAATAGACACAGTCCTTTTAGTTTGCACTGTCCTTGATCAAAATGGCACAAAGATTTTCAAATAATATAGTCCATAATACAGTCTCTTTCTATTGATGATAATCTCTAAACAAATAGTCTCTTGAGATTCAGGAATTCTATATTAGTACAGTCTCTTTTTTTTTAAATTTCCTGAATTTTTTCAATTTGCTTGTCTTCGCAAAGTTAGCCGCAATGGAACTTTTGGATCATGTTCTGATGTCCACTGGCCTGGCTCTGGAGCTGCTGCTGATTTCACTCTGCTATGATGAATCCAGGGTTCGAGTTCTGCAACTTTCACTGCTGTAGGTGTTGACAGGATGACGACATATGGTCCTCTCCAGTATGGTTCCAACGGTGTCTTCTTCCAGTCTTTGACCCACACCGAAGTACCGGGCTTGTAAGGGTGCAGCGGTTCAGTCAGGTTGATGGGTAATTGGTCTTGTACCCATTTGTGAAGATTCTGCAAAACAGAACTTAGTGCTAATAGTTCTTGCCTAGTAATTTCAGATCCTATCTGCTTTATATCCCCTTTGATCCCTTTGACAATAGGTGAAGGTCTACCATACAAAATCTCATAGGGAGAAAGTCCTAATGACTTAGTAGGTGCTGAGCGTATCCTTAAAAGAGCTATTGGAAGTACCTGTGGCCATTTTAAATGTGTTTCCTGACAAAGTTTGGACAATTGAGATTTCAGAGTTCTATTCATACGCTCTACTTTCCCTGAACTCTGAGGTCTGTATGCTGTGTTTAACTCCCATTGTATCTGTAGAGCTTTAGCTAACTGTTGAGTTACTTGGGATATAAATGAGGGCCCATTGTCTGACCCTATGACTAATGGTATTCCAAATCTTGGAACAATTTCACGAAGTAGGACTTTAGTGACCTCTCTGGCTTTCTCATTCTTGGTGGGAAAAGCTTCTACCCACCCAGAGTAGGTACACACTAGAACAAGCAAGTAACGGTATCCATTTGCTTTTGGCATTTCAGTAAAGTCCACTTGAAAATTACTCATGGGAGTAACTCCTGTTGATTGAATTCTTATTGGTAGATTAGGACCTTGCTTGGCATTGTTCTTGGCACATGTTTTACATTGACGAGCTACTGAAGCTGTCAAAGGTCCCAACAAAGGAATATAAAAATGAGGTTTCAAAGCTTTTGTCATTGCAGTTTTTCCATAATGTGTTGCTTGATGAAATGCTTGAACAAAGGCTAAACTTAATGCTTCAGGAATCACTATTTGTCCAGGAGGTTGACTTCCCTCCTGTGGTGGAAGTTCTATCCATCCATTTCTGAGTACTCCCCCTTCTTGTTCACAATAATAGTCCAATTCTTTTGTAGTATATCGTGGATCCCATGAATTAAGAGGTACAGGAAATAGAACTGCTTGAATTGTAGTATTCTGAGTTAGAGTCTGTCCGGTAATGGCTGCTTTACGAGCAGAGGCATCTGCAAATCTGTTCCCTTGTGCAATTTCTCCTTTTCCTGCTTGATGTCCTCGATAGTGCATAACTGCAACTTGCTCGGGGGCCAATACAGCATCTAACAATGTCAATATCTCTGGGCCATATTTGATAGATTTTCCTCCTGAAGTTATCAATCCCCGTTCTCTGTACAAGGCTCCATGAGCATGCAATGTTGTGAATGCATACTTAGAATCTGTGTATACATTTATACAGAGTCCTTTTCCCAGTATTAGTGCTCTTGTGAGTGCTATCAATTCTGCTTTCTGTGCTGATGTTCCTGAGGCTAGGGCTGAAGATTCAATTACAAGATCCAGGGTTACTACTGCATATCCAGCACAACGATGTCCATTGACTACAAGACTGCTTCCATCCACGAAGAAAGTTTGTTCTGGATCTTCAAAAGGCACATCTGTCAGGTCTGGTCGACTTGAGAATACAGTATCCATGACTTCTATGCAGTCATGATCAGGAGGGTCAGTTCCAATTGGTAACAGTGTAGCTGGGTTCAAGGCTTGACTGACCATCAATTGCAATTGAGGATTTTCACACAACATGCTCTGGTACTTTAGCATTCGTGAGTTGGTGAACCAGTAATTTCCTTTGTGGTCCATGAGGGTTTGAACAGAATGTGGCACTATTACACAGAGATTTTGTCCTAGAGTGAGCTTGTCTGCTTCAGTTACTAGAAGTGCTGTAGCTGCGATGGGTCTCAGACAAGGTGGCCATCCTTTTGCAACAATGTCCAATTGCTTAGATAGATACTCTACAGGTCGCTGCCAAGATCCAAGTGGCTGAGTCAACACTCCCAAGGCATTTCCTTGTGACTCATGAACATATAGACGAAATGGCTTCTGTACATCTGGTAGTCCAAGGGCTGGTGATGTCATCAGGGCTGTCTTCAGAGTCTTGAATGCTGTTTCTTGTTCAGGTCCCCATTCTAATGGAGATTGTTCCAATCCTTTGATGGCTTGATATAGTGGTTTTGCAATTAGAGCAAAGTTAGGTATCCATATTCGACAGTATCCTACTGCACCTAGAAAAGCTCTTACCTGTCTTCTGGTAGTTGGAATTGAATGCTGCATACTGCTTCTTTGCGTTCTGGTCCCAGTCGTCATGTTCCATTGGATAGCTGAAAACCTATGTATTTGACTTCTTTTTGGCATAGCTGTGCTTTTGCTCTGGAGACTTTGTATCCTGCTTCATTCAAGAGATGTAGAAGTTCACTTGTGGCTTGCAAACATTCTTCTTCTGAGTTGGTGGCAATCAGCAAATCATCTACGTATTGAAGAAGAATTCTCTCTCCTGGGATAACTGGATAACTTGATAAATCCTTGCTGAGTGAAGTACTGAAGATTGTTGGTGAATTTTTGAATCCTTGTGGTAATCTTGTCCAGGTAAGTTGGCCTCCTCTTCCTGTTGTTGGATCTCTCCATTCAAATGCAAATAAAAGCTGACTGGCAGGGGCAAGCCGTATACAGAAGAAAGCATCCTTTAAATCTAGAACAGTGAAGTGAGTGGCTTCAGTATGAATTAATCCCAGCAGTGTGTATGGATTCGGTACTACTGGATGTATAGTTTCAATTGCATCATTGACTCTTCTCAGATCTTGTGGTCTGTAGTCACCTCCAGGTTTCTTGATTGGAAGTAAAGGAGTGTTCCATGATGATTGGCATTCTTTAAGTAATCCATGTTTCAATAATCTCTTCAAATGGATATGAATTCCTTCTATTGCTGGTCGCGGAAGAGGATATTGCTTCACATGCACAGGTTCTGCTCCTGATTTGAGAGTTACAAGAACTGGGGCTATATTCTTTGCTAGGCCAGGTGGATTATCTTCTGCCCATACTCCAGGTGGTGCTGAAATTCCAATTGGAATAGTTGCTTTCTTGACAGGAAAAATGCTGTAGAATCTCCATTCTTCTTCTCGTGGAACTGTTAGTGCCATTAATCCTGCAGGTTTAAGATTTGTGTTTACAGACATTTGCATTTCTCCTTCTTCAGTGAAAGTTATCTGTGCCTGCAGTTTAGCAAGCATGTCTCAACCTAAAAGTGGAATAGGGCATTCTGGTATGTATAAAAATTGATGTTTTATCTTTTGTCCTCCTAATTCACACATGCGATTCTGTAAAAATGGTTTAGTTGCTTTTGTCCCGGTGGCTCCAACAATAGTGACAGTTCGTTTAGATCAGGGGTCACCAACCTGCGGCCCGCGAGGTCCCTCCGTGCGGCCCGCGAGACTCTACCCCGGTGCGGCCCGCCAAGGCAAACTCACCAACTCCTTCTTCTGCAGCCGCGGCTCCCTGCCTCTTAGGGAACCGCGGCTGTGCTTGTAAAATCATCGCGGAGCCCTTCCTGTCTTGACGGACTCCGTGCAGCATTGTCCCGCCTCCAAAGGAAGTGGTAAACAACTTCCTTTAGAGGCAGGACAATGCTGCACGGAGCCCGTCAAGACAGGAAGGGCTCCGCGATGATTTTACAAGCACAGCCGCGGTTCCCTAAGAGGCAGAGAGTCGCGGCTGCAGAAGAAGGGAGGGAGCTGACATGGAAAAATAAAAGTACAGGTATGAGCAGTTTTTTTTTTTCGCGCGGGGGGGGGGAGGGGGGTGCGGCCCGCGAGTCTGCCAGTAGTCGGCTGTGCGGCCCGCGGCCCTCTGGAGGTTGGTGACCCCTGGTTTAGATAAAGGAGCTACTGGTTTTGCTACTACTGAATGTTCAGCTCCTGTATCTATCATAAAGTTCATGTATTGATCCCCTATCTTCATGCAGACCATAGGCTCTTGGGGACCTAGAGTAAACTCAGAGCCCGGTCTGTCCTAATCTTCATCACTATTGTATTCTGCTTCTGCCACTGCAACTCCTTCAATAGCTCCTTCTCTTTTTTGCTGAAATTGTGTATGACCTGTTCCTGCTTGATTCTGGTTACGCCCTCTTCCTCTCCAGCTCACTCCTCCCCTCTGTAAGGCAGGGTCTCTCTGCGGGCATTCATTTCTCCAGTGCCCCTCCTCCTTGCAATAGGCACATTGGTTCTCACCTAGTGGGGGTAGGCTACTCCCTCGACTCCTCCCATGCCCTCTCATTCTTCTGTTGGAAAAACTTTTCCCTCGCCGTTCTACCAAAGCTGTGGCTAAAAGATCTGCTTTCTTTTTCATTTTTCGTTCACTTTCTCTCTCTCTTTCATTATCACGATTTATAAATACTTTTTGAGCAACTTCCATTAATTGTGCTGTATTCATGCCTGCAAAGCCATCGATGTTCTGCAATTTTCGTTTAATATCCCCTTGGGACTGACTTACAAAAGCTGCATTTACCATGCGCAAATTCTCCATAGCTGCTGGATCATATGGGGTATACAGTCTATATGCCTCAGATAATCGCTCATAAAAAGCTGCAGGACTTTCAGTTGGACTTTGTATTACTTCTGCTACTTTTCAAATATTCATTGCTTTTTGGCCTCCCTTTGTAATAGGGCTTGGCGAAACTGTGTTAAAGTTCTCGCCCCCCCCCCCCCTTCACTATTTGGATCCCATCCAGGATCTTCGTTTGGAAAAGCTGTGGCTGCTGCTTGCTGAGGATTTAAATCTGCTCTTTCAACAAAGTTTTCTTCTAGCCACTTAGTGGATGCCTGCACAATTCTTACTCTTTCCTCAGTAGTAAATAGAGTAGACAAAAGCTGATGACAATCTGACCAGGTAGGCTGGTGCGTTTGCATAATACTGCTCATTAATTCAGTTAAATCTTGAGGCTTGCTAGTATAGGATGCATAATGTGTTTTCCAATTTAACAAGTCAATTGTAGAAAATGGTACGTAAATCAGGCTGGTAGGTCCTAAAGCCATCTGTCCCTGATCGTCCCCGATAGGCAGGCCAGGTACCTGACGTAGGGGCATTACTTTTTTACTGGCACCACCAATACTTCTTAAATCATATGTTTTCTGAGAAAAACTTTCTATAGCTGCAGAAGATTCTATGCTTGTGGATGATTCTGCACTTTCAGTTTCATCAGTAGTTGTTTGTCTCCCCGAAGTGCTAGGACTTTGCTTAGGGCTTTCAATCGGGGAAGTCTGCCCTTCCCCCAGCTGCAGAGGCGGCACATTTATATTAACTTCAGGTCTAGGCAGTGGTAGTGTAACAGAATGCTGCAGTGATCGTGTTAGAATATCTGGGGACTCTGGGGCAGAATATATAGGCAATCCCCCCTTCCCGGGTTTCTGTTCAGCCTTCTCTAATCCTTTTGCTAGCATAATTCTTCTTAACTCATAATACTGCCTTATCCAGGGTGGCTGCTTCTCACAAATATCTAACCAAGAGTCTATGTAAGGAAACTGATCTGGATAACGTTTTCTCACACTCTTATGCACAGAAGAAATAATTCTCACATTGAAAGTGCCCTCACGGGGCAATGCATTGTTTATTAACGGCCACTCTCTTTCGCACAGCACAGCCATTCTATTAGGAGACATTGTAATACCATAATCCCCAGTAAACCCTTTATTAAAGTTCTTGATCATGATTTCTAGCGGAGTTTGCGTGGACTCCATCCCACCCATTTTTACGTGTAATGTGGTGCGTTTGTACTACGTAATCACGTACAACAAATTATTACTTCAAACAGTAGGAGAGGGAGGTTGAACTGTGGGGTAAGGGGTCCTCACAGCTCTGGAGACAGATAGGGACACAAACACCAATCACTTCCTCCGTTTCGCGACCTAGACACGGTCGCCCAGCTAGGAACTGCGCTAGTCCGGAGTCCACTCTCGCTCGGCCTTTTCAAGACCTCTCACTCACACATCTCACATACAAACACAATTGCATTTCCCAAAAGCCCAATCCTGACTATCTAGGCTTACCAAAATTTTTACCATTACCGTTAATCATGATTTTTTTTTTTTTTACCAGAAGGAGTCAGTGGTTTCCTCTTGCGCTCTTAATAGCCCTTGCAAGAGTACTCGGACCACTCCAGATGTGATCAGTGTCCTTTTACCATTTTTCCCATTACCATATGGTTCCAGGTTCCAGTACTGTCTGACTTAATAATACAAAAACTCTATACTCACCCAGATCCGGTACCCGTCCCCAACCAGCGCATGGGTTGAAGCCTGGACTCCCCTCCTCGGGTTCAAAGGTGTTGGCCTAGCCGGACCCAACGCCCGCCGAGGCCAGAACCCTCTCCAATGCAATGGATTGGTTGGCGCCTGAGAATTCATACGTCGGTCAGACGCGGTCCCAACCAGGCCAAACCTTGAGGCAAATTTCGTGGTATATCAGTTTGACCACTCTCTACCACTACACCTTCCAGGCCAACGCACCAAGAATATGCAGCGGCGGAGTGCCACCAAAACAATGACACCAGGAGTCTTTATCAAGGTTCAAGCCAATTTATTGTGCACAAGGCAGTCTAAAAGTGACAGAGCCCCGCTTTAGCGGAAACATGTTCATTTTATACTGTTTAAACATTTTGATACATGAAAACATTCTATTGGTCTCATGCTAATTTCTACAAACTTTCTATTGGTCTGACATTTCCCTGAATTTGACCAATCAGGGTCTATGCCCTTTGCTTCGCTTTCTCCAGCTAGCTGAACAATGGTTTGGTTCAAACCTGGTTACTTTTCTGTAGCAAGGTCATATCTAGCTCCTAAAATGTGTAAGTAACAATTCTGGAGTAACGATTTAACATACAGGCATTGTATTCACTTTGTGCAAACTTTGCAATAGCAGCATTTCATTCTAAAGCAGCATTTAATTGTCTTTTAAATTTATGTCTCAAATGCAATGTGTGCCTTCGAGTCAGTCCTGACTCCTGGCAACCCAGAAGCTCCTGGGTTTTCTTGGCAATGTCACTGGAAGTAGATTGCCAGGCCTTTCTTCCAAGGCAATGGAGGGTTAAGTGACTTGCCCAAGGCCACAAGGAGTGCTAGTGGGAATCGAACCCTGGTTGCTTGGTTACCAAGCCAGTGTTCTAACCACTAGGCTACTCCTCCACATGTCTCAGCACTACTGAAATCCAGGCTTGGTTCTTAGGCCTGTCATTTTTCAGGTTCAGGCTTATGGCCTAGTCCAGCGATGGCGAACCTATGGCACGCGTGCCAGCTGTGGCACGCGAAGGCCTTGCAGCTGGCACGCGTGAAGGTCCGCAAAAAAAGAAAAAGCGGGCTCTGGTTGCTGCCGCGGACGCGGCAGCATGCAGTGTCCCGCGGGGCCCCCTCCGCCCGCTAAGCCCCTCTGCAAGGGCTTTCAGATTCGCGAGGGAGACAGCGTCTCCCTCGCGTCTCTGTTAAGCCCGCAGGGGTTAATGGGAAATTTCCCATCAGCCCCTTTAGACGCGAGGGACTGATGGGAAATTTCCCAGTAGCCCCTGCGGGCGTAACAGAGACGCGAGGGAGACGCTGTCTCCCTCGCGAATCTGAAAGCCCTTGCAGAGGGGCTTAGCGGGCGGAGGGGGCCCCGCGGGACACTACATGCTGCCGCGTCCGCGGCAGCAGCCAGAGCCCGCTTTTTCTGTTTTTAAATTTGCCGGGGGGAGGGGGGGTTAGGACTGCTAAAGGGCTAGGAGGGGGGGTTAGGACTGCTCATGGGCTGGGGGGGGTTAGGACTGCTAATGGGCTAGGGGGGGGGGTTAGGACTGCTAATGGGCTAGAGAGGGGGGGGGTTAGGACTGCTAATGGGCTAGGGGGGGGTTAGGACTGCTAATGGGCTAGGAGGGGGGGGGGTAAGGACTGCTAATGGGCTAGGGGGGGGGTTAGGACTGCTAATTGGCTGGGGGGGGGTTAGGACTGCTAATGGGCTGTGGGCTGATGGGGGCTGTCTGGAAATGGGGTGATGGGGGTTAGGACTGGTAATGGGCTATGGGGGGGGTTAGGACTTCTAATGGGCTAGAGAGGGGGGGTTAGGACTGCTAATGGGCTAGGGGGGGGGGGTAGGACAGCTAATGTGCTGATGGGGAGGGGTTAGGACTTGAGGTGGGCTGTTGGGTGGGGTTAGGACTGGAAATGGGCTGATGGGGGGTTAACACTGGAGGTGGTCTGATGGGGTTAGGACTGGTAATGGGCTATGGGGGGGTTTAGGACTGATAATGGGCTATGGGGGGGCTGGGACAAGAAATGGGCTGATGGGGAGGGGTTAGGACTTGAGGTGGGCTGATGGGGTTAGGACTGGTAATGGACTGTGGGCTGATGGGGGGGTTAGGACTGGCAATGGGCTATGGGGGGCTGACTGGAAGTGGGGGGTTAGGACTGGTAATGGGTTATAGGGGGGGGCTTAAACTGAAAATGGGGTGATGGGGGGTTAGGACTGGAAGTGGGTTGATGAGGGGGGGATAGGACTGGTATTGGGTTGGGGGGCTGCTAGGACTGGAAATGGGCTGATGCAGGGACTAGAAGGGAATGGATGCTGGGTGAGGCTGGAACTAGAAGGGAGCTGGTGTTGGGGGAGGATTAGAATGGGATGGGGCTGGGAGAGTAAAATGGAGAGGCGAAAAATATTTTGTGTGGGAGGGATAAAAAATCTACAATTGGCCGGGTATTGGGAGAGTAAGTGGGGATTGAGGATGGAGGGGTAAATTTTGAGTAGATGAAATAGGAATGAGGAAAGAGCCAAAGGAGAAAGATTAGTATGTTAAAGCAGATGTAGAGAGAGAATGGAAAAAAAAAAACAAGAAGACAGAAGAAAGGACAAATGGACAGCAGATGGAGAGTTAGCAGAAGACACGAAGAAACCAGAAGAAAGTGGCTGGAACAATTGCAACTGAAAAAAAATGCACAAAAGGTAGAAAAATATCTCTTTATTTTGAATTTATTAACTGGAATATGTCAGCTCTGGGAAATGTGCATCATTAATTTTTGCGCTTTGTTTAGTACAAGAGGAAATTAATATATAGTTTTATTTCTACAGTGTTGTTGTATATTCCAAGTTTGGCTTTTGGGGTTCCCAGTTTAATTATTGTCTTCCTGTTTCTAAATTGTGATTCCTTGTTTGGTGATGGTCTGTTCTGCATGTGTAACTGAGCTGAGGTATTCTGTTTATATAATTCCTATTTGACATTGCCACTTGTTCTTTCCCCAGTAGGTCATGTATTGTTGTTCTCTGAGATGTATTGGTTTAATATTTGCAGTGTTGCCTTTTGATAGGTAGAGTATGGTGCTTTGTGAGTCCTGGTAGTGCTGTTAGGATACGGCGGGTTTGCTATGGGTTCTAAATGGGCAGCGTTTGTAGTAGTTCCTAATGTGCCTGGCGGTTGGTACTGGATTATAGTAATGTAGAAACCTTTTAGTCTTTCTTTATCCATATACTCATTAAGAGGCATGTTTACTAAAAGTTAGTGTATGGTAACATTATGCAAATATTTATGCAAATGAAGCACCTTATGCAAATGGGGCTTTAATTGACGTGCTGGCACTTTGAGGAAATTCTTTGGTTTTGTGCGGCAGTTTGGGCACTCGGGCTCAAAAAGGTTAGCCATCACTGGCCTAGTCTATAGGTCTTGGCTACCACAAAACAACACTAAAAATCTAGAAGTTGTAAAAATATGAACAAAAAATCTCCACATCTGTCTAACTTACAGACTACCTGATGCAACAATAGACAGCCTTGAAATGTTAACAGAGATACTATGCTCATCCACTCACAAACATCCTCTATTATGTCTAGGTGACCTCAACCTTGCGTCACTCCCTAACAACCAATCAACAGCCTTCCTATCAACCATCCACAACTTGAACTTCCACCAAATTATTGATACTGAAACTCACAGCAAAGGTAATACACTGGACCTAGTATTCTTACCTAACATAATCCATAATAACTATGATCCTAAAACACTTGAGGTAACACCAGTACCCTGGTCCGACCACCACCTCATAAAATTCCAAATTCTCATCCAGCAGACTGCTATCCCACAACAAATAAACTCCACACAACCATATAGGTTCAAGAAATTTGACAGAAAACTTCTTAAACCAAACAACCCAACAGTTATCCACACCCTCATCCAACCTTGATGAAGTAATAGCAAAATGGAATGATACGATATCAAATGTAGTGGCAAATCGCTATCAATGAACAAGTCCAGGAGTCAATTGACAGGGTCCAAGCCAGTTTATTTGTGCACAGGCCCAGTCAGTCAGAGCTTCAAAATAACTGAGCAAAAGTTTACACAGAGACATAACTTTTTATACCTCTCTTTCAGTTTGATACATGAATACTTTCTATTGGTTCTTACTCGATACATGCATTCTCCTCATTGGTTATACATTCTCTGCACCCATCCAATAAGAAATCCCTCCGGAGCCTACCAACCGGCCCCTACCTCAGGATTTCTCTAACAATGGTGCAGTTCTTGGTTCCGTTACTTTCTAGTCCAAGGCTAACCTTGGCTCTTGGAATGCATGTTCTGAAACATTTCTGTTCTTTCTCATACAAAAGAATAATGAAAGACTTATAAATTCAAGGAAACTTCTTACTTAAGCAGTTTCAAACAGTTTTCTCATTTTTCACAGATTTTTTAGTACTTTTCTAGCTATAATGGGGGTCGGGATCCAGGCCTAACTTACAGGCCTTTCATAATAGCAGGCCATACTAGGCCATAGCCTACCACATTCCCCCCTTTGATTATTCCACCCATAAGTGTATAAGGGTGAGAATTAAATCACTCACTGGTTAATTGATACTGATTCAACATCATCATCTTCATCTTCATTTGCATCGTCATCTTCGAGTACAGGATAGTATTGTAGCATAGCTAAAACTTTAGCAGTAGCCTTGCGTTCTATAGTGCTATTCAGTGATGATGTTATCATGCGTAAGCAGAGGGGTAAGAGACAAGGGAGCAAAAAACACATAGCTAATATGAACAAGACAATTAACACAAAGGTTTTTAAACCTCCCATCCAGGAAAATAATGAGCTAACCCACCCATCTATCTTTAAACCATGCCAAGTTTGGACTGGCACAAAAGTCTGTTCTCTCACCTGGGTGGCTAGATCTTCAACTATATGCCCATTATTATCAATCTGTAGACAGCAATTACTTAAATTCAATTTTCCACATACCCCTCCTTCAGCAGCTAATAAGTAATCTAGTGCTAAACGATTCTGGTAAATAGCTGTACGCATTTGTGTACTTTGTTTTGCTAGAAGGGTTAGTGCTCTACTAGTTTCATTGGTTATGATTTCAACAACAGCTTGCAAACGTATTATTCGATTTATCATATAAACAGGGGTACGATAACCCCAAGTCCCATCCTGCTCCCAAGTAGCAGGACCATAATATGAAACAATTCTTTCTGGGGGCCATTCATCAGTTCCGCCCCATTTGTCCCATTGGCCTATCTTTAAGGCCTCTTTCAATTGTCGACTTCTGTATACTGGATATCCCAACTGTTCTCCTTGGGATGTAGGTAGCAGGAAGAAGCAAGGTCGTATAGTTCCCAATACACATGCGCCTCCCCAATGGTGAGGAAGTCTAGCATATGCTCGGGTTCCACAAATCCAGTATAGTCCAGGCGGTGCTTGCCAAGAGTTGTATGCTGCTAAGTCAGTCCAGATGCTGGCAAGTTCAGGAAACTGTACCAGTGGGTTGGAAGGTTCCGCAGTGTTGACTCCTGACCACCAGGAAGTCTTTTTGGTGGTGCTGTTGTATGACTTCTGATTGAGACAAGACCAGCTGCCCCACTTTCATATTAAACTTTGGTCCATAACGAGAAAAGCATAAGTTACCCACAATGGAGTGGGCCAAAATCCATTCACTGGTAGTACTATGTAGGTTAGTCTGGTTATATATAACAGAATAGTTCAATTCTTGTGCCTCCCAAGGCCATTGGTCTCCCATGGTTGTTCCTCCACAAAACAAACAATCTGAAACATGAAGACTGGATGCCACTGCTCCTGCTAATTCAAGAAATAAGTTCTTTTTTGCAGGTGGGATTTCAAAGTCTGATTTCATGGTTTCGTAGAAGGAGTGATGTATTCGATAGGGTGAGAACACATGGGTTTTTGTGTTTAATTGCAGGAATAAGATTGTCCCAGGGTCTGTACCTCCTCCTGCTATGCGCAACCCAAACTTGTATCCTTGCTTCCAATAGATGGGATTTAGTATGAGAAGTTGCAGAGGGATTACAGGCTCCTTTTTGACATTTCCCAGGCTCGGGCAGCCAGGTCCTCATCAAGCTGCCTCTACGATGGTCTCCATTTCTTCCCACAGGTCCATTCTTCCAAGTGGCAAAATATACACAGTCCCATCTTGGACAGAAGTAGTCACGTCTAGATGTTGTGGTATAGGTAGCAGCTGAAGAAGTCTTTCCGGTGCATTGATCCCATCCATAAGCTCCTTCTGGACACATATATTTGTCATCATGGTAATAAGCTCGTTCCCAAATCCCACACCTATGATGATCATTTCGGTTGATTGCATCGCAGGCATCAAAGTACAACTGAATAGGTTTGGTGGGGTCTTTGAGAGGTTTTGTTGCATTCAGAATGGCTCCGTCTTCATCATTCCAGCGCAATTCAAATGTATAGTAGGAAGGGTTTTGCTTTGGATTATAACAAGTCTTACTCTTTCCTTTCGTACAAACATTCAGTTCAGTTTTGTTGTAGATACACCGGCTGACTATACCAGTACAAGTGTAGTGAGAGTGGTATAGCAAAGTCTGGGTGATCTTTTGTCCTGTTTTAGTGGTGGTTATACAAGCTGTACAAGGAGGCAGGGCAATAGTCTCTTGTATGAGGCCAGAGATCAACATTCCCATGAGGCAACAGCAAATGAACCTCATGATTACAGTCCTTGATGATCAATCTGGAGAGCTGAGGGTGAAGAACTTGTTGACAATCTTTTCTTTATGCAGCTGGCTGTCTTCTTAAGGTGAGTCGCAATGGAGCTTCCGGATCACTGGTTGACGTCCATTGGTCAGGATCAGGAGCAGCTGCTGGCTTTACTTGACTGTGATGGATCCAAGGTTCAACTTCTGCAACCTTCACTGCAGTCGGAGTTGACAAGATGACGACGTAGGGACCCCTCCAGTGTGGTGCCAACGGGGTCTTTTTCCACTCTTTTACCCACACCGACGTCCCTGGCTTGAAGGAATGCAGGGGTTCAGTCAAGTTGATGGGTAATCGATCTTGCACCCACGTCCGGAGTTTCTGTAAAACAAAACTTAAAGCCAATAGTTCTTGTCTGGTTATTTCAGACCCTATTTGTCTCATATCTCCTCTTATTCCCTGTATTATGGGCGGGGGTCTCCCGTACAAGATCTCAAATGGGGAGACTCCTAAGGGTCTGGTGGGGGCTGAGCGTATCCTAAGAAGGGCTACAGGAGAACTTGTAGCCACTTTAAGTGGGTTTCTTGGCACAATCTGGATAGCTGAGTCTTCAAAGTTCGATTCATACGCTCCACTTTCCCTGAGCTCTGGAGTCGGTAAGAAGTATGCAACTTCCATTTTATTTGTAAAGCCCGGGCCAACTGTTGGGTTACTTGGGATACAAATGATGGACCATTGTCTGACCCTATGGTTGCTGGGATTCCAAATCAGGGAATAATTTCATGTAACAGGGCTTTAGTAACTTCTCGAGCTTTTTCTGTCCTGGTGGGAAAAGCTTCTACCCACCCTGAGAAAGTACAAACTAATACTAACATGTAGTGATATCCATTTGCTCGGGGCATTTCTGCAAAATCTATCTGTAGATCACTCATTGGGGTCACCCCTACCGACTGTACTCTTGGGGGTGGGACTGGACCTTGCTTAGCGTTATTCTTGGCACATATCAAACACTTTTGTGCTACTGAGGCAGTCAAGGATCCTAGCAGGGAAATACAGAAATGGGGTCTGAATGCTTTTTCCATTGCCATTTTCTCATAATGCGTCGCTTGGTGGAAAGCTTGGACAAAGGCTGGTCCTAATGTTTCTGGAATAACTGTGGGACCTGGAGGGGGACTTCCTTCTGGGGGTGGCATTACTATCCAACCCTGTTCTGTTAAAACTCCTCCCTCTTGTTCACAGTAGTAATTCAATTCGGTTACAGTGTATCGGGGTGCCCATGAGCTAAGAGGTACAGGGAATAGGGCCGCTTGTACTGTTGTGTCTTGGGGTCTAACCTGTCCAGTGGTAGCTGCCTTTCGAGCTGTGACATCTGCAAACCTATTTCCACGGGTAACTTCTCCTACCCCTGTCTGATGACCTCTGCAGTGCATGACTGCCACTTGCTTGGGGGCCCACACAGCATCTAACAACATCAATATCTCGGGCCCATACTTAATGGCTCTCCCTCCTGACGTGATCAACCCTTGTTCTTTGTACAAGGCTCCATGTGCATGCAAAGTGGTGAAAGCATATTTAGAATCTGTGTATACATTTATGCGGAGTCCTTCTCCTATCATCAGGGCTCGGGTGAGGGCTATCAATTCAGCTTTCTGAGCAGAAGTTCCTGGGGCTAGGGCTGAGGATTCTACTACTAGATCTAGGGTCACTACTGCATATCCAGCACAGCGATGTCCATTGATGACCAGGCTGCTTCCATCAACAAAGAAAGTTTGTTCTGGGTCCTCTAGAGGGACATCAGTCAGATCAGGGCGGCTTGAAAATACAGTGTCCATGGTGTCTATACAATCATGATCTGGTGGCCCAGGCCCAACTGGAAACAATGTTGCAGGATTCAAAGCTTGACTAACATTCAACTGTATACGAGGATTTTCACACAGCATACTCTGATTTCTCAGCATCCGTGCATTTGTTAACCAGTAGTTTCCTTTGTGTTTTGTGTTCCATGAGAGTTACAACAGAGTGTGGTACAGTAACTTGAAGAGTTTGTCCTAGGGTGAGTTTGTCAGCTTCACTCACTAAGAGGGCAGTTGCTGCCACTGTCCTCAAACAAGGGGGCCATCCTTTGGCTACTACATCCAATTGCTTTGACAGATAAGCTACTGGTCGCTGCCAAGATACAAGATGTTGGGTTAGCACTCCCAATGCATTCCCTTGTGATTCATGAACAAAAAGATGAAAGGGTTTCTGAACATCTGGAAGACCTAGAGCTGGGGTTGACATCAGGGCTTTCTTTAGCTCCTTAAATGCTGCATCTTGCTCAGGTCCCCAGTCTAATGGGGATTTCTCTTCTCCTTTGGTGACTTGGTATAGTGGTTTCGCAATCAGGGCAAAGTTGGGGATCCATATACGGCAATATTCTGCTGCTCCCAAGAAGGCTCTCACTTCCCTCCTTGTGGTTGGAATGGGGATATTACATACAGCTTCTTTTCGCTCTGGTCCCAAGCTTCGGATCCCTCTGGATAGCTGGAATCCCAAATACTTGACTTCAGTTTTACATAGCTGTGCTTTGGCTCTCGAGACTTTGTATCCAGCCTCTTTCAGGAGATACAAGAGTTCACTTGTAGCTTGTAGGCAGTCACTTTCTGTATGGGTGGCGAGAAGTAAGTCATTTACATACTGGAGTAGGATTCTTTTTCCGGGATTCACTGGATAACTTGAAAGATCTTGGTTCAGAGCAGCACTGAAGAGGGTTGGTGAATTCTTGAATCCTTGAGCTAATCTGGTCCAGGTAAGCTGGCCCCGCCTCCCAGTTATAGGATCTTGCCATTCAAAAGCAAAGAGGAGTTGACTGGTGGGGGCTAGGCGCACACAAAAGAAAGCATCTTTTAAGTCCAGAACAGTGAAGTAGGCAGCCTCAGCAGGGATCAGTCCCAAGAGAGTGTAAGGATTTAGTACTACAGGGTGAATAGTTTCAACTGCATCATTTACTCGCCTCAAGTCTTGTACTGGGCGATAATCCCCTGTCCCAGGCTTCTTCACTGGAAGCAGAGGAGTGTTCCAAGGTGACTGGCACTCCTTAAGAAGTCCATACTTCAGCAGTTTCATTAAATGATGGTGAATTCCTTCAATAGCTGGTCTAGGGAGAGGATACTGTTTCACATGCACTGGTTCCACTCCTGGCTTGAGGGTGACAATGACCGGGGCTATATTCTTCGCTAGGCCAGGTGGATTTTCTTCTGCCCAAACTTCAGGTGGGGCTACGAGGTTGGTAGGGATGCAGAGACTAGTTGACTTGGTTGAGGGTGTAGTATAGAATCACCATTCTTCTTCTCTGGGAACAGTAAGCACCATTAATCCTGCAGGCTTTGGATTCACAGTCATTTTCATTTCTCCTCCTTCTGCAAAGGATATCTGAGCCTGAAGTTTTGCAATCATATCTCGGCCCAGCAGTGGAATTGGGCACTCAGGCATATATAGGAACTGGTGCATTATCTTTTGGCCCCCTAGTTCACACATGCGATTCTGCAAGAATGGCTTTGTGGCTTTATTCCCAGTGGCCCCCACAATGGTGACAGATCGTGTAGACAGAGGGGCTACTAGCTTGGCTACTACTGAATGCTCTGCTCCTGTGTCTACCATGAATTCCATAAATTGGTCCCCTATCTTTAAACTGACCATAGGCTCCTGGGGACCTGGGGTGAACTTGGAGCCCGGTCTGGCCTAGTCTCCATCTGAGGGGTCTTCGTCGTTGTAGCCCGTTGCTATTGCCACACCTTCAACAGCTCTCTCCCTCTCTTCCTGGAACTGCATTTGGCCAGCTCCTCCTCTCCTTCGGGATGGTCCTCTTTGTCTCCAGGGACTCTCTCCTCCTTTCTCTGGAGTGGAGTCCCTATTTGGGCATTCATTCTTCCAATGTCCTTCTTCCTTGCAGTAGGCGCATTGATTCGCACCAAGTTGAGGCCTTTCACTGTCACGGCCTCTTCCACATCCTCGAATCCTTTGATTAGGAAAACCTCCTTGTCGTCGTTCGGTTATAGCAGCAGCAAGAAGATCTGCCTTCTTCTTCATCTTTCGCTCATCTTCTCTATCTCATTCATTTTCACGATTCACAAATACTTTCTGAGCTACTTTCATTAACTGAGTTGTGTTCATGCCCGCAAATCCATCTAATTTCTGTAATTTTCGCTTAATGTCTCTCTGGGACTGACTGACAAAGGCTGCATTCACCATTCGTAAATTCTCTGGGGCTGCAGGATCATAAGGGGTATACAGTCTATAGCAGGGGTCTCAAACACGCGGCCCGCGAGAGAACGTTGTGCGGCCCGCGACGGCTTCTGCTGCTGCCGTTGCCGCCGTGGCAACGGCAGAATCGACGGTCAATTTAAAAAAAAAAAAAAAACTGGCTTCTGCTGCTCAAGCAGCAAAATCAGCTGTCCTGCGGCCCCTTCCTCTCTGCCCGGAGATCCCTGAGTGTGCTCCATCAGTGGGTGCTTTTCAAGCCGCGAAGAGTATTTCCCTCTCGCGAGGCTTGAAAAGTGAATAGGCTTAAGCCGCGCGAGAGGGAAATACTCTCTTCGCGGCTTAAAAAGCACGCTGCAGAGGAAGCACACTCAGGGCTCTCGCGCAGAGGGGATTGGGCCGCGGGACAGCTGATTTTCTGCTGCAGCAGCAGAAGCCAGGTTTTTTTTTTTATTTACCTGGGTTGATGGGGGGGGGTGTAGGACTGGAAATGGGCTATTGGCAGGGGGGGGGTTATGACTGGAAATGGGCTATTGGCAGGGGGGGGTTATAACTGGAAATGGGCTATTGGCAGGGGGGTTATGACTGGAAATGGGCAATTTGCAGGGGGGGTTATGACTGGAAATGGGCTATTGGCAGGGGGGTTATGACTGGTAATGGGCTATGGTGGGGGCTAGGACTGGAAATGGGCAGATGGGGGTTAGGAAGGACTGGAGGTGGGCTGATGGGGGGAGTTAGGACTGGTAATGAGCTATGGAGGGGCTGACTGAAATGGGGTAATGGGGGTTAGGGCTGGAAGTGGGCTATTGGCAGGGGGGGGTTATGACTGGAAATGGGCTATTGGCAGGGGGGGGTTATGACTGGAAATGGGCTATTGGCAGGGAGGGGGGGTAATTAATGAAAATGGCAATTTGCAGGGGGGGTTATGACTGGAAAAGGGCTATTTGCAGGGGGGGGTTATGACTGGAAATGGGCTATTGGCAGGGGGGGTTATGACTGGGAATGGGCTATTGGCAGGGGGGTTATGACTGGAAATGGGCTATTGGCAGGGGGGGTTATGACTGGAAATGGGCTATTGGCAGGGGGGTTATGACTGGAAATGGGCTATTGGCAGGGGGTTATGACTGTAAATGGGCTATTGGCAGGGGGGGGTATGACTGGAAATGGGATATTGGCAGGGGGGTTATGACTGGTAATGGGCTATGGTGGGGGCTAGGACTGGAAATGGGCAGGTGGGGGTTAGGAAGGACTGGAGGTGGGCTGATGGGGGGAGTTAGGACTGGTAATGAGCTATGGAGGGGCTGACTGAAATGGGGTAATGGGGGTTAGGGCTGGAAGTGGGCTATTGGCAGGGGGGGTTATGACTGTTAATGGGCTATGGGGGGGGTAAGACTGAAAATGGGGTGATGGGGGGTAAAACTGGAAGTGCGCTATGGGGAGGTTAGGACTGGTAATGGGCTATGGGGTGTCTAGGACTGGTAATGGGCTGGGGGGGATTGCTAGGACTGGAAATGGGCTGAGTGGAAGGGGGGCTTGAACTGCAAATGGCTGATGGGGAGGGGGGCTTGGAATGGAAATGGGCTGTGAGGGGAGGGAGCTAGGATTGGAAATGGGCTGATGGGGGGCTAGGATTGGAAATGGGCTGATGGTGAGGCTAGGATAGGACTGGAAATGGACTGATGCAGGGACTAGAAGGGAGCGGATGCTGGGTGGGGCTGGAACTAGAAGGGAGCTGATGTTGGGGGAGGATTAGAATGGGATGGAGCTGGGAAAGTGAAATGGAGAGGGGAAAAATATTTTGTCTGGGAGAGAAGACAAATCTACAATTGGCCAGGTATTGGGAGAGTAAGTGGGGATTGAGGATGGAGGGGTAATATTTGAGTTGATGAAATAGGAATGAGGAAAGAGAAAAAGGAGAAAGATTAGTATGTTAAAGCAGATGTAGAGAGAGAATGGAAAAAAAACTAGGAGAGAAGAAAGGGCAAATGGACAGCAGACGATGGAGAGTTAGCAGAAGACATGAAGAAACCAGAAGAAAGTGGCTGGAACAATTGCAACTGAAAAAAATGCACAAAAGGTAGAAAAATATCTCTTTATTTTGAATTTATTAACTGGAATATGTCAGCTCTGGGAAATGTGCATCATTAATGTTTGCGCTTTGTTTAGTACAAGAGGAAATTAATTTATAGTTTTATTTCTACAGTGTTGTTGTACATTCCAAGTTTGGCTTTTGGGGTTCCCAGTTTAATTATTGTCTTCTTGTTTCTAAATCTTTTAGTCTTTCTTTATCCATACTCATTAAAGAGGCATGTTTACTAAAAGTTAGTGTATGGTAACATTATGCAAATATTTATGCAAATGAGGCCCCACGTCTTATGCGGCCCCCGGGTTACTTTACAAGTCCTCATTTGGCCCTCAAAGCAATTTGAGTTTGAGACCCCTGGTCTATAGGCTTCAGATAATCGCTCATGGAAGGCTGCAGGGCTTTCATCTACGCCCTGAACAACTTCTGCAACTTTCCCAATATTCATGGCTCTCTGTCCTCCCTTCTTCAGGCCCTGAACTAAGGCCTGGCGAAATCTGGTTAGGGCCGCCGCCCCCCTTTCGGTATTTGGGTCCCACCCGGGATCTTCATTGGGATATTCTGCAACTGCTGCTTGCGGGGGATGTATTCCTCCCCCTGCTACAGGATTCTCTTCTAACCATCGGATGGCTGCTTGCCCGATTCGCCCTCGCTCTTCCATAGTGAAGAGGGTATTCAAGAGCTGGTGGCAATCGGCCCAGGTAGGCTGATGGGTCTGCATAATACTTGTCATTAATTCAGTTAATTCTTGGGGCTTGGCTGTGTAGGATGCATAATGCATTTTCCAGTTATATAAGTCCGTAGTGGAAAACGGTACATAAACTAAGCTAGTTGGCCCTGGCACCAGTTGACCCTGATCATTTAAAACAGGCATTCCAGGCACTTGACGTAATGGCATTAAATGCTTCGCTTTCTCCTTCTTCTTTCCGGGAGCTACACTTCTTAAATTGTAAGGCTCCCGGGCACCAGCTTCCTTACTGAGTGACCCTGTACTGGCAGGAGAGTCCTCGCTTTCTATCTCATCAGTGGACTCGGGGCCCTCTATTGTACTCGGGTCTGGTTCTGGGCTTTCACTCCGGGAAGGACGCTCCCTGGGCGGCTGCACTGGTTCTCTCTCGGGGTCCCTAGCTGGCCTTGCTTCGGGCGGGGGTGCTTCGGGCGGAGGTGCTGTGGGAACTACTCTCCGGGGGTTCAGGGGTAAATTATCTAAAATATCTGAGGGCTCTGGATCAGAGAGCACAGGCATCTTCTTATCCTGAACTTTCTTAACTTTCTTAGTAGCGGTGGCAAGAAATATTTTACACTGCTGCCCTCCGTAATGCTGCATCCATGGGGGCTGCTGCTCACACACAGTTAACCAAGAATCTATGTAGGGAAACTGATCGGGATACTCTTTAAGCAGTAAGTGATGCATTCGCAGTATCGTTGATAAATCAAAGGTGCCCTCTCGGGGCCATTTCCATAGAGTAGCTTGGGCTGGCCACTCTCGTTCACACAATACTCTTAACCTAGTTGGAGTCATTTTTATACCGTAATCACTCGAAAATCCTTTACGGAAATTCTTAATCATCCCTTCTAATGGAGTTTGCGCTGACTCCATCCCTCCCATTTTATGATGCACTTACGTACACTACCTACGTACGCAACGTACCTAACGTACGTGACGTAAACTACGTACACGTAATGACGTACAAGACTTCAAACAATAAGGGTAGGTAGTATGGCTGCAGGTAAGGGGTCCGTACAGCCCACAAAACACAGAGGAGAACAAACACCACTCGCTTCCTCCTGTTTGCGACCTGGACGCGGTCGCCCGGCCAGGAACTGCGCTACTTAGGAGTCCGCTCTCGCTTGGCCTGTATTTCAAGACCTCTCATTCACACACAAGCATACTTCAACAATATAGCATTTTTCAATATTTCGAGCGCCCAGGTCGTCTGGCTAACTGACTATTTTCCAACAGGAAGGATCGGTGGCTTCAGCTATCGCTTCCCCTAAGCGAAGCTTACTAGGACCGCCCTTATAGAAAGTGATCAGGCTTCTTTGACTCACCCACTATGCGAGATTTTTCACAGTTAGACCAAACATACCAGATTTGTCCTGCACACGCAAGACTATGTTCCCAGGCTTCCTATGCTGACTACATATTGTACAAAAATATCTACTCACCGGATCCGGTCCCCGATACCACACCAGCTTCTGAGTTGGATCCTGGACTCCCCCGTTTCGGAGGTGTTAGCCAGCCGGGCCCGATGACCCGCCGAGGCAGGCGGAACCCTCTCCGGCACAATAGTGCCGGCGGCGCCTGAGGCCTCTGCCGCGGTCAGACGGACACGGCCCCGACCGGACCAAACCTCAAGGCGAATTGCGTGGAGTTACTCACTTGAGTGCCATCCACCACTCGCACTTCCCGGCCAACGCACCAGAGAAATGTAGTGGCAAATCGCTATCAATGAACAAGTCCAGGAGTCAATTGACAGGGTCCAAGCCAGTTTATTTGTGCACATGCCCAGTCAGTCAGAGCTTCAAAGTAACTGAGCAAAAGTTTATACAGAGACATAACTTTTTATACCTCTCTTTCAGTTCGATACATGAATACTTTCTATTGGTTCTTACTTGATACATGCATTCTCCTCATTGGTTATACATTCTCTGCACCCATCCAATCAGAAATCCCTCCGGAGCGTAGCAACCAGCCCCTACCTCAGGATTTCTCTAACAATGGTGCAGTTCTTGGTTCCGTTACTTTCTAGTCCAAGGCTAACCTTGGCTCTTGGAATGCATGCTCTGAAACATTTCTGTTCTTTCTCATACAAAAGAATAATGAAAGACTTATAAATTCAAGGAAACTTCTTACTTAAGCAGTTTCAAACAGTTTTCTCATTTTTCACAGATTTTTTTAGTACTTTTCTAGCTAGAATGGGGGTCGGTATCCAGGCCTAACTTACAGGCCTTTCATAATAGCAGGCCATACTAGGCCATAGCCTACCACACAAAAGCTGCTATACTACATGCACACCCCCCAACCACCACAAAAAAACACAACAATGCATGGTTCAGGCCTGAACTAAAGCAACTCAGACAAGATCTGCGCAAAGTGGAACACAAATGACGCCACTCGAAATCCACAACATATCAATCCCTATACATGGCCAAACGAACAGACTACAGAAAAACCATAAACGATCTAAAGAAAGAACACTACTCTAATATCCTATCAAGGTCCATCAACCGTCCAAGAGAACTCTTTCAAATCATAAAATCCTTAACCAATAACACAAACAACGATACAACACACAATACTATTGATCCCCAAATACTGGCTAACTTCTACAAAGACAAACTAGCACAACATATCCCAAGACAATATAACCAAGATGTCCAATGCTCAACAATAAATCATACATGGTCGACATTCTCCCCACATCAAAGCATATGCTAGAGAACATTATCACCAAGGTCAACACAACTACCTCATACCTGGATCCCTGTCCAGTAAGCTGGATAAAGGCAGCCAAAACAGAATTTACCCCACTCATTCTCCTATCCAACACTTCTTAACAACTCGGCTATATGCCTCCAGCCCTTAAACATGCAATAATGTGACTAATACTCAAAAACAATACGATGGACAAAACCAACCCCACATCATACAGACCTATCTCTAGCCTCCCACTACTGACCAAACTAATCGAGAAGGCAATACTTATTCAACTCCAAGACCACATAGATCTGCATGCCCCTCTAGACAAGCAACAATATGGCTTTAAGCTCTACCATGGTGTGGAGACACTCCTATTCGACTGTATTCTACGTGGCATTAACAACACCAAAAATGTATATCTCCTCATCTTCCTAGACATCTCTGCAGCCTTTGACGGCGTAAAACCACCACATCATGTTATCTAGATTACAACATATAGGCATCAACAACATAGTTCTAAAATGGTTTAACTCATACCTATCAGAAAGAACACAGCAAGTAAAGATAGGCAACAACTTCTCCAAAACTTACAACCAAGAACAAGGTCTCCCCCAAGGCTCAGCACTCTCTGCACTATTATTTAACATTTACCTGCAACCTATCTGTTCCATATTTAAAAAATTCAAAATGCTATACCACATATATGTGGACGATATAATGTTATATCTCCCATTCAAAATAAATAATCCTCCAAACCAACAAATCACTGACTGCTTCACGGAACTAATCACCTGGCTTTCATCCCACAATCTCAAGATTAACTTTAGCAAAACGGAAGCCCTCTTTATAACCCATAACCAATACTTCACACCCCCTTCAAATATTAAAATTCACGATACAACTATAACTGTCAAAGAAGTGATAAAATACCTTGATGTAATCCTAGATCGCACCTTGGACATGGCTGCTTTCATAAAACACACAACAAAAAAGATTTACTATAAACTTAGATTACTAAAACAGCTCCACCCACTCCTCCACCCTAATGACTTCAAATATGTACTCAACACCATTGTCACCCCCCACTTCGACTGTGCTAACTCTTTACTCCAAGGATTGCCTAAACAAACATTAAATTAAGACCACTCCAGAATGTTCAACACATTGCAGCTAAAATAACAACAAATGCCAATCCCATTGACCA
Source organism: Ichthyophis bannanicus (assembly GCA_033557465.1). Classification (NCBI taxonomy): domain Eukaryota; kingdom Metazoa; phylum Chordata; class Amphibia; order Gymnophiona; family Ichthyophiidae; genus Ichthyophis; species Ichthyophis bannanicus. The sequence continues at coordinate 1,000,707,318 of CM066034.1, read as the reverse complement.
CATCACACCAATCTTATGCAGTCTTCACTGGCTCCCGATACAATACCGTACCCAGAACAAAATTATCATAACTACCTTCAAACTAATTAATGACATCTCCCCATCCCACCTATCATCCCTCATCTCTAGTGAAAAGAACATCCGCACCCAACAGGACTGCAGCAAAAACAAACTTACAACAACTACAGACTTCAGAAAAGCCAAAAAAACTGCAAACAGGAGGGCATTTTCCCATTATGCTCCCACCCTCTGAAATAGACTGCCGGATAGCTAAGAACCATAAAAGATCTTTCTACCTTCAGGAAAAAACTGAAAACATATCTGTTCATGCAGCACTTTGGCTCGATAACATAACTAATGTCCATAATCTTAGCACCCAACACATCCAGTCAATAACCTACTAGCAATTCACCTCAGCAACAAAAGAACACCTTGTATATAGTTAACATAAGAACACCTTGTATAGAGTTAAAAAAGTTCCTTCTACTGTTATTGTACACAGTTGTTACTGTTCCATGTAAACTGAATTATACTACTTTGTACTGTTCATATTGTTCATTGTAAACCACAATTGATCTGTAGGAAATCGCGGTATAAAAAAGTCAATTAAATAAATAAATAAATAAAAAGTGTTGAAACTAATACAATAACACATAAAGTATAACACTGACAGTTATTGCACTCAGTCTCCTTCAAAGTAGTTCCCTTCCAAAAAAACACACGTCCTCCAGTATTCCTGCCACTTCTGGAAACAATTTTCAAATGCGTCTTTCATTATGCTGTGAAGCTCCTGTGTCGAATTTTGCTTAATGGTCTCCAAGTCATCGAATCTCCTTCCTTTTAGTGGTAATTTCAGTTTTGGAAAAAAGAAAAAGTCACATGGTGCTAGGTCAGGTAAGTACAGAGGATGATGGACTTGTTTGATTTGGTGTTTGGCCAGGAACTGCTAGACAAGATGTGATGCGTGAACTGAGGCGTTATTGTGATGAAGCAACCATTCGTCATTCCTGTGCAACTCTGGCCTCTTACAATGAACTCCATCTCTCAAACAAGTCAGAATTTGGACATAGTACTCCTTATTATTATGGTTCGGAAGAATGTATCCTTGAAGGATACTACCAAAAGCAGAGAGGTTCCAAAAAAGAGTAAAGTAGCCCAAATGCCCTTGAGTATGGAGCAGACAGAGCTTAAAGATCCCAAATTACCCATGTCTACCAATAGTCAAATTAATATGAATAAAATACAGTCTCTAAAATGCTTGTATGCCAATGCAAGAAGTCTAAAAAACAAGATGGGAGAGTTAGAATATATAGCACTAAACGAGAGGATAGATATGATTGGAATATAAGAGACATGGTGGAAGGAGGACAACTAGTGGGACACTGTGATACCTGGGTACAAACTATATCATAATGATAGAGCTGATCAAATTGGTGGAGGGGTTGCGCTCTATGTTAGAGAGGGCATTGAGTCAGAAAGGATTAAAGTTTTGCAGGAAACAAAATTTGCTGTAGAATCTCTATGGATTGAAATTCCATGTAAAAAGGGGAAGGCTGTGGCAGTGGGGGTGTACTATCGACCGCCTGGCCAGAATGAACAAATGGATGATGAAATGCTCAAAGAAATCAAGGAAGCTAACAAAAGTTACAGCGCAGTAATAATAATGGGTGATTTCAATTACCCCGGTATCGACTGGGTCAGTGTCACGGCAGGACATGCTAGGGAGATAAAGTTCCTAGATGAAATAAATGACTGCTTCTTGGAGCAGCTGGTTCATGAACCGACCAGAGGGGAAGCAATATTAGACCTAGTCCTTAGTGGAACACCAGATGTAGTGCAAGAGATAAGGGTGTTGGGGCCACTTGGCAATTTTGATCATAGCATGATCGCCTTTGATTTAATTAGTGGAGGAGGGATAGTAAGGAAATCCACAGTACTACCTTTTAACTTTCGAAAGGGAGACTATGATAAAATGAGGAAAACAGTTAAGAAAAAGCTAAAAGGAGCAGTTGCAAAGGTTAAAGGCTTACATCAAGTTTGGGTGTTGTTTAAAAATACTATCTTGGAAGCCCAAGCCAGCTTTATTCCACGCTTTAAGAAAAGTGGAAGGAAGTCAAAAAAACTGCCAGCATGGTTTAAAGGTGAGGTCAGAGACGCTGTTGCCAAAAAAGCATCTTTCTGGAAATGGAAAAAAGAGCCAAACGACGAAACCTGGAAACAGCACAAGCACTGGCAAGTCAAATGCAAGGCATTGATAAAGCAGGCAAAGGGAGAATTTGAGAAGAAGCTTGCTGCGGAAGCAAAAACGCGAAATAAAGATTTTTTTCAAGTACATTCGCAGCAAAAAAACCTCTGAGAGAGTCAGTTGGTCCATTAGATGATAGAGGAGTTAAAGGGGCACTACGAGGTGACAAGTCCATAGTGGAGAGACTGAATGAATTCTTTGCTTCGGTCTTTACTGAGGAAGATATAGGGATGTTACCCATGACTGGAGTGGTATTTAAAGGTGCGGAAGAATTGAAGGAAATATCGATACATCGGGAAGATGTATTACAACTATTAGATAAACTGAAGAGTAGCAAATCACCTGGGCCGGATGGTATACATCCAAGGGTGTTGAAAGAACTGAAATATGAGATTGCAGACCTGCTATTAGTAATCTGTGAACTATCATTAAAATCATCTCTAATACCTGAAGATTGGAGGATCTCCAATGTAACACCAATTTTTAAAAAGGGTTCCAGGGGTGATCCGGGAAACTACAGACCTGTGAGCCTGATGTCAGTACCGGGAAAAATGGTAGAAACCATCATAAAGAATAAAATTACTCAGCATTTAGATAGTCATGGCCTAATGGGAGACAGCCAACATGGCTTTAGACAAGGAAGATCTTGTCTTACTAATCTGTTATGTTTTTTTGAAGGTGTGAATAAACAGGTGAGTCGGTTGATATAGTGTATCTGGACTTTCAGAAAGCCTTTGACAAGGTCCCTCATCGGAGACTTTTGGCAAAACTAAAGAGTCATGGGATAGGAGGCAGTGTACTACTGTGGATCAGGAACTGGTTAAAAGATAGAAATCAGAGGGTTGGGCTAAATGGCCAATTTTCCCAATGGAGAAAGGTGAATAGTGGTGTACCCCAGGGATCTGTGCTGGGTCCGCTGCTCTTTGACATATTCATAAATGACCTGGAAAGTGGAATAACGAGTGAGGTTATCAAATTTGCAGATGACACAAAACTATTTAAAGTTGTTAAAACCCAAGAGGATTGTGGAAAATTGCAAGAGGATCTTGATAAATTGGAATACTGGGCATCAAAATGGCAGATGAAATTTAATGTGGACAAGTGCAAAGTTATGCACCCAGGGAAGAACAACCCAAACTATGGTTACACGATGCAAGGTTCCACTTTAGGAACCACCACCCAGGAAAAAGATTTAGGCGTCATTGTGGATAACATGTTGAAGCCCTCGGCCCAGTGTGCAGCGGCGGCTAAGAGAGCTAATAGAATGCTAAGTATCATAAGGAAAAGGAATGGAAAATAAAACAAAAGATATTAAAATGCCTCTCTATTGTTCCATGGTGAGACCGCACCTTGAATATTGTGTGCATTTCTGGTTACCGTATCTTAAAAAGGATATAGTGTTATTAGAAAAGGTTCAGAGAAGAGCCACCAAAATGGTAAAGGGGATGGAAGGATACTCCTATGAAGAAAGGCTAAAAAGGTTAGGGCTCTTTAACCTGGAAAAGAGACGGCTGAGGGGAGATATGATAGAATTCTATAAATTAATGAACGGATTGGAACGGGTAAACGTAGATCGATTGTTTACGTTATCAGAATATAGAAAGACTAGGGGACATGCAATGAAGCTACAGGGTAAACTATTTAAGACTAATAAAAGAAAATATTTTTTCACTCAACGTGTAATCAAACTCTGGAATTTGTTACCGGAAGATGTAGTAAAGGTTGTTAGTGTAGCTGGGTTTAAAAAAAGGTTTGGACAAGTTCCTGGAGGAAAAGTCCATAAACCATTATTAAGAAGGGACCGAGGATATCAATGCTTGACCCAGTACAAGCATTGTGGAACCTGTGTCTTTTGGGGAAACTGCTAGGTACGTATGACCTAGATTGGCCACTGTTGGAAACAGGATACTGGGCTTGATGGACCTTGGTCTGACCCAGTATGGCATATCTTATGTTCTTATGATATGTTCTTATATTGATGGTTTGGCCCTTTGGAGCATACTCATGATAGAAACATAGAAATATGACGACAAAAAATGACCACATTGCCTATCTAGTCTGTCCTTCCATATCAACAGCTACAACAGTCCCCTTTTTTCCTTTAGAGATCCTTTGTGTTTGTCCCATGCTTTTTTGAATTCAGTTACTGTCCTCATCTCTACCACTTCCACTGGGAGACTATTCCACGGATCCACCAGTCTTTCCGTAAAGAAATATTCCCGCATATCACTCCTGAATCCATCCCCCTTCACCCTCATCCCATGTCCCCTCATAGCAAAACTTGCTTTCAATTGAAAGAGGCTCTCCCCCTGAACCCCCCCCCCCAATTGTAAACCAAGTTATATCTCCCGTTCAATGTAAGTGCATGACAGTTCCCTTGTCTCTGCACAAAGCTGTTATCTGTAAACCGCACTGATTTTAAAGAGCGCGGTATATAAAATAAATAAATAAATAAATAAAATGAACATTTATGCCACGGAGGTATTTAAACATCTCAATCATATCACCTCTATCCCGCCTTTCCTCTAAGGTGTACATATTAAGATCCTTAAGTCTGTCCTCGTATGCTTTATAATGAAGACCACTAACCATTTTAGTAGTCACCCTCTGCACCAACTCCATCCTGTTCACATCCTTTTAAAAGGTGTGGTCTCCAGAATTGCACACTATACTCTAAATGAGGTTACACCAAATACTTATAAAGAGGCACTATCACCTCCTTTTTTCTGCTAGCCATTCCTCTCCGTATGCACCTAAGCATTCTTCTAGCTTTTGCCGTCACCTTTTCTACCTGTTTAGCTATGTTAAGATCATCAGACACAATCACGCTTAGGCCCCGCTCTTCTTTAGTGGACAAAAGTACTTCACCCCCTATACTATATTGCTCCCTTGGATTGCTGCAGCCCAAATGCATAACCTTACATTTTTTAACATTAAATCCCAGCTGCCAAATTCTAGACCATTCTTCAAGCTTAGCTAAATCTCTCCTCATGTTATCTACACCTTCCTGGGTGTCTACTCTATTGCAAATTTTGGTATCATCTGCAAAAAGGCAAACCTTACACGACAGTCCTTCCGCTATATCACTAACAAAGATGTTAAAAAGAATCGGACCAAGGACAGATGCCTGGGCCACACGACTGGTAACATTCTTCTTCTCAGAGTGAGTTCCATTTACCTGTACTCTTTGTTGCCTTCCACCCAACCAATTTCTAACCCAAGCAGTAACTTTAGGTTCCATCCCTAGGGTGCTCAGTTTGTTTATAAGTCGCCTGTGAGGAATAGTGTCAAAGGCTTTACTAAAATCTAAATACACCACATCTAGGGCTCTCCTTCCTTCCAACTCCATGGTCACCCAGTCAAAGAAATCAATCAAATTTGTCTGACAAAACCTGCCTCTGGTGAATCCATGCTGTCTTGGATCAATGCCCTAGTAATCAAAGAAAACCGAGAACATGGCCTTGACATTGCTCCTCACCTTAAGGCTTTCTTGGGTATGGGAGAGTTTGGAGTCTTCCACTGTGAGGATCGAGCCTTAGTTTTTCAGTCATAACCAGAAACCCATGAATCATTGCCAGTAATAATCATTTCGATGAAATCTAAGTCATTTTCAGCGCATTTCAAGAACTCCCTGGCTGCAGACAGTCAATCTTCTTTTTGGTCAAGGGACGGGAGTTTTGGTATGAATTTTGCAGATACACCTCTCATCCCCAAATCGACAGTAAAAATAGGCTGTACTGACCCGAAACTGATGTCCATGTCCTTAGCCCCTGACAGTCAATCGAAGATTTTTATTTATTTTATTTAACTGTATTTATATCCCGCTTTTCACCGGGTCAAAGCGGCATTTGAGCATAATGCGGTACACACTGCTTCAACTCTGTCTTTCCTGCTCATGGATGGCCTTCCAGAATGTTTGTCACTGTCAACACTTTGGTGGTCATCTTGGAAACATTTTTACCAGTCATAAACGCAAACATGACTCATGGATTCATCATCATACATTTGCTGTAACTTGTCATAATTCTCTGAACAAATCTCCAAGTTTCTGGCAGAATTCAATGCATATTTGCTATTCAATTTTTTTCACTCATTGTAAATCTGATGAACTGCTTTTACATGATACCAAACATCACATGATTAAAAAAAAGCACAGGTATGCTACAGCCATGCTACACTCTGCAATGCAGAGCACATACAATAATTAGGTTGTTGCAGCGAAGTGCACGCAATGAATAAAACCAGGAGTCAATTCAAAGATCCAAGCCAATTTATTGTGCACAAGTCTCAGGCAATGTCACATTCAAAAAGGTCTGAACAATGGAGTCCAGTAAACAACTCCTTATATACCTTTCTTCTTCAGTTTAACACAGGCAAACTTTCTATTGGTCCCAATGCCCCCTGCACTTGTCCAATCGGGACCTCTCTCTGGGTCTAGCACCCTGTTCCCCCTGCTCAGACTTCTTTAACAATGGCTCAGTCTCAAACATTGATACTTCTCTACTGCAAGGTCATTTCTGGCTTGAGGAATGCAAGCATTGAAACATTTCTTTCCTCAGAACACAGGAGAATAATACAGGATTTATGAATTCATGAAAACTTCTTTGGTAAGCAGTTTTAAAACAGTTTAAAGCATTTTCTCAAACTTTCACTGACTTTGGTTTTTCTTAGCATTACTAGTCTCAGGTGGGGGTAGGGACTCAGGCCTAACTTACAGGCCTTTCATACATTTTCAGGCTATTCTAGGCCATAGCCTGCCACATTCCCCCCCTTTGATTATTCTCACCCGCAAGTGAGAAAGGGTGAGAATCAAATCGCACATTACACTCGGGCATAAGTATCACATTGGGGTATAGGATAATATTGCCACATAGCTAATATTTTTGTAGCTGCCTTACGTTCAACAGTACTATCTATGACTGAATTCAACATGTTTAAGCATAGGGGTAGGAAACATGGGAGAAACAAGCAGATAGCCAATATTGATAAGACAATGAACACAAGTGTTTTCAGGCCGCCCATCCCTGAGAATAGAGAACCAAACCATCCTTCAAGTTGCAAGCTATGCCAGGTCTGGACTGGTACATAGGTTTGCTTCCTCATATGATTGGCTATATCTTCTACAACTTGTCCTTCATTATCGATTTGCAAACAACAGTTAGTTAAATTCAGCTTTCCACACACCCCTCTTTCAGCTGCAAGTAAATAATCTAATGCTAAGCGATTCTGGTAAATAGCTGTACGCATTTGTGTGGCTTGTTTAGCTAACAGGGTTAGTGCTTTACTAGTTTCATTGGTTATTATTTCAACAACAGCTTGCAAACGTATATACGATTTAACATATACACAGGGGTGTGGTAACCCCAAGAGCCATCTTGTGCCCAGGTAGCAGGTCCATAGTAGGAAACAATTCTCTCCGGTGGCCATTCTTCAGATGTTGCATCCCATTTGTCCCACTGGCCTATCTTCAGAGCTTCTCGTTTCTGTCGACTCTTATATACGGGAAATCCCAGCTGTTCCCCATGGGAAATAGGCAAAAGGAAGAAAGAAGGTTGTATGGTCCCCAAAACACACACGCTTCCCCAGTTAGCAGGGAGTTTAGCATAGGCTCGAGTTCCACAGATCCAATATAGTCCAGGTGGAGCTTGCCAGGTGTGGTGAGAAACCAAATTTTTCCATAGCCTGGCAAGATTAGGAAAAATAATCAAAGGATTGGAGGGCTCCGGAGTTTTAACACCTGACCACCAGGATGTCTTTTTGGTAGTAGCATTATAGTACCTCTGGTTCAAACAGACCAATTGTCCAACTAACATAGTAAAGTGTGGTCCGGTGCGAGCAAAACATAGGTTACCAACAATGGGGTTAGCTAAGACCCATTCACTGATAGCTTTATGCAGATCAGTTTGGTTGAATGGTACAGAATAGTTCAATTCTTGCGCTTCCCAAGGCCACTGGTCTCCCATTTTGGCGCCCCCACAGAAGAGACAGTCAGAGATGTGGAGACTTGAGGCTACGGCTCCAGCTAATTCAATAAACAGATTTCGGGAGGCATGGGGAACTACAAACTCTGCTCTCATGGCCTCATGGAAGGTGTGATGTATTCGATAAGGTGAAGAGACATGGGTTTTCGTGTTAAGTTGGATATATACAAAAGTTCCAGGGTCAGTTCCACTTCCTGCTATACGTAGTCCGAATCGGAATCCCTGCTTCCATTGGCTCGGGTCGAGGATGAGGAGCCGTAGGGGATTTGTCGCGGGGCTGCCCCGTCTACGCCTTAAGAATGTTGGGGTGACCCCCGGCAAAGATTATACTAGGCAGTCAAGGGAATGTAAGTTCACTCGGCGTAGTTGAAAGAAGTGACCTCACAGATTCCAACTACCTAGGAGCACTCATTAATGAGACCAGGTGGAGGGAAATAAGGCTTTTATTCCCTGTTAAATGCAAAGGTTCAACATAAGAGATAATCATTGAAAACAGAAAGTCCTTTGTGTCAAAAAGGTACCAGTATTTACAATAGTTGCTTAATTGTTGCTTCACAATTAAGGCAGGCTTCACCACCGGAATTCAGTACAAGCAAACAGCAAATAAATTTAATTAATTCTTCTTCGCTATACAGAGCACACAGACTCTGGAGCTGAGGCTGTGCACAAGTCACATTCCATAAGTTCTGGCAGAGATAAGGGAACAGTATTTGGGTATTCAATTTCCATAGAATCTCCTTCACTATACTCAGTAGAGGAATATTCACTGTCCCTATCTGACCCAGACTTGTAGGTTAGGACTCTGGGGTCTGACTTCCCATAGCCAGGGGTTCTCAAGGCTGCAGGAATTTGATTAAACCAATCTGGTTTCTTTTCCCTCACATAAGGGGCACGGGTTTTAGCAGAGCCTTTAGGAGCACAGTATTCACAGTCATTGGTTAGTGATTCATACCTGGATTTGGACGAGTTGGAATCAACAGTGTTTTCTCTTCCAGCCACTTTCCTTTGGTAGCAGACCCTCTGCCTGCCAGCATTGGATACAGCTGTGCTTCTAGGCAGTTGAGTAAAACTTGTCCTGGATTCCCCTCTCTCTCTGGGTAAGAACTCCAGCTGACCATAAAAGTGCTTTCTGACCTGGTAAAACTTGATAATAATCCTTCAGAGATTGTAAGCTCTTCTCAGAACCCTTCTCCCTGGTTCTTGGCTTCTGTCTCTCTGTTCTGGATTCAGGCAGACTGTAAGAACAGGGTGTGGCAGACACTCTCACCTTAGAGCTGGCTCTAGCAAACTTCCCTTGTACAGCAGGGTCAGTTTGGGCCTTCTGGCTCCCAGCCATGTGAAGTCTGTTCCTTCTCAGGTCCTTCTCAGCCTTCTCTGCCTTCTCCTGGTCCTTCTCAGCCTTCTCTAGGTGCTTCTCGGGCTTCTCTCGCTCCTTTCCAGCCTTCTCTGCTTTACAAGCATTCTGTTCTGATTTATAAAGCAAACTCATTGGGATGACTTCCGGGTTCATTTCCAGGTGCAAGTCATCAGAGTTCCCAGGCTCATTAACTCCCGAATGTCTGTTCCTGCTCCCTCTAGCTGTGCCTGGGGGTAATTGCACACCTAGATCTTTAAAAGAAACAGGATTTCTTTTTAAACACTCATCTGTATTGACACACGCCTCATGACAGATTACAAGCACCTTTCTTGCACTTCTGAGGTTCCAGCAGGGCCGGATTTACCTATACGCCAACTACGCCGTGGTGTAGGGCCCACAGCTGACAAGGGCCCACAGTCTTCTTAAAATTAAATTTAAAAAACAAACGCTGGCTGCCGCCGCGGCAGCATGGACTGTCCCGCGGGGCCCCCTCTGCTGCCGCGGCAGCATGGCTTGAAGGCAATGAAAGCTTCGTGTATGTGGCACCTACTGATGTCCCAGGCTGTATATCCAGCTGGGTAACTCGGCGTTGCTTTGATATCGAAAATGGGATTAAATACTTTCCGTAGGCGCAAGGCCACCGAGTTGGAATTTTAGTTCTTAATGAATAGGCTTCTCTTCCTTACCGTTTTCTTTTTAATGCATTATGTTTATTGGTTTATTTCCTATTGAGAAGTGTTTCATTTTGCTAAACTGTTGGAAAGAAAAGCTTTAAGAGAACTCAAGCCTCTTATCTATTTGAAAACATGTCAGATTGTAGAAACGCTTTTTAAAATTTTAGTATTATGGTGTGTATTGTCGTCTTGCTTCAGCCATCGATACTGATGGTTCGGAGCGTTGTGTGTTTCTGTAGTAGCTTTCCTTCCCGGAAGTGAATGGTAAAGATTTTTAAATCGATCTCGAGCCGTTACCACCACCCGAAATCATAAGTGCCTTGACTGGTAATGCAGGCTGTAAGGTAGGGTAAAGCAGCGACTTTCTTGTAGTTCCTAAACAGTTTAGAGTAGCTAAACACAACGAGGTAATACAATAATTAAACCAGTATGCATATGCCTTAATTTGAAGTGAGAGAACTGTTACTGTTATAATTACATTTTTTGATAATCTTACAACTGGGCGCTTTCTAGTTAAAATGTTATTCTGAATCCTATCAAATCCAGTTTCAACTATTGTAATTGGTTTAACTGTTACTTGTAGTGTATTGTCATGTTTTCTGTTTATACCGCACCAAATTTAATTTAACATTGGAGATTGTTGCTTGAAACTCAAGCTTCAGCACTGTTTCTGTAAGCTTTAGAGAAGAAAACATTTTACGCGATTAACTTGAAACATCATTGTAAGAATTGTAGCGTCATCTTGTCATAGGTGTTATCTGAGGTAGATGCCTTTAGAACCTCCCCCCCCCCCCCAACAAAAAGCAATACTGTAGTTTCTTTCTCAAGCTTTTTCCTTAGCAGTGTTCAGAAGCCATTGGCAGCTTTGGAAACGGTTGCAAAAAATCTCTTACTCAAGTGCTGTGTAATACTAAGAAACATTAACGATTTTTTTTAAGTTGGTGACAACTCATTTTTGCTGAATTTGGTATACATCACTATAAAGGCTGGTAGCTTAATTTAAAACTGAAGGACATGGTTTCAAAAATGTTCACTTTACTGTGAAACGTAAATGGTGAGATGAATGATCAGATGGGTCACTTTTAGACGTTGCTCTTGGGGGGTCAATAATGGAAACATTCTAGTTGACAAGTTTTCTATCGGTGGTAAAATTTATACAGGATGGCCTCAGTGAACATGTAGGAAGACACGTGTCGATTCTAAACAAATGCTAATATTTTCAGCTGTTTTACATTTAACCTTAATGGCAAGCTGATATATTCACTTGGCTCCATTGTATGTTAAACAAGATGCGGGACACTCCCCCCCCCCCCCCCCCTTTAATGTAAGGTGAATCTTTCTTGCTTTCTTGGATATTATTTTTAAGTAAAGTTATTCGTGTTATTCTTTGAGGCTGAATATTATAATTTTTTAGAAAGCTTTTTACAGTCAAATTACTGGATGTGTAGCATTATACTTTCTGAAATGCCAGAAAAAAACCCCGTGATGCTGGTTCAAAGTCCTGTCCATAAAAACTGGAGTGTTTCATGTTCCAATGCTGTCAGTTTGCTATGTTTGTATTGTAAGCTGGCATTTTACTTATTTTGATTCACATGACTAATTTTACAGTGTGAGTTTGGAATAGCTTAATTGCTGGAATATGCTTAGCTGCCTTTTTTTCTGTAATTTAGTGTCTGTGAAAACTGCTTATGATTTGTGTTCAGAAGTATAGTATAAATCTGAAATTGCTCCTAATACGAACTTTAATTGTAAAGCACTTTTTCCCGCAGAGCTGGCTTTTGCCATGCAATCTGTTCTCTTTCCCCAGTAGGTCATGTATTGTTGTTCTCTGAAATGTATTGGTTTAATATTTGCAGTGTTGTCTTTTGATAGGTAGGTTCTGGTGCTTTGTGAGTCCTGGTAGTGCTGTTAGGATACGGCGGGTTTGCTATGGGTTCTAAATGGGCAGTGTTTGTAGTAGTTCCTAATGTGTCTGGCAGTTGGCACTGGATTATAGTAATGTAGAAATCTTTTAGTCTTTCTTTATTCATACACTCATTAAGAGGCACGTTTACTAAAAGTTAGTATATGGTAACATTATGCAAATATTTATGCAAATGAGGCACTTATGCAAATGATGCCCCGCACCCCCCTTGGGCCGCCCCTGCTGGGGGCCCACAATTTTTGTTGGCGTAGGGCCTCACTCAAGGTAAATCCGGCCCTGGGTTCCAGTAGGGGTAATCTTTCTAAATTGGCCTTGCGATTATCTCCATCTTGTCCAGTAGGGACCCCAGACCAGGTAGCATAGTACACACAGTCCCATTTTGGACAGAAATAGGCATCTTTTGATGGCTTACCATAAGTGGATGGAGAATGTATTCCAGTGCATATTCCCCATCTGTATGCACCTTCGGGACACATATATTTGTCATCATGGTAGTAGGCTTGTTCCCATGACCTACACCTGTGATAGTCATTTCTATTTATATTTATTCCAAATGCAACAAAGCCTCTACAAACCGCGCCTTTGCCTTATCTGCACTGTCATGCTGGAACAACCTACCGACCAACATCCGAGCCATAAACAACCTTCACCAATTCAGAAAAGCTTTGAAACACTACCTTTTCCTTCAATGCTTTCCCAACTCTGAGGACATCACGTAGCCACAGCCCACCCATACCCTCCCGACCAACCCTGACTCCACTCCCACAGCGAACTTTAAATAGCATGCATAGATATATTGAAGAGTTATGTACATAGTATTTACCTATTCTCCAAGTTTAATTTCCTTGTTTTACTGTAAGTCCAATGTAAACCCCACTCTGGACATTTATGTTACTTGTAAACCGTGCTGATGTTAAATAGTGCGGTATATAAACAATGTTAAATAAATAAATAAATAAATAAAAGATCACAAGCATCAAAGTTCAGGGGCGCAGGTCGGGTGGGATCAGAAAGTTGACGTGTAGCATTTATGAGGGTTCCATCCTCATCATTCCATCATAGTTCCAGGACATAGTAAGAAGGATTCTATCTGGGACTAAAACAGGTGCGAGTCTTTCCATTTGTGCAGATATTCAGTTCTGTACCATTATACATGCACTGGCTGACTGTACCAGTGCAAGTGTAGTAAGAGTGCTAAAGTAAAGTCTGGGTGACCTTCATCCCAGTTCGGGTAGTGGTTATACAAGCTGCACAAGGGGGCAGGGCAAAAGTTGTTCCAAGGGGCCCCAGGGCTACCGCAAAGATAAAACAGTAGTAGGTGATCATCATGATCATAGTCTCTTAGGATGGATAAACTGAAACTTTGATAACTCAGAACCTGAAAACTTCTCCTTCCTCAGCTTCCAGAAGTGGGGTTGCAGGTCCTCACGGTGGTGGTGGTTTTCTTCGCAGTGTAAGTTGCAATGGTGATGCAGGATCGGCGGTCGAAGTCCAAGGACGACTCTCAGGAACTGCTGCTGGCTTTACTCGACTGTGGTGAACCCAGGAGTCTATTTCAGCCACTTTGACTGCTGTTGGCATTGACAGCAAAACGACATATGGTCCCTTCCAATGGGGTGCCAACGGTGTCTTCTTCCACTCTTTGACCCACACCGAGGCTCCAGGCTTGAAAGGATGCAATGGTTCTGTCGGATTGATAGGCAACTGGTCCTGCACCCAGGTATGGAGGCCCTGGAAAACAGAACTTAGAGCCAACAGTTCTTGTCTAGTGATTTCTGATCCAATCTGACTCATATCCCCCCTTATCCCCTGAACTATGGGCGGGGGTCACCCATACAGAATCTCAAATGGGGAAACTCCTATTGACTTGGTGGGGGCTGAGCGTATTCTGAGAAGGGCTATGGGAAGAGCTTAGGGCCACTTCAGGCGGGCTTCCTGACAAAGTTTGGACGACTGAGACTTCAAGGTTCGGTTCATTCTCTCTACTTTCCCTGAACTCTGGGGTCTATAAGCTGTAGGTAACTTCCACTGTATTTGCAGAGCATGGGCTAATTGCTGAGTTACTTGTGACAAAAAGGAGGGCCCATTGTCTGACCCTATGGCCAAGGGTATTCCGAACCGGGGAATAATTTAATGGAGCAGGGCCTTGGTGACTTCTCTGGCTTTTTCAGTTCTGGTGGGGAAAGCTTCCACCCACCCAGAGAAGGTACAAACTAGAACCAATAAGTAGCAGTATCCATTTGCTCGTGGCATTTCTGCAAAGTCTATTTGGATACTTTCCATGGGGGTAACTCCCACCGATTGAACTCTCGGAGGTGGGACAGGACCTTGCCGGGAATTATTCTTTGCACAAGTCACACATTTTCGGGCTATTGATGCAGTCAAGGGTCCCAGCAGTGAGATACAAAAATAAGGTTTCAGAGCCTTCTCCATTGCAGTTTTCCCATAATGTGTAGCTTGGTGGAAGGCGTGGACAAAGGCTGGACCCAGGGCTTCAGGGATTACAGTCGTGCCAGGGGGTGAGCTACCCTCGGGTGGTGGCAGCACTATCCATCCAGTTTCTGATTACTGTCCCCCCTCATTTTGACAGTAGTAGTTCAGTTCAATTGGGGTATATCGAGGAGTCCAAGCACTGAGAAGTACTGGAAATATGGCTGCTTGAACTGTAGGGACAGAAATTTTCCCAGTGATTGCTGCTTCCCGTGCTGAGGCATCGGCAAATCTGTTCCCTCGGGACACTTCTCCATCTCCGGTCTGGTGACCTCTGCAGTGCATTACAGCAGCTTGTTTGGGGGCCCATACTGCTTTCAATAAAGTCAATATTTCTGGACCCTACTTGATGGACTTGCCTCCCGAGGTTATCAATCCGCACTCTTTGTACAGAGCTCCATGGGCATGTAATGTTGTGAAGGCATACTTTGAATCTGTGTATACATTCAGACGGATCCCAGTCCCTATTGTCAGTGCTCGGGTGAGGGCTATTACTTCGGCCTTCTGTGCTGAGGTTCCCGGGGCCAGCGCTGATGATTCTATTACCATGTCCAGGGTCACCACTGCATAGCCAGCACATCGTTGTCCATTAATAACAAGACTGCTTCCATCCACAAAGAAAGTCCTTTCAAGGTTGCTTAAGGGGATATCAGTTAAGTCCGGGCGACTTGAGTATACAGTGCCCATAACTTCTAGGCAATCATGGTCAGGAAGGCTGGGGCCAGCTGGTAGTAGAGTAGCAGGGTTCAAGGTTTGACTGAAACTCAACTGTAGTCGGGGATTTTCACACAGCATACTTTGATACTTCAACATTCGTGCGTTGGTGAACCAGTAGCTCCCTTTGTGTTCCATAAGGGTCAAAACAGAATGTGGTACAGTAACTTGGAGATTCTGTCCCAAAGTGAATTTGTCAGCTTTGCTCACCAAGAGGGCTGTGGCTGCAACGGCTCTTAGGCAAGGTGGCCATCCTTTTGCAACAGGGTCCAATTGTTTTGATAGATAGGCTACAGGTCGTTGCCAGGATCCAAGAGGCTGAGTCAATACTCCCAATGCATTCCCACTTGACTCATGGACATAGAGACGAAATGGTTTCCGTACATCTGGTAGGCCCAAGGCTGGTGATGACATCAATGCTGCTTTTAGCGATCTGAACGCTTTATCTTGTTCTGGGCCCCATTCCATGAGAGATCGTTCCATTCCCTTTGTGGCTTGGTACAAGGGTTTTGTCAAGAGAGCAAAGTTGGGTATCCATATTCGGCAGTAGCCCGCAGCTCCCAGGAAGGCCCACACCTGCTTTCTGGTGGTGGGGGTTGGGATGCGGCATACTGCTTCCTTTCGCTTGAGTCCCAATTTCCGGATTCATTTGAACAGATGGAATCCTAGATTTTTCACTTCTGCTTGGCACAACAGTGCTTTGTCTCTTGAGACCTTGTATCCGGCATCATTCAGGAGGTGCAAGAGATCACTGGTGGCTTGCACACATTCAGTTCTGGAGTTAGTGGCTATGAGCAGATCATCTACATACTGAAGCAAGACTCTTTTTCCTGGAGTCACAGAATAGCTTGAAAGATCTTGGTTGAGAGCAGCACTGAAGATAGTGGGTGAGTTCTTGAATCCTTGAGGTAATCGAGTCCAAGTGAGTTGACCTCGTCTTCCTGTGGTTGGGTTCTCCCATTCAAAGGCGAACAGGAGTTGACTGGTGGATGCCAGAAGTATACAGAAGAAGGCATCTTTCAAATCCAGAAAAGTGAAATGAGTAGCTTCTGCTGGAATCAGTCCCAGGAGAGTGTAAGGATTTGGTACTACTGGATGTATAGTTTCAACAGCATTGTTCACTCATCGCAAATCCTGCACTGGGCCGTAGTCACCTGTCCCAGGCTTCTTGACTGGGAGGAGGGGGGTGTTCCAAGGCGATTGGCATTCCCTGAGGAGTCCATACTGTAGTAATTTCTTTAGATGACAATGAATGCCTTCGATTGCTGGTCGTGGGAGAGGATATTGTCGCACATGCACTGGTTCTGCTCCTGATTTAAGGGTAACAAGCACAGGAGCTATACTCTTTGCTAGGCCAGGAGAATTATCCTCCGCCCCTACTCCGGGTGAAGTTCAGATGCTGGTGGGTATACGGGGGCTAGCTGCTCTGGATGAAGGAAGACGATAGAACCGCCATTCTTCTTCTCGGGGGACAGTCAGCACCATCAGGCCGGCAGATTTCGAATTCACAGTCATTTCCATTTTTCCTCCCTCAACAAAGGATATCTGCTCCTGGAGCTTAACAAGAATGTCTCGGCCCAAGAGGGGGTTTGGGCATTCAGGTATATACAGGAACTGATGCGTTATTTTCTGTCCCCCTAGTTCACAGGTGCAGTTCTGCAAAAACAATTTCGTGGTTCTAGTTCCAGTAGCACCAAAAATGGTGACAGATCGAGAAGACAAAGGAGCCACTGGCTTAGCCACTACTGAATGTTCGGCCCCCGTATCTACCATGAAGTCCATGTACTGGTCCCCAATCTTTAAGTTGACCATAGGCTCCTGGGGACCCAGGGATAACTTGGAGCCCGGTCTGGCCTAGTCCTCATCCACGTAGTCGTCTTCAGTGGTCGCCAGTCCTTCTACGGAGGCTTCTTCCTGCTGGAATTGTGCGCGCTGCATTCCTCCTCGTTACTGGAATCGCCCCCCTGCTCTCCCGGTGCTCCCTCCTCCCCTCCAGGGGGTGGAGCTACTATTCGGGCATTCGTTCTTCCAATGTCCTTCTTCCTTACAATAGGCGCACTGATTTGCACCTAAGGGGGACCGAGCGCTCCCTCGGCCCCTTTCCCGTCCTCGGGTCCTTCTGTTTGAGTATCCTCCTCCACGTCCTTCAACTAGAGCTGCAGCAAGCAGGTCAGCTTTCTTCTTCATCTTTCTTTCACTTTCCCTTTTACATTCTTGATCACGATTCACAAATACCTTCTGGGCAACTTCCATTAACTGTGCTGTATTCATGCCCGCAAATCCTTCCAACTTTTGCAGTTTTCGTTTTATGTCTCCCTGTGACTGATTCACAAAAGCAGCATTTACCATGCGCAAATTCTCCTGGGCCGCTGGATCATATGGGGTATAAAGTCTATAAGCTTCAGATAATCGCTCATAGAAGGCGGCTGGACTTTCATCTGGGCGCTGAAGAACGTCCGCTACCTTCCCAACATTCATGGGTTTTTGGCCTCCTCTCTTCAGGTCTTGCAGTAGGGCCTGGCGGAACCGGGTAAGGGCCTTCTCCCCAGCCGCTCTATTCGGGTCCCACCCCGGATCTTCATTTGGGAAATCTGCGGCAGCTGCCTGTTGGGGATCTAGGTCTCTCCCATCTACAGGGTTCTCTTCCAGCCATCGAGTGGTTGCTCGCACTATCCGTGCCCGCTCTTCAGTAGTAAAAATGGTGGACAAGAGCTGGCGGCAATCAGACCAGGTAGGCTGGTGGGTCTGCATGATACTAGACATTAATTCTTCAGATCTTGGGGTTTTTCAGTATAGAAGGCATAGTGCGTTTTCCAGTTCAATAAATCTGTGGTAGAAAAGGGCACATAAACGAGACTAGTTGGCCTGGCCATAACCTGACCCTCTTCATTGAGAATAGGTATTCCGGGAACCTGGCGTAATGGTATTTGGCAAACTTCTTTCTGGCCCGCCCCTCTGCTTTGGAGGGTGTAGCACAAATTTGCGGGCCCAGCGGTGGCTCTTCTGCTAGGGCCTGGGCTAATGGGTGACCCCGGACTGGCAGATGATCCCCCGCTGGCAATTCCTTCAGTAGACGGCGGCTCTGCCGTGGAACTTTGATCGGGGCTGGGACTCTGGCTTCGGGGAGGGGGTTGCCCTCCTTCAGGCAACGGAGGTGGCTGGTGGGGTGGAGGCAAATTGGCTGGAGGGACTCTCCCTTCCCCTGGCTCTGCTTGGGGTAACGGTGGAGCTGACGGGACTGGTCTATACAGAAACAGGGGCAGATGGTTTGGGATCACTGGAGATTCAGGGGAAGCGTAAATGGGGGGGGGGGGGGTTTCTTCCTTAGCCCCCAGGACCCCCTTCATAGTTGCTAACATTATCCTGCACTGCTCCTCACAGCAGGGCTTCATCCAGGGGGGTCGCCTTTCACAAATATCTAACCAGGAGTCTATGTAGGGAAATTGGTCAGGGTGATGTCTACGCACTATCCTATGCACTCGGGACACAATTCTAATATCAAAAGTACCCTCAGGTGGCCATGCGGCGTCCAGCACCGGCCACTCCCTACCACACAATATTTCTAATCGGGACTGAGACATTTTCATCCCGTAATCACCGCTAAATCCCTTCTTGAAATTCGTGATCATACAGTTCAGCAGAGTTTGCACAGACTCTGCTCCTCTCATTATGACGTACAAGACAGGAGACAAAGAGGGCGGGTAGTATGGCTGCCGGTAAGGGGTCCGTACAGCCCACAGAACAATAAGGGAGACAAACACCAAACGCTTCCTCCTTTTTGCGACCTGGGCGCGGTCGCCCGGCCAGGAACTGCGCTACTCAGGAGTCCGCTCTCGCTTGGTCTGTGTTTCAAGACCTCTCATTCACTCAAACAAACAGGCATGCCAACAGGTTCCCAAAATTCCATAAAGGCCTATCTTACTTATTCATGAGGGGTGGGGTTTCGTCCTCGCGCATACTCATGCAAGGAGTACTCGGCCACACCCTGAGAGGTGATTAGACTCTCGGTACCTTAAACCAAATCAGTCTCGCGCATACTCATGCAAGACTTTCCCATAGCTAACTAACTAAAAACCAGACAAATTTCTACTCAACGGATCCGGTAGCTAATGCGCTGCGCAACCAGTTCCTCCTTGGGTTGAATCCTGGACTCTCCTCGGGTTCGGAGGTGTTGGCTGGTCAGACCCGGCAGGCTGCCGAGGCAGGGCAGAACCCTCTCCGATACAAGGGGATCGGCGGCGCCTGAGGTCTCCCCCCGCTGTCGGTCAGCCGCGGTCCCGACCGGACCAAACCTGGAGGCAGTAATACATGGTATACTCACTTGCGCACCATTCACGTACCCCACCTTCCCGGCCAACGCACCAGGAAACTGTTGCAGCGAAGTGCACGCAATGTATAAAACCAGGAGTCAATTCAAAGATCCAAGCCAATTTATTGTGCACTAGTCTCAGGCAATGTCACATTCAAAAAGGTCTGAGCAATGGAGTCCAGTAAACAACCCCTTATATACCTTTCTTCTTCATTTTAACACAGGCAAACTTTCTATTGGTCCCAATGCCCCCTGCACCTGTCCTATCGGGACCTCTCTATGGGTCTAGCACCCTGTTCCCCCTGCTCAGACTTCTTTAACAATGGCTCAGTCTCAAACATTGATACTTCTCTACTGCAAGGTCATTTCTGGCTTGAGGAATGCAAGCATTGAAACATTTCTTTCCTCAGAACACAGGAGAATAATACAGGATTTATGAATTCATGAAAACTTCTTTGGTAAGCAGTTTTAAAACAGTTTAAAGCATTTTCTCAAACTTTCACTGACTTTGGTTTTTCTTAGCATTACTAGTCTCAGGTGGGGGTAGGGACTCAGGCCTAACTTACAGGCCTTTCATACATTTTCAGGCTATTCTAGGCCATAGCCTGCCACAAGGTCGCTGCATGCTTTATAGCATTGTGGTGTGATGTATTGTTATATAGCATTGTTATATAGCTACACAACAAGTCTCCAAATACAAAGTGTTAGTCCAGGAACCCTTGTCAATCAAGAACATAAATGGTTAAGGAGAGGTGAACTGAAACTGAAGGATGAGAGATTGATAGTTGCAGCCCAGGACAGCGGATGACGGACTAGATGGTTTACAGTGAGCATTGAAAAATCTGACAAAACAGACATTTGTTGATTCTGTAAAAAAAGACCTGGAAACAGCAACTAATCTCATAGCTGGCTGTGAAGTTCTGATGGTGGAAAATTTCTGTACAGACAGGTACAACAAAGCACGCCTCATTCATTGGAAACGCTGTAAACACTGCAGCGTCACTGTGCCTGCAAAGCACTAGGATCATGACTCTAAGAATTACAGAGAATGAAAAGATTATAATCACCTAGGACATTCCCATTCTGACAGATAAGAAACTGGATGCAAGGAAACCTGACATAGTGGTAAAGGATAAAACCACCAGAACTACATTGATAATAGAGATGTTGGTTCTAAGAGTAATCTGAATTGAGTTGAGAGGGAGAAGATCTTCAAATATCAAGAAATGCAGTCAAAGTCCAAGAAAATGTGACAGAAAAATACAGAAATATTTCCCATTGTACTAGGAACCACAGGCTTGATAAAGCAGAATTTCCAAGAACATCTTGACAAAATGTCCATACATGGTATACCTTATGAACTCCAGAAGGCAGGATTTTTTTAGGCATGATGCAAGTACTACTGAGCATTAGCAGTACATTTGAGAGACAGATTGTGGCAGGCTATGGCCTAGAATAGCCTGAAAACATATGAGAGGCCTCTAAGTTAGGCCTGAGTCCCTACCCCCACCCGAGACTAGTAATGCTAAGAAAAAACAAAGTCAGTGAAAATTTGAGAGACTGCTTTAAACTGTTTTAAAACTGCTTAACAAAGAAGTTTTCCTGGATTCATAAATCTTGTATTATTCTCCTGTGTTCTGAGGAAAGAAATGTTTCAATGCTTGCATTCCTCAAGCCAGAAATGACCTTGCAGTAGAGAAGTATCAATGTTTGAGACTGAGCCATTGTTAGAGAGTTCTGAGCAGGGGGGAACCGGGAGCTAGACCCAGAGAGAGATCCCGATTGGACAGGTGCGGGGGGCATTAGGGAAAATTAGAAAGTTTGCCTATGTTAAACTGGAGAAGAAAGGTATATAAGGAGTTGTTTGCTGGAAGCCATTGCTCAGACCTTTTTGAATGTGACATTGCCTGAGACTTGTGCACAATAAATTGGCTTGGATCTTTGAACTGACTCCTGGTTTTATTCATTGCATGCACTTCGCTGCAAGAGTTTCCTGGTGCGTTGGCCGGGAAGGTGGGGTAGGTGAATGGTGCGCAAGTGAATATACCACGTATTACCACCTCCAGGTTTGGTCCAGTCGGGACCGCGGCTGACCGACAGCAGGGGGAGACCTCCGGTGCCACTGGTCCCCTTGCATCAGAGAGGGTTCCGCCCTGCCTCGGCGGCCTGCCGGGTCCGACCGGCCAACACCTCCGAACCTGAGGGGAGTCCAGGATTCAACCCAAGGAGGAATTGGTTGCGCAGCGTATTAGCTACCGGATCCGGTGAGTAGAAATTTGTCTGGTTTTTAGTCAGTTAGCTATGGGAAAGTCTTGCATGAGTATGCGCGAGACTAATATAGTTTAAGGTATCAAGAGTCTGATCACCTCTCAGGGTGTGGCCGAGTACTCCTTGCATGAGTATGCGCGAGGACGAAACCCCACCCCTCATGGATAAGTAAGGTAGGCCTTTATGGAATTTTGGGAACCTGTTGAAATGCCTGTTTGTTTGAGTGAATGAGAGGTCTTGAAACACAGACCAAGCGAGAGCGGACTCCTGAATAGCGCAGTTCCTGGCAGGGCGACCGCGCCCAGGTCGCAAAAAGGAGGAAGCGTTTGGTGTTTGTCTCCCTTACTGTTCCGTGGGTTGTACGGACCCCTTACCGGCAGCCATACTACCCGCCCTCTTTGTCTACTGTCTTGTACGTCATAATGGGAGGGGCGGAGTCTGTGCAAACTCCGCTGAACTGTATGATCACGAATTTTAAGAAGGGATTTAGTGGTGATTACGGGATGAAAATTTCTCAGTCCCGATTAGAAATATTGTGTGGTAGGGAGTGGCCGGTGCTGGATACCGCGTGGCCACCTGAGGGTACTTTTGATATTAGAATTGTGTCCCGAGTGCATAGGATAGTGCGTAGACATCACCCTGACCAGTTTCCTTATATAGACTCCTGGTTAGATATTTGTGAAAGGCGATTCCCCTGGATAAAGCGCTGCTGTGAGGAGCAGAGCAGGATAATGTTAACAACTACGAAGGGGGTCCCGGGGTCTAAAGAAGAACCCCCCCCCCCCATTTATGCTGCCCCTGAATCTCCAGTGGTCCCGAACCATCCGCCCCTGTTTCTGTATAGACCAGTCCCGTCAGCTCCACCATTACCCCAAGCAGAGCCAGGGGAAGGGAGAGTCCCTCCAGCCAATTTACCTCCACCCAATCAGCCACCTCCATTACCCGAAGGAGGGCAACCCCCTCCCCAAAGCAGGAGTCCCAATCCCGAACAAAGTTCCACGGCAGAGCCACCGTCTACTGAAGGAACTGCCAGCAAGGGATCATCTGCAAGTCCAGGGTCACCCATTAGTCCAGGCTACGCCTCCTATACTGAAAAACCCCAAGACCTGACAAAGTTAATGTCTAGTATCATGCAGACCCACCAGCCTACCTGGTCTGATTGCCGCCAGCTCTTGTCCACCCTTTTTACTACTGAAGAGCGGGCACGGATAGTGCGAGCAACCACTCGATGGCTGGAAGAGAGCCCTGTAGACGGGAGAGCCATTAAAGTTGGGAAGGTAGCGGACGTTCTTCAGCGCCCAGAGGAAAGTCCAACCGCCTTCTACGAGCGATTATCTGAAGCCTATATACTTTATACCCCATATGATCCAGTGGCCCAGGAGAATTTGTGCATGGTAAAAGCTGCTTTTGTGAGTCAGTCCCAGGGAGACATAAAACGAAAACTGCAAAAGTTGGAAGGATTTGCGGGTATGAATACAGCGCAGTTAATGGTAGTTGCCCAGAAGGTATTTGTGAATCGTGATCAAGAATGTAAAAGGGAAAGTGAAAGAAAGATGAAGAAGAAAGCCGATCTGCTTGCTGCAGCTCTAGTTGAAGGAAGTGGAGGAGGATACTCAAACAGAAGGACCCGAGGACGGGGAAGTGGCCGAGGGAGCGCTCGGTCCCCCTTAGGTGCGAATCAGTGTGCCTATTGTAAGGAAGAAGGACATTGGAAAAATGAATGCCCAAATAGTAGCTCCACTCCCTGGAGGGGAGGAGGGAGCACCGGGAGAGCAGGGGGGCGATTCCAGCGATTATGTGGATGAGGACTAGGCCAGACCGGGCTCCACGTTTTCCCTGGGTCCCCCGGAGCCTATGGTCAATTTAAAGATTGGGGACCAGTACATGGACTTCATGGTGGATACGGGGGCCAAACATTCAGTAGTGGCTAAGCCAGTGGCTCCTTTGTCCTCTCGATCTGTCACCATTGTTGGCGCTACTGGAACTGGAACCACGAAACCTTTTCTGCAGAACCGCGCCTGTGAACTAGGGGGACGGAAAATAACACATCAGTTCCTGTATATACCTGAATACCCAATCCCCCTCTTGGGCCGAGACATGCTTGCTAAGCTCCAGGCGCAGATATCCTTTGTTGAGGGAGGAAAAATGGAAATGACTGTGAATTCGAAATCTGCCGGCCTGATGGTGCTGACTGTCCCCCGAGAAGAAGAATGGCGGTTCTATAGTCTACCTTCATCCAAAGCAACTAGCCCCGTATACCCACCAGCATCTCAGCTCCGCCCGGAGTATGGGCGGAGGATAATCCTCCTGGCCTAGCAAAGAATATAGCTCCTGTGCTTGTTACCCTTAAACCAGGAGCAGAACCAGTGCATTTGTGACAATATCCTCTCCCACGACCAGCAATCGAAGGTATTCATTGCCACCTAAAGAAATTACTACAGTATGGACTCCTCAAGGAATACCAATCACCTTGGAACACCCCCCTCCTCCCAGTCAAGAAGCCTGGGACAGGTGACTACCGCCCAGTGCAGGATTTGCGACAAGTGAACAATGCAGTTGAAACTATACATCCAGTAGTACCAAATCCCTACACTCTCCTGGGACTGATTCCAGCAGAAGCTACTCATTTCACTGTTCTGGATTTGAAAGATGCCTTCTTCTGTATAAGCCTAGTATCCATCAGTCAACTCCTGTTCGCCTTTGAATGGGAGAACCCAAACACAGGAAGACGAGGTCAACTCACTTGGACTCGATTACCTCAAGGATTCAAGAACTCACCCACTATCTTCAGTGCTGCTCTTAACCAAGATCTTTCAAGCTACTCTGTGACTCCAGGAAAGAGAGTCTTGCTGCAATATGTAGATGATCTGCTCATAGCCACCAACTCCAGAACTGAATGTGTGCAAGCCACCAGTGATCTCTTGCACCTCCTAAATGAAGCCGGATACAAGGTCTCAAGAGCTAAAGTGCAGTTGTGCCAAACAGAAGTGAAATACCTGGGATTCCATTTGTCCAGAGGAATCCGGAAATTGGGACTCGAGCGAAAGGAAGCAGTATGCCGCATCCCAACCCCCACCACCAGAAAGCAGGTGCGGGTCTTCCTGGGAGCTGTGGGCTACTGCCGAATATGAATACCCAACTTTGCTCTCTTGGCAAAACCCTTGTACCAAGCCACAAAGGGAATGGAACAATCTCCCATGGAATGGGGCCCAGAACAAGATAAAGCATTCAAATCGCTGAAAGCAGCATTGATGTCATCACCAGCCTTGGGCCTACCAGATGTACAGAAACCATTTCGTCTCTATGTCCATGAGTCAAGTGGGAATGCATTGGGAGTGTTGACTCAGCCTCTCGGATCCTGGCAACGACCTGTAGCCTATCTATCAAAACAATTGGACCCTGTTGCAAAAGGATGGCCACGTTGTTTAAGAGCCGTCGCAGCTACATCCTTCTTGGTGAGCGAAGCTAATAAGCTCACTTTGGGACAGAATCTCCAAGTCACTGTACCACATTCTGTTTTGACCCTTATGGAACACAAAGGGAACTACTGGTTCACCAACGCACGAATGTTGAAATATCAAAGTATGCTGTGTGAAAATCCCCGACTACAGTTGAGTAAGTCAAACCTTGAATCCTTCTACTTTATTACCAGCTGGCCCCGGCCCTCCTGACCATGATTGTCTGGAAGTTATGGGCACAGTATATTCAAGTCATCCAGACCTTATTGATATCCCCTTAAGCAACCCTGACAGGACTTTCTTCGTGGATGGGAGCAGTCTCGTCATCAATGGACAACGATGTGCTGGCTATGCAGTAGTGACCCTGGGCATGGTAATAGAATCATCAGCTCTGACCCCGGGAACTTCAGCACAGAAGGCCGAACTAATAGCCCTCACCCGAGCACTGACAGAAGGGACTGGGATCCGTCTGAATGTATATACAGATTCTAAGTATGCTTTCACAACATTACATGCCCATGGAGCTCTGTACAAATAACGCGGATTAATAACCTCGGGAGGCAAGTCCATCAAGTATGGCCTAGAAATAATGACTTTATTGGAAGTGGTATGGGCCCCCAAACAAGTTGCTGTAATGCACTGCAGAGGTCACCAGACTGGAGATGGAGAAGTGTCCCGAGGGAACAGATTTGCCGATGCCTCAGCATGGGAAGCAGCAATCACTGGGAAAATTTCTGTCCCTACAGTTCAAGCAGCCATATTTCCAGTACCTCTCAGTGCTTGGACGCCTCGATATACCCCAAACGAACTGAACTACTACTGTCAAAATGAGGGGGGGGGCAGTTATCAGAAACTGGATGGATAGGGCTGCCACCGCCCGAGGGTGACTCACCCCCTGGTACAACTGTGATCCCTGAAGCCCTGGGTCCAGCTTTTGTCCACGCCTTCCACCAAGCTACACATTATGGGAAAACTGCAATGGAGAAAGCTCTGAAACCTTATTTTTGAATCTCACTGCTGGGACCCTTGACTGCATCAATAGCCCGAAAATGTGTAACCTGTGCAAAGAATAATGCCCGGCAAGGTCCTGTCCCACCTCCGAGAGTTCAATCAGTGGGAGCTACCCCCATGGGCAGTATCCAAATAGACTTTGCAGAAATGCCACGACCGAATGGATACCGCTACTTATTGATTCTAGTTTGTACCTTCTCTGGGTGGGTGGAAGCTTTCCCCACCAGAACTGAAAAAGCCAGAGAAGTCACCAAGGCTCTGCTCCATGAAATCATTGCCCGGTTCGGAATACCCTTGGCCATAGGATCATACAGTGGGCCCTCCTTTGTGTCACAAGTAACTCAGCAGTTATTCCATGCATTACAAATACAGTGGAAGTTACATACAGCTTATAGACCCCAGAGTTCAGGGAAAATAGAGAGAATGAACCGAACCCTGAAGTCCCAGTTGTCCAAGCTCTGTCAGGAAGCTCACCTGAAGTGGCCCCAAGCTCTCCCTATAGCCCTTCTCAGAATATGCTCAGCCCCCACTAAGTCATTAGGAGTTTCCCCATTTGAGATTCTGTATGGGCGACCCCCGCCCATAGTTCAGGGGATAAGGGGGGATATAAGTCAGATAGGATCAGAAATCACTAGACAAGAACTGTTGGCTCTAAGTTCTGTTTTGCAGGATCTCCATACCTGGGTGCAGGACCAGTTGCCCATCAATCTGACAGAGCCATTGCATCCTTTCAAGCCTGGAGCCTCGGTGTGGGTCAAAGAGTGGAAGAAGACACCATTGGCACCCTATTGGAAGGGACCATATGTCGTTTTGCTGTCAACACCAACAGCAGTCAAAGTGGCTGAAATAGATTCCTGGATTCACCACAGTCGAGTAAAGCCAGCAGCAGTTCCTGAGAGTCGTCTTTGGACTTCGACCGCCAATCCTGCATCACCATTGCGACTTAAACTGCGAAGAAAACCACCACCACCGTGAGGATCTGCAACCCCGCTCCTGGAAGCTGAGGAAGGAGAAGTCTTCAAGTTCTGAGTTATCAAAGTTTCAGTTTATCCATCCTAAGAGACTATGATCATGATGATCACCTACTACTGTTTTATCTTTGCGGTAGCCCTGGGGCCCCTTGGAACAACTTTTGCCCTGCCCCCTTGTGCAGCTTGTATAACCACTACCTGAACTGGGCTGAAGGTCACCCAGACTTTACTTTATCACTCTTACTACACTTGCACTGGTACAGTCAGCCAGTGCATGTATAATGGTACAGAACTGAATATCTGCTCAAAGGGAAAGACTCGCACCTGTTTTAGTCCCAGACAGAATCCTTCTTACTATGTCCAGGAACTACGATGGAATGATGAGGATGGGGCCCTCATAAATGCTACACGTCAACTTTCTGATCCCACCCGACCTGCGCCCCTGTACTTTGATGCTTGTAATCTTATAAATAGAAATGACTATCACAGGTGTGGGACATGGGAACAAGCCTACTACCATGATGACAAATCTATGTGTCCCGAAGGTGCATACAGATGGGGAATATGCACTGGAATACATTCTCCATCCACTTATGGTAAGCCATCAAAAGATGCCTATTTCTGTCCAAAATGGGACTATGTGTACTATGCTACCTGGTCTGGGGTCCCTACTGGACAAGATGGAGATAATCGCAAGGCCAATTTAGAGAGATTACCCCTACTGGAACCTCAGAAGTGCCAGAAAGGTGCTTGTAATCCCCTACGGCTCCTCATCCTTGACCCGAGCCAGTGGAAGCAGGGATTCCGATTCGGTCTACGGATAGCAGGAAGTGGAACTGACCCTGGAACTTTTGTATATATCCAGCTTAACACGAAAACCCATGTCTCTTCACCTTATCGAATACATCACACCTTCCATGAGGCCATGAAGGCAGAGTTTGTAGTTCCCCATGCTTCCCGAAATTTGTTTATTGAATTAGCTGGAGCCGTAGCCTCAAGTCTCCACATCTCTGACTGTCTCTTCTGTGGGGGCACCAAAATGGGAGACCAGTGGCCTTGGGAAGCGCAATAATTGAACTATTCTGTACCAAATGACTTTGCAGTAGAGAAGTATCAATGTTTGAGACTGAGCCATTGCTAGAGAGGCCTGAGCAGGGGGGAACAGGGTGCTACA
Organism: Ichthyophis bannanicus; assembly: GCA_033557465.1. Lineage (NCBI taxonomy): Eukaryota > Metazoa > Chordata > Amphibia > Gymnophiona > Ichthyophiidae > Ichthyophis > Ichthyophis bannanicus. Next base: position 1,000,678,742 of record CM066034.1, on the reverse strand, counting down.
CCCAGAGAGAGGTCCCGATTGGACAGGTGCGGGGGGCATTAGGGACCAATAGAAAGTTTGCCTATGTTAAACTGGAGAAGAAAGGTATATAAGGAGTTGTTTGCTGGAAGCCATTGCTCAGACCTCTTTGAATGTGACATTGCCTGAGACTTGTGCACAATAAATTGGCTTGGATCTTTGAACTGTCTCCTGGTTTTATTCATTGCGTGCAATTCGCTGCAACAAGATCATACTCCATATCCCCCTGGCTTGTAAGTGAGGTTCATGACTGCCATGGTATGTGCAAAACTAACCCATTTGGAGCAACTGCCCCAAGACTTACAATTAAAAGAAGGTAAATATATGCTCCAGCCCAGTCCCACTGCACAAGAGCTGTTTGAATGATTCTGATGTTGGTTCTAAGATTTGGATGTGTTTTTTTCAGATCCTGTCAGTCTCTTCTTCAGATATGACACAATTCAGTTTTGTCCAGGACTAATGTGAGCACTAAAAATCAATTTGTCAACAAGCAAGTACCAGTTGAATTTGAATCAGAAAGAATCTTTTCATTCAAAAGATACTCATTGCTAGTTTATATCAGCTTCTTGTGCAATGTGACAATGATCTGGAAAGCACAGCTCTATAGCACCAGTGAGACTCTATGAAAGCTAGCTTTGGCATTAGACTGGTACAATATGAGGCACAGCAGGGGCATAGGGATAAGTCCTGTGACCTTTATTGGCCAATGTGAATCTCAGGCAGCAGAGAACGGCCCTCTACTTTGTGCCTCAACCCCTCCTCTCAGAAGAAACCAAGAATGGTGTGAAAAGTAGAGATGTTCAGACCATGTAATTTATGTGATTTTTAACTTTATTTGGTTTTTTAAAATGTTTTTATTCCACAATAATGCACTTCATTCCACAATAGTGCATCTTATAGCTCAAATACTGCACTCTATTACTCAACCGTGCACACTATTGCTCAAGTGCATATTGTTTAATAGTGCAAACTATTCTTATAGTGCACCTATTGATAAATAGTGCACAATATTGAACCATAGGGCACACTACTGAATAATAATGTGTAATACTGAGGAATGGTGTACACTATTACACTATTGATTAGAGGAAAACATCTGACATTTTGGGAGGGAGTTTCTGTCAGTTCAGTTAGAAATGACAAGAAACAACATGGGGACGCCAGTCTCATTCTCTTGTCATTTCACATGAATGCACATTCCTAGTGCAAAGAGCAGAGTATTTAGTTATTTATTTAATGTCTCTTCTATACTGCGCTCTTTAGAATCAGTGCGGTTTACAGTCTACAAAATTTGTACAGTGACTGGACTTACAATTAACAGGTGTTACAACTTGAGATTAAAGAGGGTAACTATGTACAGGCTAAGCGATCAGGTCACAGGTGACCGGATCGGCTGACAGCTATTTACAGGTTGTATAACTATATACAGGTTGATCATCTAGATCACAGATGTACAGTATTGCTGCAGTTCAGTTAAGTTCAGTTTTGTCTGCATAATTCTAATTTGACTGAGGTGGACAATTCTCAGATAATGACTGAGGTGGAAAATTCTGTTAATGTGCAATTTCTCTGTGGATCTGTAGTAGTTTGGCTTATTCTATTTTGCAGGTGGAGGTGCATTGGTGTTATAGGGCCTGCTGTAATACTTGCATTGCTGTCTTTTCATAGATAGGGCTGTTGCTGTTTCAGTTCTGGAAGTTGGTGTTGTTTTGATATGACAGGATTACTATACAGGTTCTAGGTAATTTTTGTAGGCTTTTGTGTTGCTTGAAAACAGCAGCAATTTTTGAAAAACATTTCCACAGGTAAAGCAATACATTATATGAAGGAATAGGCTTTTATAAAATAGCACAGTGGCTCTCAACCCTGTCCTGGGGTACCTGCTAGCCAGTCAGGTTTTCAGGATATCTGCCCAATGAATTTGCAGGAAATAGATTTCCATGCAGTGAAGGTACAGGGCAGGCAAATCTGTCTCATACATATTCACTGTGGATATCCTGAAAACCTGACTTACACCAGTGCAGAGTTGGGGAACCCAGTGAAATAATGCACCAGATATAAAGGTAAACTTACCTGCATACACCCTTCATGTGCAGTTTTTTTCCCCAAAGTGAACAGAGATATTCCTGGTAGTTGGGAAGCAATTTGCATTTATGCACAGAATTTTGAAGTCAGCCATACGAGGGTAATTGTATAAAGTCCTGTAGTTCTAATACATGCCAGTATCCCCTGTTTTATATAATCAAGTACTTAACTTTATAAAGTAAGGGCGTAACTAATGGATCCACACAACAATTCTTACACCAACCACAGGGCTGGTCTAAATGCCTTGCCTAGATTTGTAAAGAATGTGTGCAAGTTATGGTATTTTATAACTTACACAAGTAGATTTGCACTCTGCCCATGTTCCACCCAAGTTCCAGTCCTGTGCACTCCCACCCAGAAAATCAGGCACACATTCTTTTCAAAATTCTGACTGCGATCCAGAGACCAAAAGACCTTTTCCACTCCTTGAAACTGACGCTGCTCACCATCTGCAAAGAACCTCTGAACTGAACACCCCTCGGGCGGGAATGAGGACTAAACTGGAGTCACTCAAGGAACCACAATTACCAGGTAAGTGCAATTTCCATTTCCTTATCATTCCTCCAGTTTAGTCCTCAACCTCTGGGATGTATCAGAGCAGTAAACATTGGGAGGGACCTTATCATCAGATCGCAACCCCTCTGACTCGAAACCAGCATCAGTTGCTGTTGGCCCCTTGAGGCGGAAGAGCTTACCGTAAACAGAAAGAGCGAACCAAGTGTCCACTCAACGAACTTCCACTGGCGGGCACAAATGCGCCCCGTTCAGTATGTCGCTCGCACTCCAGCCGACGGAGATCTAAAGTCCACCGGCGTCGAACGATCCTACCACAGATATGCTGTGTCAAATGCTCCTTTAATCCATCCACAATGGCTGGAATTGCCGCTGACTCTACTTTTTTCGGGGATTGCTGAATACACGAAGAGACTGGGCGACCTGAGGAAATTTTCTGAAATTATAATATGGCTGAATCACCCCCTTTATGTCCGGGTAGCGAAAACCACTGTCCTAAACGTTCCCCTCCCACGACTCGAGAAGTGGACGAGGAACCATTGTTTTTTTTTTTTTTTTAATTGTTTATTTAAATTTTCTCAAATGCAAGAAACATTACAAGAAAACAAATACCACACAGAATAATACATTCAAGAACATAATACCATACCCATATACAAAACACATCAAGGGAGAAAAAACTACTACACTCTCCTAAGGGATCAATATAATTTGAAGAAAAAAGGAGTTTATAAACTCCAATCAGGGAGCCAAACATTCAAGCCATCCCACCTATACACCCTCCTGCCCACCAAGACCCTCCTTATCCACAAGAAACTGAGATAAAGAAGCCACATCAGTGTAAACATAATCATGACCTTCATAAGTGACTAAACAGCGACAGGGGAACTTCAAAAAGAAGGAAGCCCCCAGCGCAATCACTCTAGCTCTAAATTCAAGAAACTGCTTCCGACGAGCTTGAGTGGCCTTACCCACATCTGGGAAAACCTGCAGTTTATAACCACAAAACAGCAAATTTTTGCACTTGAAATAAGCACGAATAACCTTCAATTTAAGTGATTCAGACCCGAAGGTCACCACCAAAGTACACCGTTTGGGGATGATATCGAGTGAATCTTGTAGAAACTCTGTAAGATTAGGGCCCACCGAGTCAGCCAAGGGAGAATCACCCTTGGCCTGCCCTGAGGCCCCAACCTTAGGAAAAAAAGAGTACATATGCACAATATCCACAGAATCATCCAAATGCAAGATTTCAGATAGATATTTTTTCAACAGAATCTCAGGAGACAGTAAATGTGTAGATGGAAAATTTAGAAATCGAAGCTTCCTGGCACGCTGGTGATTTTCAAGCAGCTCCAATCTATAAGAAACAGAAGAAATATCTTTAAGATAACCAAGATGAGAATCTTGGTATGATTGGAGTTGAGAATCCACCAGAGTCAAGGAAGCAACAAAATTGGTCATTTGATCATCAATAGCTTTAACCCTATTAACAACATCATGTGAGAAATTACAGAGAGAGGTAACAGTAGTAGATAAACGTGTATCAATTTTCTGAAGCATTAACCAAATATCTGAGAGAGTCACCTCACTTTTAAGTGATAGAGAATCATTATCAGATGCAGCAGGGTCTACTGGAACTAACGCCGGAAGTGTGGCAGATGACAATAACTTCACAGGAGTAGATGACAAAGTAGGCTGAGGGAAGGGAGGTGGTGTCCGGATATCTGAGCTCAGGGAGGCCCCATCCAGAGACTGGCTAGCAAGCGGAAGGGCAGTAACATGTTTGTCCATGGGACCAGACACCTTACCTCCCTCTCCTGATGGTGCCTTGGCTAATGGTTTTGCCTTCCGCTTTCCCATTGACAGACCGTACTGCTGGAACTCCTATATCACCAAAGGAGCAGCAAAGGAGCATACAAGGAGCAAGACATGCCCCTTGCAACACGCCCCTTAGAACGCGACCCCGCAGGCCGCGAACACGCAGCCGCGTTTAAGCCGGCTGTGTTTTGTAGGGCTCGTGGGGAGGTCCTCCACTCCAGGGGCGGCCTCTCTGTGCCTGCAGCTGACTCAGCAGGCACCGGCTCCAACCTGCTGCTCGCTCTGCGGCAGAGAAACCACCGCGGCTGCTCCCACTCCAGGCAGATCTCTCTCCAACACAAACACAACGCCGGCTAGGTTTTGTAGGGCTCGTGGGGGGGTCCTCCACTCCAGGGGTGGCCTCTCTGTGCCTGCAGCTGACTCAGCAGGCACCGGGCTCCAACCTGCTGCTCGCTCCGCGGCAGAGAAATCACCGCGGCTGCTCCCACTCCAGGCAGATCTCTCTCCCAGGAACCATTGGTTTTAAGAAAGACGGAGAATCTCCCCATTGGCGAAACAGCCAAACCTGGATGCAGCACCAGCCGTCCTCTTGACAAAGGGATGAAAACCATGACTCTTGACCTGAAATAGTCTAAATCTACAACATTCGCCTTGTCGAACCGATGGCTACCAAAACTCCTTCTTGAAGGTCAAGTCCTTAACCGATGCCTGGAGGCAGGACTCTTCAGATTCCTTAGCTACCGCCCCTAGAAGCAAGGGCATAGCCCATGGCGGTACTGGGAATCTACAAGGGAACCACCACCTGGTGAACGCTTTAAGAGAAGGCACCACCTCGAGAAGCACAGCGAGAGCTACGTTTTTATTCAAATACTACTAATGGCTCTAAGGGAGTACAGCTTTCCCCTCCAGCAATATTACAGATTTAATAGGTACATAATCTGGGCTAAGAGACAAGAGATGATCATCTCAGGTTACACACTGACCATAGCCAAATAGAAGGGTTTCATTGGCTTCCTATACACCATCTTTCAAAGTACCTACATTTCTTGTATGCGGGTACTTCCTTTTTCCATAGCGCTGTAGCTGCTACAAACCTATATGCAGCATTTTATTTAATCATTTATTTTATTTGCAAACCTAACCAGGCTTGATTCTGTTCTGCTCTTCAATGCGTCCCATATAGAAGAATGGTTGTGACAATTATGTTTTGAACTGGTGTGTCTGCAGTCTGGAAAAACACAAACTATTCAACCCTCTGCTGTGCGGCTAATCTTCCGCCAGCTTCGTCATGCTCATATTACCCTTCTTCTCAAGTTTCTTCATTGGTTTCCTATCTGTTTCCGCATCCAGTTCAAACTTTTCCTGCTCACCTGAAAGTGCATTCACTCTGCAGCAACTCACTACCTTTCCTGTCTTATCTCTCCCTACACCTCTCCTCGGGTACTCTGCTCTTCTGGCAAATTGCTTCTATCTGTGCCCTTCTCTTCTATTGCTAATTCCCGACTTCGCTCCTTTCACCTTGCTGCACCTTATGCCTGGAACAAACTACCTGAGTCTGTACATCAGGCACCTTCTCTGACCCATTTCAAATCCAGGCTGAAAACGTACCTCTTCGCTGCTGCTTTCAGATCTTGATTCGCCTGATGTCCTTTGTGTTTCCTTACCATTCCCCCTAGATGTATCCCATGTCTATAGCTACTGAGTTGTCTGTCTCGACTAGACTGTAAACTCCGATGAGCAGGGACTGTCTTTTGCATGTGTCTATGCAAAGCTGTGAACGTTTTGTTGCGCTATACAAATGTTCAGCAGTAGTAGTAGTCAGTAGTAAAGAACAGAAAGCAGAGGTGGGGTGAAGGTTGTAAGGTAAAGAAACACTAATAAACACCCCTACAGAAATATTAAGAAGAGCAATAGAGGCTAATTCTATATGGTGCCTGTCTGGACATCCAGAATCTGGATGGGCCGGTTGTGCACCCGATTCTGAACACACGGGAGAAGAATTGGGTGCAACGGGCCTGGACGGGCAGGACGTGCCCTGATTCTGGCCTGCTGTATGTCCAGTCCCTTCTCTGTACAAATCACCCTGAGGTCCCTGCATGGAGTCCGGTGTCGTGGTGTCCCATCGCCATGGCACTGGGACGCCATGCAGGAGCCCCAATTATCTGCCAGCTGTCCTAAGGTCCATTTCCCTGCAGTCTGACCCCCGATCAGCCTACCATGGCCAGGATAGGGCTGCAGGGATCCACCCTGGGCACCTCAACTCGTCAGAAGGGTCCTCCTGACCTGATCACCAACCCCAGGGAGACTTATTCTACCTCGGAGGTGGAATAAGTCCCCTGTTAACCCAGCAACCCCAGACTTACAGGGCTGCAACCGGAACTGGCCCTCTAAATCTGGGGTCAGGGACATGCCTCCGGCCTGCCCATGCTCCTCCTTTGGCCCACCCCTTCCCACCCCCATCCAGAGTTCCCTGCACATCTCCTCTGTATGTGCGGGGAGCTCTGGACAGGGAATCAGCCGCTGGCATTTAGCACAGAATGACTCCCATAGTGTTTATGCTGGCTATGCTGGCACTTGCTGTTTGTGCTAAAGGAGCTAATCTAGGTTTCCTTAACAATTCCTATGTTCTGAAAAATGGGACTGTTGATGTAGGGATAGTATGTGAGTATGGAAAAGATTCTTGTTTGGGTGAGAAACGCAGATCAGCTGTTCTTGATATGCGCAGGTCATCTTTTTGGCAGAAGAATGTTTTTTGTGACTGCAAAGGAGAGCATATGTGTGTGTGTGTGTGTGTGTGTGTGTGTGTGGTTTGAGTGCTGCATGGGAGGATCCGGTGTGCTCATCCGCAATTCCAGGGGTACATGAATGCCTGGCCAGTACTTGGCTCGTAGGAATGACTGCACTGTCACTAGGTGCCAGTGTGATCAGGCAGAGAAAAGAAGAAAAGGTTTTCTATAGCTAAAGGTCAAAACATATCCCTGTCAATAATAACAGACCCGCAGAGTGAGAACATTCAACAGTCCAAACAGCACTAATACATGCCTAAAAGCACCATCATCAGTCTCTACAAATATGCACATTTTTAGGGACCGATGATGGTGCTTTTGGGCATTTTTGAGATTTTTTGTGGTCTATTGTACAGACTGTTTTCAGAGATAACTAATGCAAGAACAACTAAGGAGTTCATCTACTGCCTTGTATATTATGATGCAAGGTATGTCATGACAGACATATCACTTTTTACTGGCTTTGATACTGTCTTTGAGTGCACTGAGATTACTTTGCAGTGTTCCGGGCTTGCAATAGGCTTGTATATAGTATAGTTTGCAACAACATTTATGTATCATCAGTATTCATGTTCATAGCACTGTTAGTGAGAGGAGCAACTTGGGAGATGCATGTTTTACTGAGAAGGTGGAGACAGGCAGGACTGGAAACATCCATTTGTTCATACTACAGTGAGCATGGGGACATCCATAGCTGTTTGTTGCGTATATCCATCTCTCGTACATCATAATGCTTTGTTCATGCCATACCGGAAACGTCTATGTCCACAGTTCCGGAATCACAGGCGCATCTATAGCCACGGGGGCTAAATTAGATTTAAATTGGGCCTGCTTTCAGTTTGGACATGCATGCGGGCTGGACGTTGTCATGGTGTAGATCAGTCAGATCCTATGGAGATAGGTAAATCTGAGGATGATCTGACACTGACAGCTCAGAGCTGCACATGGCCCAAAGTTGCTATAGGCAACGTACACAAACTGCATCACAAGGTGTGAGAGCACGCCCAAACAGCAAGCTAGCTCACTGCTCATTAGATAATGAGGGGCAGCTGGGAGGGGGCGGAGCCCAAGCAAACACCAAGACACACGCAGATAAAATTCACTTACCGGAGGTTAGTGAAGAGAGACCACCAGGGAGTTACAGAGCCGTTGGTAATGAGGAGAGACCACTAGAGAATTACAAAACAGCTGGTAACTGGAGGACGGGAGGAACTTGGAAACCCGGTAGAACCAGGGCAGCTGAAAGAACCACGAGGAACTGCTTCAGAGAGCAGTGCACAGCTAAACAGGAGCCCAGGGAACTTTGCCACGAAGGGGGCAGAGGAGATATTCCTGGAACCAGGCTTAGGAAAGCCAACCTACCCAGTAACAGGTACAAGGAGGGAGAGAGCTTCTACCCTGAAGGTAGTTTTATGCCCAAAGGAAAGCTGAGAGAGAAAGGCAGTAAAACGCTTCCGTCTGGGCAAGGCTCTGGGGTACCGAGAAACTCTGAGCAGAGAGAGTTTGAAGGTAGGCGTATTGCTTCTAATAGAAGAGAAACAGAATATAAAGATTTTCCCTGCACTTACCAAGAGTTGTGTGGCTCTCAAAAGAGAAACTCCAGAGAATGTGGTAACTTCCCATTCTACTCTAGCTGTGAGGAGGAGGGGAACTCTCTTAGCCATAGAGAGAGACTGTTTGATAATAACATGAGTTACAATCCAAAAGGAACTTATTCAGAAGAGGAAGGTGAAGAAATGCAGTGTGATTTATATGAGGAACCTGCTTCTGATAATTGTATGGATTGTACATTTACTGTGTCTGATGAAATCACTTCTTTGTGCTGAAGAGGTTTGGAAGTTTTGCTAAAGAAACAGGAGTGAAGAAACCTACCTTGTGTGAAAAGGACTGTTTGAATTACCTTGTAAAGCTGAAGATAAGCAGTATTTTTGTTCCAGTTGTTCCTTTTATTTTGTACCAGACGTATGGTCCTTTTGTCCTTGTTTCCATTGCTTTGAAAATCCGCCCGGGAAGGGGAATAAAAAGTCCTGTCTTAAGCCTTACTACTCGACTACAACTCAATTCTTTCGCTAGCTTGTGGGACCGCAACTCCCAGAGGACACTGCAACGCCTTTTGTACCATTCCCCTTGCTACTTTAGAAGATGTCCCAGTGAAATACCCACATAAGAACATAAGAACATAAGATATGCCATACTGGGTCAGACCAAGGTCCATCAAGCCCAGTATTCTGTTTCCAACAGTGGCCAATCTAGGTCACATGTACCTAGCAGTTTCCCCAAGAGACACAAGTTCCACAATGCTTGTACTGGGTCAAGCATTGATATCTTCGGTCACTTCTTAATAATGGTTTATGGACCTTTCCTCCAGGAACTTATCCAAACCTTTTTTAAACCCAGCTACACTAACAGCCTTTACAACATCCTCCGGTAACAAATTCCAGTTTGATTACACGTTGAGTGAAAAAATATTTTCTTTTATTAGTCTTAAATAGTTTACCCTGTAGCTTCATTGCATGTCCCCTAGTCTTTCTATATTCTGATAACGTAAACAATCGATCTACGTTTACCCGTTCCACTCCGTTCATTAATTTATAGACTTCTATCATATCTCCCCTCAGCCGTCTCTTTTCCAGGTTAAAGAGCCCTAACCTTTTTAGCCTTTCTTCATAGGAGTAGCCTTCCATCCCCTTTACCATTTTGGTGGCTCTTCTCTGAACCTTTTCTAAAATTGCTATATCCTTTTTAAGATACGGTGACCAGAATTGCACACAATATTCAAGGTGCGGTCTCACCATGGAACGATATAGAGGCATTATAATATCTTTTGTTTTATTTTCCATTCCTTTCCTTATCATACCTAGCATTCTATTTGCTCTCTTGGCCGCCGCTGCATACTGGGCCGAGGGTTTTAACATGGTATCCACAATGACGCCTAAAACATTTTCCTTGGTGGTGGTTCCTAATGTGGAACCTTGCATCGTGTAACCATAGTTTGGGTTGTTCTTCCCTAGGTGCATAACCTTGCACTTGTCCACATTAAATTTCATCTGCCATTTTGATGCCCAGTCTTCCAATTTATCAAGATCCTCTTGCAATTTTTCACAATCCTCTTGGGTTTTAACAACTTTAAATAGTTTTGTGTCATCTGCAAATTTGATAACCTCACTCGTTATCCCACTTTCCAGGTCATTTATGAATATGTCAAAAAGCAGCAGACCCAGCACAGATCCCTGGGGTACACCACTATTCACCTTTCTCCATTGGGAAAATTGGCCATTTAGCCCTACCCTCTGCTTTCTATCTTTTAACAAGTTCCTGATCCACAATAGTACACTGCCTCCTATCCCATGACTCTTTAGTTTTGCCAAAAGTCTCTGATGAGGGACCTTGTCAAAGGCTTTCTGAAAGTCCAGATACACAATATCAACCGACTCACCTTTGTCCACCTGTTTATTCACTCCTTCAAAAAAACATAAGATTAGTAAGACAAGATCTTCCTTGTCTAAAGCCATGTTGGCTGTTTCCCATTAGGTTGTGACTATCTACATGCTGAGTAATTTTATTCTTTATGATGGTTTCTACCATTTTTCCCGGTACTGACGTCAGGCTCACCGGTCTGTAGTTTCCCGGATCACCCCTGGAACCCTTTTTAAAAATTGGTGTTACATTGGCGATCCTCCAATCTTCAGGTATTAGAAATGATTTTAATGATAGTTCACAGATTACTGATAGCAGGTCTGCAATCTCATATTTCAGTTCTTTCAACACCCTTGGATGTATACCATCTGGCCCAGGTGATTTGCTACTCTTCTGTTTATCTAATAGTTGTAAGACATCTTCCCGATGTATCGATATTTCCTTCAATTCTTCTGCACCTTTAAATACCACTTCAGTCATGGGTAACATCCCTACATCTTCCTCAGTAAAGACCGAAGCAAAGAATTCATTCAGTCTCTCCGCTATCGCCTTGTCGCCTCTTAGTGCTCCTTTAACCCCTTTATCATCTAATGGACCAACTGACTCTCTCACAGTTTTTTTGCTACGAATGTACTTGAAAAGGTCTTTATTTCGCGTTTTTGCTTCCGCAGCAAGCTTCTTCTCAAATTCTCTCTTTGCCTGCCTTATCAATGCCTTGCATTTGACTTGCCAGTGCTTGTGCTGTTTCCATGTTTCGTCGTTTGGCTCTTTTTTCCATTTCCTGAAAGATGCTTTTTTGGCAACAACAGCCTCTCTGACCTCACCTTTAAACCATGCTGGCAGTTTTTTGGACTTCCTTCCACTTTTCTTAAAGCGTGGAATACAGCTGGTCTGGGCTTCCAAGATAGTATTTTTCAACAACACCCAAGCTTGATGTACGTCTTTAACCTTCGCAACTGCTCCTTTTAGTTTTTTCTTAACTGTTTTCCTCATTTTATCATAGTCTCCCTTTCGAAAGTTAAAAGGTAGTACTGTGGATTTCCTTACTATCCCTCCTCCACTAATTAAATCAAAGGTGATCATGCTACGATCACTATTGCCAACTGGCCCCAACACCCTTATCTCTTGCACTAGATCTGGTGTTCCACTAAGGACTAGGTCTAATATGGCTTCCCCTCTGGTCGGTTCATGAACCAGCTGCTCCAAGAAGCAGTCATTTATTTCATCTAGGAACTTTATCTCCCTAGCATGTCCTGATGTGACACTGACACAGTCGATACCGGGGTAATAGAAATCACCCATTATTATTACTGTGCTGTAACTTTTGTTAGCTTCCTTGATTTCTTTGAGCATTTCATCATCCATTTGGTCATTCTGGCTAGGTGCTCGATAGTACACCCCCACTGCCATCGCCTTCCCCCTTTTATATGGAATTTCAATCCATATAGATTCTACAGCAGATTTTGTTTCCTGCAAAACTTTAATCCTTTCTGAGTCAATGCCCTCTCTAACATAGAGCGCAACCCTTCCACCAATTTGATCAGCTCTATCATTACGATATAGTTTGTACCCAGGTATCACAGTGTCCCACTGGTTGTCCTCCTTCCACCATGTCTCTGATATTCCAATAATATCTAACCTTTGATTTAGTGCTATATATTCTAACTCTCCCATCTTATTCTTTAGTCTTCTAGCATTTGCATACAAGCATTTTAGAGAATGTATTTTATTCATGTTAATTTGGCTATTGTTAGATATGGGTAAATTGGGATCTTTAAGCTCTGTCTGCTCCATACTTGAGGGCATTTGGGCTACTATTTTTGGGCCACGCTTTTAGCCTCTGGGGACCTTCACGGATGACAACGTGCATGTTATGGAATTGGGCTCCACGTGTGAAACTTCACCTAGAAAATCTGTGCATGCCAAAAGACCAGGTGTAAATGTAAATGTATACATTTCCTGGCACAGTTTTCAAAATGGCTGTACATGCAAACTTTCCTTTTTGAAAATTCACACAGGGAAAAATATGTGCCTACTTTTGATGTATTTATGCAGTAATCAGATTACTCTCCAAAGGGGGAGGGGCAATAGTAGTAGCACCATTTCTCTCTTAGGTGGATAATTACCAATGTATGTTAAGGGAATAATGTACGATATTTGCCTCTTACCACATGTTAAGAGGGAATTTTATAAGGGGCATCTAGGTTAAAGCATATTGTAATGCATTTATTTCACATCTATTTTATAAAGTCAAGTGGAGGAGTGGCCTAGTGGTTGGGGCAAGGTACTTCAGGCCGGAAGGTCGGGGGTTCAAATCCCACTAAAGGATAGCAACCTTGGGCCGGAAGGACTGGGGTTTCTAGTCCCACAGGTGCTCCTTGTGGTCTTGGGCAAGCCACTTAACCCTCCATAGCCCATGTTCCCTGTAAAATAGTTATCTCCAAGTTATAATGCCCTGTTCAATGTAATTTCAGTTTGTTCAATGTAAACCGCACTGATGCAGAATAGCGCGGTATATAAGAGAATGTAAATAAATAAATAAATAAATAAGTATGCATATACATCACTTTACAATTATAGAGGCGATATATGGTCAAAAACACACATTAAATTTAGCTGCCCTTTAGCTGATATGAATGATCATGCATAAGTTTCTCAAGAACATGCATAAATTATAGTATTTCATAACTTATGCATGTAAATTTGCTGTCCACCCACATTCTGCCCATGTGCACACCCACAGTGAAGTATGCTCCGTCGATCTTACATATTTATAGAATAGCAACTAGTTAAAGTACGTGCATAAAGGCTCAACAACAAACTTAAGTCACTAAAAATACATGAATTACTTGCACTGATAAAGTTGTAGTAAATTCTGATATTTTACCACATCTTAGTAACTCGTCCCCTTAGGGCCCTAGAAAAACAAGTTGTCTTGTACATATCTCTCAGGCTATCTGGGTATAGATACAAGAGCAGATACAGTAGGGAGGAAAAAAACAAGCGGGTGAGACCAAATAAGAGAATGAGAGTAGTTTTTAAATGAAAACCTGGAGAAAAGCCGACAGCTGCTCAGATGCACATGGATGCACAGTAAGGCATCTTCAAAAGATACTGGCAAATGCAGAAGTTAGATAATCCTGATAGAGAGCTTATGAAAAAAGTTGAAGCTGTTCAGGAATATTAAATATAGAACAGACAAAGATAAATGATTCCAAAGTACCTCTACCAATTGCTATGTAGGTTACATATACAAATAAAAATCATTCTTTAAATTATTTGTATGCGAATGCCAAACGTCTAGAAAGTAAGATGGGAGAGTTAGAATGCATGGCAGTTAACAGAAGAGTTAAACATAATGGAGATAATTTTATAAGGATCCATGTAATGTTACGCACCATCAATGTGGTAAATCACCTATTTTCAGTGATTTACGCTTGTCAATGGACTTTTACATGCGCATTGTAGCTGGTCACTATTTTATAATTCCGCATGTAAGACCAATGGCGTGAGTATGCACATGGGCGAAGCTTGGCTGCAACATGAGCAGAGTACAAATTTATGTGCATGAATTATAAAATACTTTAATTTGCACACATTCCTGTGAAATCTAGGTGTGAGCATTTACACCAGCTCTCAGGCACATGTAACTGCCTATACCTAGATTTCTCAAATGTATAGTCGAGTGTGCAAATACTTGGCCTTGTAAAATAGGAGTGAATGGCACATGAAGAATGCACGACGACTTGGTACAGCTTTATAAAATTACCCTCAATGTGATAATTTTATTAAGTATCTCCTTAAATATACGCATCATCAATATGCTTAAATCACAGTACTTTAGGGGCCCTTTTACTACGTGCTGCTCACCAGTTTATGCACTAAAATATATATTAACTGACAGCTACACAATAATGAGGTTAGAGGGATGGAGTATGGGCATGGATCACATTAGCGCATGAGTGCAGTTAATATGGCAGTGTGTTTCACCTAACGACACCTCTATGGGTGTCATTAGGTGAAACGGCATTAAGTCTGCCACACGTTGAAGGACTACAAAAAGGGACTGCTACTTCTGGAAAGAGATCTGCAATTGTAAGTATTTACTTCTGGGAATTTTTCTAAATCTTGGGGAAAAAGGAATTCTTTAGATTAAAGTTGATCAATCTGTGTAAATTAGAATTACTAACTATAACGGCGGTCCTAACCCTTTCCTCATGGGCACATGGTCCTCTAGAAACCTCCTTGTTATATTTGTTAAATCAGTCAGGGGCCTAGTAACAGCAAAGAACTTTTAGTTAAATTAAAAACTCAACAGGTAGCTTTCAGTTTAAATTTAAAACCCAGCAGAGGGCTTCCATTTTAAATTCCGAACCCAGCAGAGAGCTTTCAGTTAAATTTAAAACCCAACAGAGAGCTTCTAGTTCAAATGTAATACTCTGGCAGGGCCTAGTACCAGCAAAGAGCTTTAATTTAAATCAAATCAGAGTATAACTTAGCATAAAAGGAAAAAAGGGTCAGTATTCTTTGAGAAAAAAAATTGTTTCTAGAGACCTTTACAAAGAGGCCTTCTAGATAGGGGGCAAGAGACCTGTGAAATTGTTTTAAATAGGTGTTAAAGCTAAGTTGCAGATCAAAGGGGCATTTTGAAAGACTTCCTCTATCCAAGCAAGGGCTGTGTGAATCACCCAGGAAATTGGTCATAGATTACCTCAGAAGCACAGGTATAAATAGTTCAATTAGAGCTCTGTGATTCACATTCTTGAAGGGCTACAGAAAGGGACTGTTATTTCTGGAGAGAGATCTGCAATTGAAAATATTTATTTCTGGGAATTTTCTAAATCTTGGAGAAAAAGGAATTGCTTAGATTAAAGCTGATGAATCCATGTAAATTAGAATCCAGTGTATGTGTTAAAATCAGTCAGGACCTAGTATCAGCAAAGAGATTTTAGTTAAATTAAAAACTCATCAGGTAGCTTTCAATTTAAATTTAAAACTCAGTAGAGGGCTTTAAGTTTAAATTCAGAACCCAGTAGAGGCCTTTCAATTAAATTTTAAACCCAGGAGAGAGCTTATAGTTTAAATGTAATAATCAGTCAGGGCTTAGTATCAGCAAAAAGCTTTAATTTAATTAAAATCAGAGTATAACTTAGCATAAAAGGAAAAACAGGGTCAGTATTCTTTGAGCAATAAATGTTTTCTAGAGACCTTTACTAAGATGCCTTCTAGACGGTGGCAAGAGACCTGTGAAATTGTATTAAATAGGTGTTAAAGCCAAGTGACAGATCTTGAAAGACTCCCTCTATCCAAGCAAGGGCTATGTGAATCATCCAAGAAATTGGTTACAGATAACCTTAGAAGCACAGGACAGGGTACTGTGTAGCAGCCAGCTTTTAATAAGTCTTCTTTTCCTCACTCCTTCCCCAACTCCCACCCACCCCTGGGATAATCATAGCTTATAGGTGCTTAAACCTCTTAAAGGAAAGGAGATGTCATATTCATTTTCAGATGCAGCTATTTACCCTCATCAGGCATTCTTAAGGACCAGAGATAATTTAAGTTTGAGGTGAACAAAGTCCATTAAACATATTAGGTATAATTTTATTAGTATAAGTATCCCCAGCAAACCTTGGTAAGTAAACAACTTAATACCTAAACACATCCTTGAAGCTAAGATGCAGACAGCAGTCAGCAGTGAGATGGGGGCCTTCCAATCTTTTGCATTGAGTGTCACATGTATGATTTTCTCCCATTTGGTGAGGGGTCTTACATGTACACTAGGTGCAAGGAGCTCTTTACTCTCAGGGAATGAGTCTGATCTCTGGAGGCTAGGGTAGCAGATTTGGAGAACATAAAGAAGACAGAGAAGTACCTAGATGAAACCTAAAGGGATGTAGTACTGAAGTCCTACCTCCAGTCTGGCAGCATCCCTGTTTCCATGGAGGAGAGAGGTCACGTAACAGGAAAGCATCACCCTGGTGTGGTAGGAAGTGATCCTGATGCTAGGACCTGCCCGCCAGGTGATGTGAAACACTCTCGCACTGAGGATATTTCTCCAGGGCCATGAGTCCATGAGGGAAGGGTTAGGACAGCCCTTACAGTTGATGATTCAATCATTAGGCGTGTAGGTAGCTGGGTGGCTGCTGGACATGAGAATCACCTGGTAACATGCCTGCCTGGTGCGAAGGTAGCGGATCCTACGCGCCACTTAGACAAGGTCATAGATAGTACTGGGGGGAGAGTCTGCTGTCTTGCTACATGTTGCTACCAATGACATAGGAAAGTGTAGTAGGGAGGTTCTGGAGGCTAAATTTAGGCTTTTAGATAGAACTTCCAGGGTAGCATTCTCCGAAATGCTTCCCATTCCACGTGCAGGACCCAAAAGACAGACAGAGCTCCAGAGCCTCAATGCATAGATGAGACAATGGTGCATGGAAGACAGTTTTAGATTTGTTAGGAACTGGGGAACTGTCTTGGGAAAGGAGGAGCTTTTCAAAAGGGATCAGCTCCACCTTAACTAGGATGGAACCAAGATGTTGGCATTAACCTTTAAAAAGCAGATAGAGCAGCTTTTAAACTAGATAATTGAGGAAAGCCGACATTCACCGAAGAACACAAGGTTCAGAACGATGTATCCTTGAAGGATACTAGCAAAATACTGAAGTTAGGGCATATCAACAGAGAGGTTCCAATAAAGACAAAAGTAACCCAAATGCCCTTGAGTACAGAGCAGACAGAGCTTAAAGATTGCAAATTACCCCTGCCTACCAATAGCCAAATTAATATGAATAAAGTACAGCCTTTAAAATGCTTGTATGCAAATGCTAGAAGTAAAAAAAATAAGATGGGAGAGTTAGAATATATAGCACTAAATGAGAGGTTAGATACGCTTGGTATCTCAGAGATGGTGGAAGGAGGACAACCAGTGGGACACTGTGATACCTAGATACAAACTATATCATAATGATAGAGTAGATCAAAGTGCTGGAGGGGTTGCACTTTGTTAGAGAGGGAATTGAGTCACAAAGGAGTAAAGTTTTGCAGGAAACAAAATTCACTGAAGAATCTCTATGGATTGAAATTCCATGTAAAAAGGGGAAGGGGAAGGTGATGGCCAGAATGAACAAATGGATGATGATATGCTCAAAGAAATCAGGGAAGCTAACAAACGTTACAGTACACTAATAATAATGGGTAATTTCAATTACCCCAGTCTCGACTGGGTCAGTTTCACGGCAGGACATGCTAGGGAGATAAAGTTTCTAGATTAAATAATTGACTGCCTCTTTGAGCAGCTGGTTCATGAACCAACCAGAGGGGAAGACATTTTGAACCTAGTCCTCAGTGGAACACAGGTCTGGTGCAAGAGAAAGTGTGTTAGGATCACCTGGCAATAGTGATCATAGCATGATCATGTTTGATTTAATAAATAGAGGAAGGACGGTAAGGAAATCCACAGTACTATCTTTTAACTTTCAAAAGGAAAATATGATAAAATGAGGAAAATTGTTACCAAAAATCCTAAAAGGAGCAGTTGCAAAGGTTAAAGATTTACATCAAGCATGAGTGTTATTTAAAAATACTATCTTGGAAGCCCAGACCAGCTGTATTCCACGCTTTCAGAAAGTCCAAAAAACTGCCAGAATGGTTTAAAGTTGAGGTCAGATGGGCTGTTGTTGCCAAAAAAGCATCTTTATGGAAATGGAAAAAGGAGCCAAATGATGAAAACTGGAAACAACATAAGCACTAGCATATTAGATGCAAGGAACTGATAAGGCAGGCAAAGAGCGAATTTGAGAAGAAGCTTGCTGTGGAAGCAAAAACGCGTAATAAAGACTTTTTCAAATACATTTGTAGCAAAAAACCTGTGATGGAGTCAGTTGGACCATTAGATGATAGAGGAGTAAAAGGGGCACTAAATGGGTACAAGGCCATAGCAGAGAGACTGAATGAATTCTTTGCTTCGGTATTTACTGAGGAAGATGTAGGGATGTGACCCATAACTGAAATGGTATTTAAAGGTGATGCTGCAGAAGAATTGAAAGAAATATTTGTATACCAGGAAGATGTATTACAACTATTTGATAAATTGAAGAGTAGCAAATCACCTGGACCAGATGGTATACATCCAAGGGTGTTGAAAGAACTGAAATACATATGAAATTGCAGACCCATGATTAGTATTCTGTGAGCTATCATTAAAATCATCTGTAATACCTGAAGATTGGAGGATGGCCAATGTAATGCCAATTTTTAAAAAGGGTTCCTGTAGTGATCCGGGAAACTACAGACCGGTGAGCCTGACATCAGCACTGGGAAAAATGGTAGAAATCATTATAAAGAACAAAATTACTGAACATGTACATAATCATGGTGTAATGGGAGACAGCCAATATGGCTTTAGCCAAGGAAGGTCTTGTCTTACTAATCTGTTATGTTTTTGAAGGTGTGAATAAACAGGGAGACAAAGGTGAGTCGGTTGATATTGTGTATCTGGATTTTCAGAAAGCTTTTGACAAAGCCTCTCATGAGAGACTCTTGACAAAATTAAAAAGTCATGGGATAGGAGGTAGTGTAGTATTGTTGATTAGAAACTGGTTAAAAGGTAGAAAGCAGAGGGTAGGGCTAAATGGCCAATTTTCCCAATGGAGAAAGGTAAATAGTGTGTACCTCAGGAATCTGTTCTAGGTCCACTGCTTTTTAATATATTCGTAAATGACCTGGAAATGGGAATAACAAGTGAGGTAATCAAATTTACAGATGACACAAAATTATTCAAAACTGTTAAAACCTATGAGGATTGTGAAAAATTGCAAGAGGACCTTGATAAATTGGAAGACTCGGCATCCAAATGGCAGATGAAATTTAATGTGAACAAGTGCAGAGTTATACACCTAGTAAAGAACAACCCAAGCTATGATTATACAATGCAAGGTTCCACATTAGGAACCACCACCCAGGAAAAAGATTTAGGCGTCATCATGGATAACATGTTTGACCCCTCTGCCCAGTGTGTAGGGTCGGCAAAGAGAGCAAATAAAATTCTATGTATCATAAGGAAAGGAATGGATAATAATACAAAGGATATTATAATGCCTCTGTATTGCTCCATGGTGATACCGTACCTTGAATATTGTGTGCAATTCTGGTCGCCATATCTTAAAAAGGATATAGCGTTATTAGAAAAGGTCCAGAGAAAAGCCACCAAAATGGTAAAGGGGATGGAGGCTAAAAAGGCTAGGGCTCTTCAACCTGGAAAAGAGATGGCTGAGGGGAGATATGATAGAGGTCTATAAATTAATGAATAGAGGGGACATGCAGTGAAGCTACAGGGTGACCTATTTAAGACTAATAAGAGAAAATATTTTTTCACTCAACGTGTAATCAAACTCTGGAATTTGTTACCGGAGGCTGTAGTAAAAGCTGTTAGTGTAGCCGGGTTTAAAAAAGGTTTGGACAAGTTCCTGGAGGAAAGGTCCATAAACCATTATTAAAGGGGATCCGGGATATCCACTTCGTGACCCAATACAAACATTGTGGAACCTGTGACGTTTGGGAAAACCTCTAGGTACCTGTGACCACTGTTAGAAACAGGACACTGGGCTTGATGGGCCTTGGTCTGACCCGGTTTGGCATATCTTATGTTCTTATGTACGTTACAGTATTCAGTTGAATATTAGCGGCTGGAAACATGCTGGTCCTGCCTTTGGGTCTGACTCTCACTCTGGTCTTACCGCTCTGCTTACTTATGCGCCTAATGGACATTCTGAATCCCTCAACTGTCTAGCCCTTGCCTGTGACTGTGTGCCTTGTACATACATTGCTCACCTGCCTTCTTTCTGTTCTATGCAGGCAGGATACTGTTGGACCTGTATGGCCCTTTCCCCACTTGCTCTAAGAACATAAGAGCATAAGATATGCCATACTGGGTCAGACCAAGGTCCATCAAACCCAGTATCCTGTTTCCAACAGTGGCCAATCTAGGTCATAAGTACTTAGCAGTCTCTCCAAAAGACACAGGTTCCTCAGTGCTTGTGTTGGGTCAAGCAGTGATATCCCAGGTCCCTTTTAATAATAGTTTAGGGACCTTTCCTCAAGGAACTTTGTCAAAACCTATTTTAAACCCAGCTACACTTACAGTTTTTACTACATCCTCTGGTAACAAATTCCAGAGTTTGATTACATGTTGAGTGAAAAAAATATGTGAGCCCATCCAGTTTTTGGACGTCCGAACGTTCTGGACATGCCCTGATCAGAATCGGCCTCCACATAAAAAAGTTAGACCACTAAGCAAGTCCTGCAGGTTTCCCCTCTTCCCTTCCTTCTCACTTTGTATACTGTTCAGGCTGCCCTGTAAACCGCTTTGATTGAAGGAAAAGCTGGTATAGAATCCCTGTTAAATAAATAAAATATAATCTGAGACCTTATGAGTAGGAAGACAATACTACTGTTGCAGCGAAGTGCACGCAATGAATAAAACCAGGAGTCAGTTCAAAGATCCAAGCCAATTTATTGTGCACAGTCTCAGGCAATGTCACAATCAAAATGGTCTGAGCAATGGAGTCCAGCAAAACAACTCCTTATATACCTTTCTTCTTCAGTTTAACACAGGCAAACTAAATATTGGTCCCACTGCCCCCTGCACCTGTCCAATCGGGACCTCTCTCTGGGTCTAGCACCTCGTTCCCCCTGCTCAAACCTCTCTAACAATGGCTCAGTCTCAACATTGATACTTTTCTACTGTGAGGTCATTTCTAGCTTGAGGAATGCAAGCATTGAAACATTTCTTTAACACAGAACACAAGAGAATAGTGCAGGATTTATGAATTCATGAAAACTTCTTTGTTAAGCAGTTTTAAAACAGTTTAAAGCATTTTCTCAAACTTTTACTGACTTTGGTTTTTCTTAGCATTGCTAGTCACAGATGGGGGTAGGGACTCAGGCCTAACTTACAGGCCTCTCATATGCTTTCAGGCTATTCTAGGCCATAGCCTACCACACTACCACCAGATTTGAGGGTCTTATTTGGGATTTAAGAAATATGTGAATCTTCTGGTGTGATCACTGTGGAACTGACAATAATATGGCAGCTTTGAATCTTACTGATATTTAGTGACTAAGACTTGTGCTTTCATTTCTATTGAGCTAGAATATTACAACAGTATGTTTACTGGGTTTCCTTCCTCTATTCCCTATACACCAATGCTCTGTTCCCTGCATTGGTTGCTACTGATATATAAAACTAAGTTTTAGTTAATCCTCCTATTTTTTTTTAAGTGCGGTCAAGTGAATGCTAACTCCTGGCATAATAGCAGCCCCTGGGATTTCTTGGCAAGAGATGACTGGAAGCAGATTGTCAGGCCTTTTCTTCTGAAGCAAGAAGGGTAACATAACTTGCCCAAGGTCACAAGGAGTGCTAGTCTCTTGACTGCTAGGCTGTTGCTCTAACCACTAGGCTACTCCCTTTCCTTTTATATATTACATGGCCAGGCATGAAGATATCTGCACAAGAGGTTAGAAATATATGAACCAGCCAGGACAAGTAAAGAGTTACTGGTGATCCCAGGATTGGCAGAAACACACTAGGGAAGTCATGAACGGTGCTCTCAGTTTATGGGCCAGTGCTGTTTAACATCCTACCAGATGGAATACATGCCTGCTTTGATTAATTGAAACTTAGGAAGTTATTAAAAATGAGGCTGTCTCAGCAGAGTTTTGATGGGCAGACATGTGGGACTGCAGAGGAAGTAGTAGGATTAATTGTTAGAGCAGGCCTTATTCCACTGACTTTCTCCCAGACCCTATGCAGAAAATCAGCCCACCCTTCCTATGGCTAGTGTAAACTTTCCATTGGCTGGAACCTACCACTTACTCTGCACAGTGAGGGAGAGCACTGGCAAGCTATAGAGCTAAACTCTAAAAACTATCTAGACAATTTAGACATCATTCTGAGTAAGGCAGCTATTTTACAAAGTTGTAGAATCCTAAAATAATTTAGATGGTTGGCATTTGAAACGATTGGTCACCATTGTTACTTGTTACTTGTCTCACACTGTAAGAACATAAGAACATAAGATATGCCATACTGGGTCAGACCAAGGTCCATCAAGCCCAGTATCCTGTTTCCAACAGTGGCCAATCTAGGTCATACGTACCTAGCAGTTTCCCCAAAGGACACAGGTTCCACAATGCTTGTACTGGGTCAAGCAGTGATATCCTGTTGTTGTTGTTGTTAAGTGCCGTCGAGTCGGAGTCGACTCATGGCGACCCTCTGGATAGTTATCCTAAATTGTGTTCGGTCTTCAGTCAGGCGGCTCATTGATGACAGACTGGTACCCGTAGCTGCTGTTATTGTAGCGATCCATCTCATTGCTGGTCTTCCTCTTTTGCGTTGACCTTCGATCTTGCCAAGCATGATGTCTTTCTCTAATGATCTCTCTCTTCGCATGATGTGTCCGAAGTATGAAAGTCGAAGTCTTGTCATCTGAGCTTCTAAAGAAAGCTTAGGTTTGATCTCCTCTAGTACCGACTGGTTTGTTCTTCGGGCAGTCCATGGTATACACAGTATTCGCCGCCAGCACCATAATTCAAAGGCATCAATTTTCTTCCTGTCTGTCTTTTTCACTGTCCAGCTTTCACATCCATATGATGTTATTGAAAATACCATGGCTTGAACAAGTCGAATCTTTGTATGGAGAGACACATCTCTGCTCTTGAGAATCTTATCTAGGTCTTTCATAGCCATTCTGCCAAGAGCAATGCGTCGTCTGATTTCTTGACTGCTTGTTGCTTCTTTATTGATAGTTGATCCAAGTAGGTTAAAGTTGTTCACAATTTCAATTTCTTCTCCTTCAACGATGAACCTGTTGATTATGCCAGTTGTCATGATCTTTGTCTTCTTTACATTAAGGTGCAGGCCCATTTTGAGACTATGTTCTTTGATTGTGAGAAGCAAATGTTTCAGATCATCTTCGCTTTCAGCCAGTAATGTGGTATCATCAGCATAGCGAAGGTTGTTGATGAGTCTTCCACCAATCTTCACACCTCTGTTGTCTTCATACAGTCCTGCTTCTCTGATGATTTGTTCTGCATATAAATTAAACAGGTAGGGGGAAAGTATGCAGCCTTGTCTTACACCTTTGCTTATTTTAAACCATTCTGTTTCTCCTTGTTCCGTTCGAACTGTTGCTTCTTGATCAATGTACAGATTACGCAAGAGAACGATCAGGTGTTCTGGTATACCCATGCTTCTTAATGTGGCCCAGAGTTTCTGATGGTTTACACAGTCAAAAGCCTTGCTATAGTCGATAAAGCACAAATAGATATCCTTTTGGTATTCTTTAGTCTTTTCAAGGATCCATCTCACATCCGCAATGATGTCTCTCGTTCCTCGCCCTTTCCTGAACCCTGCTTGCACTTCAGGTAGTTCTTGTTCTAGGTATGGCTGTAGTCTCTTTTGAATAATCTTCAGTAGAATCTTGCTGGCATGTGGGATCAGAGCGATTGTGCGATAATTTCCACAGTCAGTTGGATCACCTTTCTTTAGTATTGATATAAACACAGATCTTTTCCAGTCAGTTGGCCATGATGTTGTCTTCCATATTTCTTGGCAGAGCCTTGTAAGTACGGTAACAGCTGCATCAGATTGCTGCAATACTTCTATGGGAATGCTATCAATGCCTGGTGCTTTGTTCTTTGATAAGGCTTTCAATGCTGCTTCAACTTCTTCTTTCATCACCAATGGTTCCTGATCATAAGGTATAGGTTGAAACGGCTGTTGGTCCACTTGATCTTTATCATATAAAAACTCTGTATATTCCTTCCACCTTTTCTTGATCTTCTCAGCATCATTCAACATAGAACCTTGAGCATCTTGTAACATTCCAATTCGAGGCTGGAACTTTTTCTTTAACTCTCGCAGCTTTAGGAAAGCCGATCTTGTTCTTCCTCTAATAGTTTCTGCTTCTATTTCCTTGCAAGTGTCATTGTAGTACTTTTCCTTGTCCTGTCTTGCTGCACGTTGGAAATCTCTGTTGAGTTCTGCGATTGTCTTTCTTTCTCCTTTGGCTTTAGCTTCTCTGCGTTTCTGGGCAATTTTCAGAGTTTCTTCCGTCATCCATTTTGGCCGTTTTTGCTTTTTAACCTTTTGTAGAGACTTCTCGCTTTCTTCCAGCACAACCTTCTTGATGTCATTCCATAACTCTTCCGGAGCTCTGTCATTTGTATCTAAAGCAGCAAATCGATTTTGCAGGCAGTCTTTAAATTCCAGTGGTATATTCTCAAGGTCATATTTTGGTGCATTCATGAGTGGTTTGCTCTTTTTCAACTTTAGCTTGAGTTTGCATACTAGTAGTTGATGATCTGTACCACAGTCAGCTCCAGGTTTTGTCTTTGTTGATGTTACAGAGCTTTTCCATCGTTGACTTCCACAGATGTAGTCAATTTGATTTTTATACAATCCATTGGGTGAAGTCCATGTGTACAGTCGTCACTTGTGTTGCTGGAAGAAGGTGTTTGAGATGAATAGATCATTGGTCTTGCAGAATTCTATCAATCTTTCTCCAGCTTCATTTCTGTTGCCAAGTCCATATTTTCCAACTACTTTGCCTTCTTCTTTGTTGCCAACTTTTGCGTTCCAGTCACCCATGACTATCATGATATCCTGTTTGCATGTTCTGTCAATTTCAGCTTGTACTTGTTCATAGAACTCTTCAATTTCATTCTCTTCTGCAGCTGTTGTTGGGGCATATACTTGAATTATAGTTGTGTTGATAGGCAATCCTCGTAGACGAATAGAGATTAAGTGTTCGCTGACTGCATTGTATTTCATTACAGTTCTTGCAAGTTTCTTCTTTATTATAAATGCAACACCATTTCTTCTTTGTCTTTCATTTCCAGCATAGTAGACCATGTGATCATCTGATGCAAAGTGCCCGATGCCAGTCCATTTCAGTTCGCTGACACCCAACAGATCAACTTGTACACGTTCCATTTCATTCTTGACCACCTCCAACTTCCCTTGGTTCATGCTTCGTACGTTCCATGTTCCAATGTGTAAGACATCTTTACAGCTTCTGACTCTCATTTCATGCGCAGTGATATCCTGAGTCCCTTCTTAATAATGGTTTATGGACCTTTCCTCCAGGAACTTGTCCAAACCTTTTTTAAACCCAGCTACACTAACAGCCTTTACTACATCCTCCGGTAACAAATTCCAGAGTTTGATTACACATTGAGTGAAAAAATATTATATTTTATTAGTCTTAAATAGTTTACCTTGTAGCTTCATTGCATGTCCCCTAGTCTTTCTATATTCTGATAACGTAAACAATCGATCTACGTTTACCTGTTCCACTCCGTTCATTAATTTATAGACTTCTATCATATCTTCCCTCAGCCATCTCTTTTCCAGGTTAAAGAGCCATAACCTTCTTAGCCTTTCTTCATAGGAGTATCCTTCCATCCCCTTTACCATATTGGTGGCTCTTCTCTGAACCTTTTCTAATAACGCTATATCCTTTTTAAGATACGGCAACCAGAATTGCACACAATATTCAAGGTGCGGTCTCACCATGGAACGATATAGAGGTATTATACGTAATATCTTTTATTTTATTTTCCTTTCCATTCCTTTCCTTATGATACCTAACATTCTATTTGCTCTCTTGGCCGCCACTGCACACTGGGCCAAGGGTTTTAACATGTTATCCACAATGACGCCTAAATCTTTTTCCTGGGTGGTGGTTCCTAATGTGTAACCTTGCATTGTGTAACCATAGTTTGGGTTGTTCTTCCCTAGGTGCATAACTTTGCACTTGTCCACATTAAATTTCATCTGCTATTTTGATGCCCCGTCTTCCAAATTATCAAGATCCTCTTGCAATTTTCCACAATCCGCTTGGGTTTTAACAACTTTAAATAGTTTTATGAATATGTCAAAAAGCAGCAGACCCAGCACAGATCCCTGGGGTACACCACTATTCACCTTTCTCCATTGGGAAAATTGGCCATTTAGCCCTACCCTCTGCTTTCTATCTTTTAACCAGTTCCTGATCCACAGTAGTACACTGCCTCCTATCCCATGACTCTTAAGTTTTGCCAAAAGTCTCTGATGAGGGACCTTGTCAAAGGCTTTCTGAAAGTCCAGATACACTATGTCAACCGACTCACCTTTGTCCACCTGTTTATTCACTCCTTCAAAAAAACTTAACAGATTAGTAAGACAAGATATTCCTTGTCTAAAGCCATGTTGGCTGTCTCCCATTAGGCCATGACTATCTACATGCTGAGTAATTTTATTCTTTATGATGGTTTCTACCATTTTTCCTGGTACTGAAGTAAGGCTCACTGATCTGTATTTTCCCAAATTACCCCTGGAACCCTTTTTAAAAATTGGTGTTACATTGGCAATCCTCCATTCTTCAGGTATCAGAGATGATTTTAATGATAGTTCACAGATTACTAATAGCAGGTCTTCAATCTCATATTTCAGTTTTTTCAACACCCTTGGATGTATACCATCCGGCCCAGGTGATTTGCTACTCTTCAGTTTATCTAATAGTTGTAATACATCTTCCCGAGGTATCGATATTTCCTTCAATTCTTCCGTACCTTTAAATACCACTTCAGTCATGGGTAACATCCATACATCTTCCTCAGTAAAGACCGAACAAAGAATTCATTCAGTCTCTCCACTATCGCCTTGTCGTCTCTTAGTACCCCTTTAACTCCTCTATCATCTAATGGACCAACTGACTCTCACAGGTTTTTTTTTTCCTACGAATATACTTGAAAAAATCTTTATTTTGCGTTTTTGCTTCTGCAGCAAGCTTCTTCTCAAATTCTCCCTTTGCCTGCTTTATCAATGCCTTGCATTTGACTTGCCAGTGCTTGTGCTGTTTCCAGGTTTTGTCATTTGGCTCTTTTTTCCATTTCCTGAAAGATGCTTTTTTGGCAACAACAGCCTCTCTGACTTTACCTTTAAACCATGCTGGCACTTTTTTGGACTTCCTTCCACTTTTCTTAAAGCATGGAATACAGCTGGTCTGGGCTTCCAAGATAGTAGTTTTCAACAACACCCAAGCTTGATGTAAGTCTTTAATCTTTGCAACTGCTCCTTTTAGTTTTTTCTTAACTGTTTTCCTCGTTTTATCATAGTCTCCCTTTTGAAAGTTAAAAGGTAGTACTGTGGATTTCCTTACTATCCCTCCTCCACTAATTAAATCAAAGGCGATCATGCTATGATCACTATTGCCAAGTGGCCCCAAAACCCTTATCTCTTGCACTAGATCTGGTGTTCCACTAAGGACTAGATCTAATATGGCTTCCCCTCTGGTCGGTTCATGAACCAGATACTCCAAGAAGCAGTCATTTATTTCATCTAGGAACTTTATCTCCCTAGCATGTCCTGCCGTAACACTGACCCAGTCGATACCGGGGTATTTGAAATCACCCATTATTATTACTACGCTGTAACTTTTGTTAGCTTCCTTGATTTCTTTGAGCATTTCATCATCCATTTGTTCATTTTGGCCAGGCGGTCGATAGTACACCCCTACTGCCATCGCCTTCCCCTTTTTATATGGAATTTCAATCCATAGAGATTCTATAGCAAATTTTGTTTCCTGCAATACTCTAATCCTTTCTGAGTCAATGCCCTCTCTAACATAGAGCGCAATCCCTCCACCAATTTGATCAGCTCTATCATTACGATATAGTTTGTACCCAGGTATCACAGTGTCCCACTGGTTGTCCTCCTTCCACCATGTCTCTGATATTCCAATCATATCTAACCTCTCATTTAGTGCTATATATTCTAACTCTCCCATCTTATTTTTTAGACTTCTAGCATTTGCATACAAGTATTGTAGAGACTGTATTTTATTCATATTAATTTGGCTATTGGTAGACATGGGTAATTTGGGATCTTTAAGCTCTGTCTGCTCTATACTTGAGGGCATTTCGGCTACTTTACTGTTTTTTTTGGAACCTCTCTGCTTTTGGCAGTATCCTTCAAAGATACATTCTTCCGAACCATCTGCTCTTGGGTGACTGTCGGCTCTCCCCTATTATCTAGTTTAAAAGCTGCTCTATCTCCTTTTTAAAGGTTAGTGCCAGCAGCCTGTTTCCATCCTGGATAAGGTGAAGCCCATCCCTTCGGAAGAGCCCCTCCTTTCCCCAGAATGTTCCCCAGTTCCTAACAAATCCAAACCCCTCATCTCTGCACCATTGTCGCAACCCACGCATTGAGACTCTGGAGCTCTGCCTGCCTTCTGGGTCCTCTGTTTTTGCACATTCAGAGAGACATTGGTCATATTTCCCTGGTGGGTCATATTAGTACAGATAAAAGGAAAAAAAAAGAAGCCTGTGTAGGTTCTAGTTGGACGTTAGCTGTTGTTTGTTCTTCTCAATATAAGTTATGTGAAGCACCATCTTGACATACAGTGCTCACTGCAGAGGGACTCTATGATCACACCGTAGCAAGTGTCTGTGTGGGTGTGTGGTGCAACGGTCGTATGCCGGTCTCTGTATGGGATGAAGTGGGGGACGCCTTTGTGTGGGTGATGTGTAGGGCTGCGGTGCATGTGTGTGTGTGCTGCAGAGCTGGGGAGCTTCTGTGTGTGTGGTGCAGAGGTGAGGTCCCTGTGTGTGTACTTGTTTATAAAGTGTGGAGCTGGGGTATGTGTCTGTCCTAAGGTGGTAGTGTGCCTGTGTGTGCGAGTGTATGGTGCGGTGTGCTTGCATGTGAGTGTGTGTGCTGCAGAGCTGGGGAGCTTCTGTGTGTGCAGTGCAGAGGTGAGGTTCCTGTGTGTGTACTTGTGTATAAAGTGTGGAGCTGGGGTATGTGTCTGTCCTAAGGTGGTAGTGTGCCTGTTTGTGCGAGTGTATGGTGCGGTGTGCTTGCATGTGTGTGTGTGTGTGCTGCAGAGCTGGGGAGCTTCTGTATGTGCAGTGAGGTTAGGTTCCTGTGTGTGTACTTGTGTATAAAGTGTGGAGCTGGGGTATGTGTCTGTCCTAAGGTGGTAGTGTGCCTGTGTGTGCGAGTGTATGGTGCGTTGTGCTTGCATGTGTGTGTTCTTGGGGAAGGGGAATGCACCTTTAGGTAAATAGGCATTGTGCCCTTTTGTTCCCATGCATGCATCCCTTTAACCTTTCACTCTTTCTTCCCTGCTTCCAACCCCTCCCCACTCTCTGCTCCCCTTCCAGACTCTCTCCCCTTCCCCCTCCCCCTCTGCCTAGTGCTCCCACCCTCTGGCCTGAATTCCCCCATCCTCTTTCCTTTGTTTTTTTTAGTAACTTCTGGCCCTCTAAGATTTAAGTTCACCCCCACCCGCCCTCTTTCCTTTTTTTTTTTAGCTTCTGGTGTTTTAAGATGTAAGGACCTGATATTGAAATGGGCAGGCAGTGCGCCGCTATGTCACATAGACCAGCCTGCCAACCCTTAACTCCGGATATTCAATGTCACAGCAATGACACTGAATATCTGGGGTCGCCACACATGCCCCAGAACCGCTGAAGCTAACCAGGTAGTGGCGATATTGCATCGCTATCCGGTTAGCTTCTGTGGGTAAAACTAGACCAGCTATAGTTACGCCTAGCTTTACCCGCTGATCGTTAACTGGGTAGTGGCGATATTGCATCGCTATCCGGTTAGCTTCTGTGGGTAAAACTAGACCAGCTTTTGTTACGCCTAGTTTTACCCGCTGATCGTTAACCGGGTAGTGGCGATATTGCATCGCTATCCGGTTAGCTTCTGTGGGTAAAATTAGGCCAGCTTTTGTTACGCCTAGCTTTATCCGCTGATCGTTAACCGGGTAGTGGCGATACTGCATCGCTATCCGGTTAGGTTCTGTGGGTTAAACTAGACCAGCTTTTCTTACACCTAGCTTTATCCGCTGATCGTTAACCGGGTAGTGGCGATATTGCATCGCTATCCGGTTAGGTTCTGTGGGTAAAACTAGACCAGCTTTTCTTACACCTAGCTTTATCCGCTGATCGTTAACCGGGTAGTGGCGATATTGCATCGCTATCCGGTTAGGTTCTGTGGGTAAAACTAGACCAGCTTTTCTTACACCTAGCTTTATCCGCTGATCGTTAACCGGGTAGTGGCGATATTGCATCGCTATCCGGTTAGGTTCTGTGGGTAAAACTAGACCAGCTTTTCTTACACCTACCTTTATCCACTGATCGTTAACCGGGTAGTGGCGATATTGCATCGCTATCCGGTTAGCTTCTGTGGGTAAAACTAGACCAGCTTTTGTTACACCTAGCTTTACCCGCTGATCATTAACCGGGTAGTGGCGATATTGCATCGCTATCCGGTTAGCTTCTGTGGGTAAAACTAGACCAGCTTTTGTTACACCTAGCTTTACCCGCTGATCGTTAACCGGGTAGTGGCGATATTGCATCGCTATCCGGTTAGCTTCTGTGGGTAAAACTAGACCAGCTTTAGTTACGCCTAGCTTTATCCGCTGATTGTTAACCAGGTTGCGGTGCAATATCGCTTCTACCCAGTTAGCAACAACCTCCGCCTCCGCTCTGCCCAGGAATGCTCCCCAACACGCCCTGCTGCTAATCACATAGCATTGGGGCATGTAGCGGGGTTACAGTGTAAGTGCCGTTGAATATCCCCATTTAAGGCATTTACATAGGTTACTGGGCTGTAAACCATGTAAATGCCTTTGAATATCAGGTCCAAAGTTCACTCCTATTCCCCTCCCATCCCCCTCCCATCTACCTTTGTTTTCTTTCTAATTGCAGGCCCTGATCGGCTCAGATCCCTGCAGGCAGCCTACTTCCCCTCGTGTTCTGCCCTCGGGAATCCGATTTCCCATGGGCAGAAGAGAAGGGGAAGACCACGGTTGCAGCACAGTTGCAAGCTGTCTGTCCACGGGAAACCCAGACAGACAGCTAGCATCTGTGCCACGATTGTAGCTATTTCCTTCTCTTCTGCCTGCGGGAGATTGGATCCTCATGGGCAGCCAGAGCCAATGCCACCACGATCATGGCCTTAGGCTGCACTTCTGCCCATGAGGGATGGGATCCCCGTGGACCACCAGAGCCAGTCAGGCTGCTGTACAGGTGTTCCAAGACCCAGGCGCTAGGTCCGATTTTCTTTTAGTCACCAGCGCAACTTGGCACCTGGGGTTTGTCGAACCCTGCGTTAGAGGATGTTAGTTAGGGGAATGCTACTGTAAGGATATGTTATGCTAATTTTCAATGGTCGCACTGTCTGTATAATCTCTGTTGGTGGATTTAAGCACCTTAGGGGTTAAGATGGAGAAAGAGATCGGGATGTACTGTAAGATATCTTTAACAGAGCTTCTCAAAACACATCGCTTAATGCAAGTATAGTGCTTCTTGTGTCTTACTTGTTAATGTTTTCTATGCTGGTCTCTCACATTTGTCCAAAAATCATACATATTTACATACCACTACTTAATATAATCTGCACTAAACACCACCCCATTAATGACTTTAATGGATTGCTTTTTTGCGCTGTTTAGTATGTTGGCTCCTAAATAAAATGTTATCAAATTTGGACATGAGAGATTACAAAATACCACACAGGTGCAAGTTTTCAGTGA
This sequence comes from Ichthyophis bannanicus, assembly GCA_033557465.1. NCBI lineage: Eukaryota > Metazoa > Chordata > Amphibia > Gymnophiona > Ichthyophiidae > Ichthyophis > Ichthyophis bannanicus. The sequence goes on along the minus strand of CM066034.1, from coordinate 1,000,646,515 downwards.
AAACTAGCTTATAAGAACAAAATGATCAGCAAATAAAATTAGGGATTTAACATAAATATGCAATTTAGACAGTGATCGCTTGTGGAATGCTAGTGACTATCGAGGCCCAGTTCCTGTTCCAGATCTTCTACAGTGTCGTGCTAAGTCTGGGCCCTGTGCAGTTTTCAGAAAGTTTGAATTCTGTGGTTCAGATACTCCCGTGCTGTTCCTGCAGTGATAGATCCATGGGAATACATGTGCACATAGCTCAAAGTGGCTTGAGAGCTGGGAGGAACCAGCAGGAGTCTCTGAGATGGAAAGACAGTGAGTGGTGGGGGCTGTAGAGGGGAGGTCAGGAGAGCTTGGGGAGGGAGGAGGGAGGAGGGGGTTAAAATAGTTTTTGCCACCGTTTCCATAGAAGAAAATTTTTCTTCAATCTGGTCCTGAGAAAAAAAGATAGAAAATCATTGGCTTATGCTTACTGACACTCTCTCTAAGGGAACGTCTGTCTCTGCTGCTAGTTTCTTAAAATTAACTTCAACATGAAAAGAACTTCAGCGAAGCATTATGACGACGGCCCCTGTCACCCCTTTGTCATGCAGCACCTCCTGTTGGTCACAGCTGGTACTGCACCCGGGTGTAAAGTACTGGCCTTTTCAATATTTATAGTCCTTGCCAGTACACAAAATAAGTTGTGACACCGAAATCGGTTTAACTGGGTTTATTCCCCGTCCCGTAGGATTCTTTCAAAAGTATAATAATCAAATCAACATAACCCTTCTCGGGTAAACAAAAAGAACTATAACAAAAATAGCTTTCCTTTCAGCAAACAAAATATGCAATGGAAACAGAAATACAGCTTGTCAGGTTTCCAGATAAAGGCTTCTCTGGAGCAGTTCAGCCTTCTATCTGAGAGACTCTATTTGGTCAGCTAGTATCAAACTACAGTCCATCTGTTCAACAGGCAATTCAATGTTATCCTCTATTGCATAAGGCTCATACTGCATTGGAACATTGTCCTGTACAGATGCTTCGTCACTTCTCTCCTGAGGTAGTTTGTTCAACAAACTTTCCAGCTTGTGACGTACTTGACTCTCTACAGAATGTATCTGTTTGGCTTTACCATATTCTCTGGAGTTGCTCATCCAGGAGCCTTTCCTCTGCCTATGGTTATCAGGCAGAGTAAAGCAGTTAGCTGCCCAGCTATTAAAGAGTGGAACCTTTGTTCGGGGTTTTGTTTTAACAGGAGCTTTACAAACAGCTGTTATCTCCAACGGCAGTTTCTGAGAAGGCTTATGCCAGTTATATCCCTCTGCAGGGTTCTCTCTCACAGGTAGCAAGCTTTGTTCTATATTCTGTCTGTAGCCCAGACTCTGGAGTTTTCCTGCTTTCATTAAGTTAACATTATAGGGCTTTTGTTTCTCATACAAATGCCTCTCATAGCTCAGCTTAGCATTTCTCCTCTCTGGCTCAGAATAGCTTTTCCTAGCTTGTAACTTGTGTCTTAGAGCATAGCTTCTATCAAGGCTGCTGCATACACTGTCCCTGTCTGAATTCAGTTGCTCATCTCTTTCACTTAATTGTTCATCAGACTCACTCAGACTTTCATTCAGCCAGTGCCTTCTGCCTTGCTGTAGAGACCTGGGAGGTCTGTGTTCTTCGGCTCTTTCTGCCTTGCCTTTCAACTCCCTTGGTTGCCTTGTGTCTCTTAACCTCCTTCGTCTCTCAGGTCTCCCAGCTTCTTCGGCTCTTTCTGCCTTGCCTCCCTCCTGTGAGCTGTGCTGATTATTTACGTAATCCCCAGCTGCACCACACCCTAGCCTATTGGGGTCAGGTGGGACCTTCCTTGCCTCCCTACTGGCTGGGTGATAATTCCAGGCTTGTGACCTCACTCCCTTATACCTATTCTGATACCCTTGTGTTATGTGCTCTCTCCACTCGTCACTGTTTACTTGAGGAGTAGTGTTTTTTAGCTCCTCAGGGGGCTCTAGAGAGTCTGCTCTGTGACATATTCCCCCCCTTAAAATCTTACGTGTTGTCTCAGTTTCAGACGGACAGCTCGTAAGACGCGACAGCGCATCTGCATTGCCATGGGTTTTGCCTGCTCTGTGCTGAACAGTAAAATCATAGGCCTGTAGCGCAAGGTGCCACCTTGTCAGCCTCGCGTTGTTGTTCCGCATGTGGTGGAGCCATTTTAGGGGCGCATGATCCGTTATTAATAAAAACTTGCGCCCGGTCAAATAAAAACGGAGTGCTTCTACTGCCCACTTTATCGCTAGGCACTCGCGTTCAATGGTCGCATAATTTCTCTCAGCACGGGAGAGCTGTCTACTGAGGTAGGCTACTGGATGTTCGACACCCTGAAAAACTTGGGATAATACTGCTCCTAGACCTGTGTCAGATGCGTCCGTTTGGACTATGAATGGTAAGTTAAAATCTACACCGCGTAGTACAGGGGCACTACATAACCGTCCCTTCAAAGCTTCAAACGCGGCCTCTGCCTCCGGAGTCCACTGGACTCGGGTTGGCGCGTTTTTCTTCAACATTGCTGTGAAGATTATGCTCTGCTCTGCAAATCGGGGAATAAAACATCGGTAATATCCCAGTAGCCCTAAAAAGCTCCGGACCTGTTTTTTTGTACTAGGTGGCGGAAAGTTCCTCACACTTTCTATTTTATTGGCCAGTGGTTTCACCACCCCTTTACCTATTATGTGCCCTAAATACTTTGCCTCTTCCGTGGCAAAAACGCATTTTTCGGGATTGAGGGTGAGGCCAGCCCTCCTTAAAGCCCTTAATACAGCTTCCACTCTGGCCAGATGTTGAGGCCACGTGGTGCTGTGAATAACCACGTCGTCCATATAGGCGAGGGCGTATTCATGGTGTGGCCGCAGGACCTGGTCCACCAGCCGCTGGCACGTGGTGGCGGCTCTGTGCAACCCAAACGGCATCCTTTTAAATTGGAACAGCCCTATTGGTGTTGTGAATGCTGTCTTGGGTTTTGATTCCCTGGTTAAGGGAATCTGCCAGTATCCTTTACTAATGTCAAGCGTGGTCAGATATTTGGCTTGGCCTAACTGGTCTAATAGGTCATCTATGCGGGGCATAGGGTACGCGTCAAATTGTGAGATTGCATTGACCTGACGAAAGTCAATACAAAATCTCAGTGTTCCGTTTGGCTTTGGTACCAGGACAATGGGACTGGACCACGGGCTGTGGGATTCCTCAATTATGCCGGTGTCCAGCATTTCCTTTACCTGTTTTATTACTTCACGTTTTCGGGACTCCGGCATTCTATACGGCCGTTGTCTGATAACACGACCGGGGGTTGTGAGGATTTCGTGGGCTACAAGATGTGTCTCGCCCGGCCGGGTGGTAAGTACATCTTTAAATTTCCCTATCATGTGCATCAACTCTTTTCGCTGTTGGGGCGACAGCTCTGTCCCTATCTTTGGAGTGGGTTGTTTTCCCCAATCCCCGACCTGTGGGCCTAAATCCTCCTCCCTCTCTTCTTCTCCTATAGCCGTTAGGTTTTTTACTTCGCGTTCCCCGGTGGAGCCAAACCCCGCCATGCCCCGCTCGGATGGTGGTAAGGAGGGTACCTCCTCCACTTTTGGGAACCCTACCCGTTCGCACAATAATTGCGCAATCCGATCCCCTGCATGTATCTGTAAGTCCTGGCTTCCAAAGTTAAACAGCAGGACTTTTAGAGGGCCTCGGTAATCGGGGTCAATAACCCCCGCTCCAACATCTATAGCATGTTTTACCGCTAGTCCTGACCGGGGTGCGATGCGCCCATAGCAACCTTCCGGTAATTTTACCTGGATCCCTGTATCTATCAGGGCCTGTCCTCTTTTTGGGACCAAGATGTTTTCTATACTGAAAAGATCGTACCCGGCGGCTGCCGCCGTAGCCCTTACAGGACCCTTAGCCTGTTCATTACTTTTACAAAATTGTAGTAGGAATTTCGGTCTATCAGGCGTTACTACCGGGCGAGAGGACTGTTTTTGGGACTTCGGCTTATTTTTTCTTTCAAATAAAGGACTTGGGATACTGGCTGCTAAAACCTCAGCGCCTAACTCGGCGGGCTGGTTGTTCGTGGGTGTAGGGGCTACTGATTCTGGAGGACCCTTCCTTGTTTCTTGACTAAGGGACGACCAATCCCTTCCCAGGATGACTGTATAGGGTAAATTGGGTACTATCGCTATTGCCATTCGTAGGGTGACCCCAGAACCCTTTATGTCAACCATGTGTAAGGGATAACAGGAAGCTTCTCCATGCACACAACGTATACGCACCTGGCCTACTGCTTGATTCGGGGCCACGGATGGTTGGTCCCCTAGGGTTTCCCAAAACTCTTGGGAAACCATGCTTTGATTGGCGCCTGAATCAAGCAATGCTAGGGCGTCGACCCCCTCCACCTGAACTTCCTGGAGAAAGTTTTCCAGGTCTGGCTCATCATCCCCTGTTACTAACACAGTTCTTACCCTACAAACTTTCTTGTGGTGTCCTATTTTACCACATTTATAACATCCCACATTCTTAGCCACAGCCTCACCAATATTATCACGCACACTTCTTTTCTCCATAGCATCCCCCATTATGTCACCCCTTTGTCATGCAGCACCTCCTGTTGGTCACAGCTGGTACTGCACCCGGGTGTAAAGTACTGGCCTTTTCAATATTTATAGTCCTTGCCAGTACACAAAATAAGTTGTGACACCGAAATCGGTTTAACTGGGTTTATTCCCCGTCCCGTAGGATTCTTTCAAAAGTATAATAATCAAATCAACATAACCCTTCTCGGGTAAACAAAAAGAACTATAACAAAAATAGCTTTCCTTTCAGCAAACAAAATATGCAATGGAAACAGAAATACAGCTTGTCAGGTTTCCAGATAAAGGCTTCTCTGGAGCAGTTCAGCCTTCTATCTGAGAGACTCTATTTGGTCAGCTAGTATCAAACTACAGTCCATCTGTTCAACAGGCAATTCAATGTTGTCCTCTATTGCATAAGGCTCATACTGCATTGGAACATTGTCCTGTACAGATGCTTCGTCACTTCTCTCCTGAGGTAGTTTGTTCAACAAACTTTCCAGCTTGTGACGTACTTGACTCTCTACAGAATGTATCTGTTTGGCTTTACCATATTCTCTGGAGTTGCTCAACCAGGAGCCTTTCCTCTGCCTATGGTTATCAGGCAGAGTAAAGCAGTTAGCTGCCCAGCTATTAGAGAGTGGAACCTTTGTTCGGGGTTTTGTTTTAACAGGAGCTTTACAAACAGCTATTATCTCCAACGGCAGTTTCTGAGAAGGCTTATGCCAGTTATATCCCTCTGCAGGGTTCTCTCTCACAGGTAGCAAGCTTTGTTCTATATTCTGTCTGTAGCCCAGACTCTGGAGTTTTCCTGCTTTCATTAAGTTAACATTATAGGGCTTTTGTTTCTCATACAAATGCCTCTCATAGCTCAGCTTAGCATTTCTCCTCTCTGGCTCAGAATAGCTTTTCCTAGCTTGTAACTTGTGTCTTAGAGCATAGCTTCTATCAAGGCTGCTGCATACACTGTCCCTGTCTGAATTCAGTTGCTCATCTCTTTCACTTAATTGTTCATCAGACTCACTCAGACTTTCATTCAGCCAGTGCCTTCTGCCTTGCTGTAGAGACCTGGGAGGTCTGTGTTCTTCGGCTCTTTCTGCCTTGCCTTTCAACTCCCTTGGTTGCCTTGTGTCTCTTAACCTCCTTCGTCTCTCAGGTCTCCCAGCTTCTTCGGCTCTTTCTGCCTTGCCTCCCTCCTGTGAGCTGTGCTGATTATTTACGTAATCCCCAGCTGCACCACACCCTAGCCTATTGGGGTCAGGTGGGACCTTCCTTGCCTCCCTACTGGCTGGGTGATAATTCCAGGCTTGTGACCTCACTCCCTTATACCTATTCTGATACCCTTGTGTTATGTGCTCTCTCCACTCGTCACTGTTTACTTGAGGAGTAGTGTTTTTTAGCTCCTCAGGGGGCTCTAGAGAGTCTGCTCTGTGACACCCCATAGATGGGAATCTCAACTGTTTTTTCCAATTTTAACCTTTCTGAAATGGTAAGTCCTTGCCCAAAAAATTTATAATCAAAGTGGGCATCTGAAATAACAAGTGTCTTGTCAAGAGTCACAGTCAAAAACAGAAGTAGAATTTACATTTTGGTTTTCTCCATTTCTTAACTCATTGCTGAAACCTCTAGGCTAATTCTACTCCCTTCAGAATATGAAAGTAATTCTGGTTCATTGCTGAAGCTAATTGATCATGTTCTCTTTTACTGCAGGTCCGAATGACGTGTGTAAGCATTTCCGATCTGTGTATTATTATTCGGCGAGTATCATTTCCCCAGATGGATTTCTTGGATACCCATGTCGTCAAAACAAGCTGTTTCCATATGTAAGTCTCTGCTGTGACCCAGAGAAAGGGTCTCCTCACCTTGTATTTACAGCCAATCACTAACTAAAAATTCACACAAAATTGTCCAGAGATAGCAAAGACATTGTTTGAAGAAGTGACGGATGTGTTCTCTAAAGTTCCAATTTATCATCACCATTAGATAATTTTTATGTCGGTTCAGAAAAGGCAGCACAGTAGTGCCAAGAATCTAGTGTTCTCCAGAGTCAATACATTCACGAGAACCTTCACTGAGAAACCCAGTTCATCCAGACCTAGTAAGAGTAAGCAATGATCATATGCCATAAACCACATTAATGAATACTGACTCACTCATTATTATGGACATGACCAGTGTGCCTGGCATTATTCCACCATACATTACAAGTGATCATAAAACGAAAGAACATCTGAAATCTATTATAGTTTGAATTTTTTTTCTTCTAGCAAAGAGCCTTTCGTTTCAAAGACTATACAATCTGTAGGGGAGAATTGTGAAACATCCTGCTTGGATGGAAAGTTCAGAGGCACATTTTACGCGTAGGCTTTTCTCCAGTTCTGAAAGGGGAGATATTTGCATACTTTCCCTTTGAAAATTACTGCAGAGAAAAACTACCTGCAGACACTTATACTTGCTTTGTCTGAAGATGCATTTTCTGTAAAAAATCCAAGCAGGTGTAGATTTGAAAACACAGTCTATGAGCATTACTTCCCTACTTAACATAAGCATGCCCCCAGTGGGTTAATGCATGGACATCGTGGAACAACATGTCTTCTTTTGCTATATATTCGGATGACAGTTTCCAGTCTTTTTACCTGGATAAATTGGTATTTTCCTTGGTATTTTGAATTTTTTTCTCATAGAGGGTAATAATGAAACCATATAGACACTATTCAGGCCCTCACATTCTTTGTACTCACAGGTCTGTGAGCAAATTTTCAAAGAGAAATCTTCAGGGAATTTCCCTTTGAAAATTCAGAGATCAATATTCAAAAGCATTTATGTGGTCTTTGGAGCCAACCATCTAAATGCTTTTAAAATAAAATCCATTACATTTACACATATGACCCTGAGGTATAAGTTGCTGCACACTCAAAGTTAAACATATAAATCTGGGATTTTAGCAGAGCCAGGAGAGGGCACAAAACTTATAAACATAGAGACTAATTTTATAATAGGTCACCTAGGTTGAGAGGTCAAACAGGTGTCTATTTGATGCTGAGCTCCTCAGCAAGCCCACGGTACGCTATCTAGGGGTCACGGTAGACCAACAGCTCAACATGAAAGCCCAGATCAGTAACATGGTCAAAGCGGTCTACCACAAAATAAGGACGCTCCGTCACCTACAACAGCTGCTCAAGTCAGATGACTTCAGGACAATCTATCAAGCCCTAGTAATCCCACATTTTGATTATGCTAATGCAATACTACACAGACTCCTGAAGAACACACTAAATCCACTGCAGCTTGCAATGAATGCAGCCGCTTGAATCTTGCATGGAGCCGCCAGGAGGGAACACGTAACCCCAATCTTGAAGCACCTGCACTGGCTGCCGGTACACTGCAGACTTTCCTTTAAAGTTCTATTGATGACATTCAAAGCCATCAACAAGTGCTCCTCTACCTCCCTCACGGACCTCATCCAGCCCACCCCGCTCAACAGAGCTCGGAGATCAGCTGCTGCTAATACGCTGATACTCCCGAAGGCAATTACAAAATGTTCACAGTCAACAAGAAACTGAGCCTTCGCGCTATACACACCCACATGCTGGAACGCCCTTCCACCTGCCATTTGGGCCATCACTGACCTCGCCCAGTTTAGGAAGGCGCTGAAGCACCATCTTTTCCTTAAACACTATACCGATTCAGATGACATCTCACAACCAGCTACACCCAGGAACCAGGCCGTCATCCCAAGCACAGCCACCCTGCACGATTGCAGCCCCACTCTCTAGATCATGACACACTCTGCAGGTGGAATGTGTACATACTCTGACCGGTCAATCTGTATATAGTTAAACAATCTGTAAATAGTTGTGAGCTGACCATGTCACCTGTGACAGCCAGCTTGCCTGTACATAGTTACCCTGTCAGTCCCGTTTAGAAACCCCTGTTCATTGTAAGTCCAGTGTAGGTCCTGCCTGCACTGCACAAGTCGTTAACTGTAAACCGCACTGATTCTAAAGAGCGCGGTATAAAAAAGACATTAAATAAATAAATAAAAATAAATATTTTTTTGTCTACATTATAAAGACCCATTTGCACAGATTAGTGTCTGTTTCAGTGAGATTTATCTAAGGGATGACAGTGAGCTCATGGCTCATTTAGGAGCCTGCTGGTAATGTGCATGTGGGCCATATTATTAGTGCTGAGGGCCAGCACTAACTTCAAAGGGTGTGTGCAGTTAATGCCCAAAACGTGGTACGCCGCAATTGGCATGTGGATACACTTAATCTGCAGGAACAAGCAGGAATGTAGTCTTCACATATGGGTATCATCGGTACCGACGGAGCCTGCGTGGGAACGCTCCCCAGCATCCAATTAGAAAGCTTTTGGGAGCATCCCACAGCGCCTGCGTACTGCCTTCCCGCCTTTCCCAACTGCCTCTGTCCAGTTCTTCATTTTCCACGGAGCCAGCAGGTCGTTGTTCCTGTCACCGAAAAAGTTTTTCCTTATTCTCCTTCTTTTTTGTGGTCGCGTCTGCCTTCCTCGACTCTATACCGGTACCGCCGGTTCTTCTTTCTTTCTTTAAAAAAAAAAAAAAATATATATATATGCTATTTTTTTCCAAACTTTTCTTTTCCAGGTGCACACGCCATTTTGGGCCTTAGGCCTAAAATTTCCTCCACTATGGAAAAACCCGCATCGGGTTTCAAAAAGTGCACCAAGTGTGGCGGTACCATCTCCGTCACCAACACCGATGAGTGGTGTCTTAAATGTTTAGGTCTTGACCACTCCATCTCCGAGTGTATGGCTTGTGCCATGATGTCCAAGAGGGGTTGACAAAACCGAGCTGCTAAGCTCAGCACCCTTTTTCCCTCCGATGCAGCTTCTGTGGCATCGACATCTTCCAGGGCTTCGTCTTCCTCCCATGGATCTCAGGTAACAAAACATAAGTCTTGCCGGTCCTCAAAGGGTAGATCTCCTTCCAAGCATCGAGATGCCTCTGGCGTTGCTCTTGAGGGTTCTGTACCGGCAAAATTGCCCCGGCGGGAGGCTTCGGCTTCCAAAGCATTATCGGGGCTCCAGGATATTCTCGAGGCCTCGACCTCGGCAGAACTACTGGTGCCATGCTCTGGGGTACCGGCTGCTTTCTCTGGTACCGATACCCAGGCATCGGTAGAGTCGATAGACCAGAGGCTCCTGGCTATTGAACGCAGTCTGGCGGCTCTCCTTACGGCATTGACACCCTCGGAACCGCGTCAGACAGTTCAACCGGTACCAGCACCGACTCTGGCACCGGTATCGGTACCGATACCGACAGCATCAGCATCAACATCGGTGTCTGCTTTGCCGGCACCCAGTCATGCGATGCCTTCCGGTACCGATGCACCGGTACCGATTCCCCCCGGTACCGACTTCAGTCGGTATGAGTATCAGGCTCTTCAAGAGCATCCAGACAGAAGGTACTTCGAATCCTCGGAGGAGTCCGAGGATTCTGACAGCTCTGTTGGTACCGGAATACTTCTCCCAGAGGAACCTTCTTCTCCTAAACGTAAGATGTCTCCTCCAGAAGATATCTCCTTTCAGTATTTTATCAGGGAGGTGGCTCGAGGTCTTTCCATTACTGTGGCTCCTGAAACAGAGCCCAGGGCAAAGGAATTGGAGATTCTACAATATCCCAAGGCTCCTAAAGAGGCAGCTACTTTGCCTATCCATGAGATATTACATGATCTCATGCTAAGAATGTGGGAAACACCTCTTACCACCTCCCCTCACTCTCGTAGACTGGATACCATGTATTGAGTCCCTCCTTGTCCTGGTTTCCAGAAGACTCAGCTTCATCACCACTCTATTGTAGTGGAATCAGCTATGAGAAGGATCAGGAGTGCAAAGAGGCATGCCTCTAATCCTCCAGGACGTGAGTGCAGAACTTTGGATGCCTTTGGACGTCGTACTTTCCAGGCTTCCATGCTTTCTGCCAGGATCAGTTCCAATATTTTATATATGGGAATGTTCCTTAAGGAAGTCACAGGAGATTTAGAGGTTTTGAGCCCTCTTCTTCCTGATGATAAAAGGCAGGATTTTCTCACACTGGTTAAACATGCCCAAGATGTTTCTAAGTTTGTCAACAGTGCAGCTTTTGACTGTTTTGAGTGCATAAGCAGAACCTCTGCCATTGCCATAGGTGCACATAGAATTGTCTGGCTCCAGGCATCCGATTTGGAGCTCTGGGTGCAGGAGAAACTGGGCAATATCCCTTGTACAGGTGAGAATCTATTCGGTAAAAATTGGCAAGAAAAGGCCAATGAGTTGGATGCTGACAACTCCACTTTGGATAGGTTATCCAAAGCCACAGCTGATCCTGCAAGGAGGAAATCTTTCAAGAAACCATTCTTCTCAAAAAAGAAGAGGTTTTAACCCTCTTATTCCCAGCAGGGACGTTCTGCAGGTCAGCCTGCCCGAAAGAGTCAGCAACCACCTAAGCAAAGGAAAGAAAAGACTGCTAAGCCTCAACCGTCTCAGCAGTCTCAGCCTCCACAAGGCCTTTGACTTCCATCTAGAGAACTTAGCCTTCCTGGCTCTCAGTGATCCAGAACCTTCCACCATCCCAGGAAGGTTGTGTCACTTTAACAGCAGAACATTGGCCTTTATCCATTATAAAAGAGGGATACAAGCTTCACTTTCTTTGCATGCCCCCTCCCACAATGGTAAAACAGTTCAATTCTCAGACCTCTCTCATCAACCTGTTAGATCAAGAGGTCACTATGCTTCTTGCCCAAGGGGGACACAGACCTATTTTAGACCTCAGAGAATTGAACAAATTCCTGTTCAAAGAGAAATTCAAGATGATTTCTCTGGGAACTCTTCTGCCATACCTTCAAAGTCAGGATTGGCTTTGCTCTCTAGATCTAAAGGATGCATACACTCACATTCTGATCCATTCTGATCACAGAAGATTTTTACAATTCCTTTTCAAGGGAAAACACTTCCAATACAGGGTTCTTCCCTTTGGTCTGGCTTCGGCACCAAGAGTATTCACGAAATGCATGGCAGTAGTAGCTGCATTCCACCGAACCCTGGGGATATTTGTCTTCCCTTACTTGGACGACTGGCTCCCACGGTTGCAGAAGCCAGCTATGTACTGTCTCGCACAATGCAAATCCTCCAATACTTGGGATTGGTAATAAACTTCCCAAAATCCCAACTTTAGTTATTTTATTTTATTTATTTGGTTACATTTGTATACCGCTTCTTCCAGCGATCAGTAGCGGTTTACATCACATTAAAATTTTGGCACAGCAAACATTTTCTTACAATGATTAAAGAATCTACATCTGGATTTTGGTGATTAGAAATTAAACAGTTTAGGGTATTTACAGTTGCATTTATGCGTTTGGTTTGTACAGCTTGAGTCATTTACAGATTCATTTATACATCGTGCGCTAGTTACAATATGGATTATTTACATCGTGCACTATTTACAGTATGGTTTATTTACAGTTTCATTTGGCTAAACACAACTTGTTCCTTCTCAGTCCCTGGAGTTCATAGGAGCCTGTTTAGATACCAGACAGTCAAGGGCTTTCCTCCCACAGGCCCGATGTCTTCGCATAGTGCAATTGGCTTCTCAAGCAGCAGGAAAATCCTCCCTAACTGCTCGAACTGCTACAATTACTGGGACATATGGCATCCACAGTTCATTTAGTTCCCTATGCTCGCCTCCATATGTGAGCAGCCCAGTGGGCCCTATCCACACAGTGGACACAGGCCACAGGACGTCTGTCAGACAAGATATTAAACTCTCAATGACTGATCTTGTCCCTACAATGGTGGCAATCACTGGAAATCTCTTAGTGGGGTCTCCTTTCCAACAACCCCTATTCCAGGCCACCCTAACAACAGATGCATCACAGGTGGGTTGGGGAGCACACCTGCATCATCTCTCTACCCAGAGTACCTGGACTCCACAGGAGGTTTGTCTTCACATAAACCTTCTAGAATTAAGAGCAATCTATCTAGCTCTTCGAGTATTCCATGCCCAGCTCAGCTACAAGACAGTCCTAGTCCAAACAGACAATCAAGTAGCCATGTTCTATGTGAACAAGCAGGGCGGAACAAGGCTCTCTGTCGTTATGCAACAAAGCTTTACGACTATGGGCCCTCGCCAGAGAGCATCAAATTCACTTTCTCGTGATATATATTCCAGCCATTCAAAACCTTTGGGCAGACAAACTCAGTCGAGTTTGGTCTCTCCAGTCGAATCGAGTTTGGTTTCTCCAGTCGAATCGAGTTTGGTCTCTCCAGTCGAGTCAAGTTTGGTCTCTCCAGTCAGTCGAGTTTGGTCTCCCCAGATGTGAAATATCTTTGTCACCTGGTTTCTCCACCTAGACCAGGTGAAAAAGATATTTCACATTTGGGGAACCCCAGACATAGATCTCTTTGCAAGTCCACTGAATGCCAAACTTCCCCGGTTCTGTTCCAGGATTCCGGCTCACAATTGCCAGGCACGGGACGCCTTCCTCCTTTACTGGGTTCAGGACTTCCTCTGTGCCTTCCCACCCATTCCCCTCATCCCCAAAACACTCTTCAAGCTTCAGAGAGACAGAAGTTGTATGATCCTCATAGCGCCACGGTGGCCACGCCAAACGTGGTATCCCCTGCTTCTACATCTCTCTCAAGCTGCACCTCTGGAGTTGGAGTGTGCTCCAGATCTTCTCTCCCAAGAGAACGGGATGCTATGGCACACGAATCCCCAGTCCCTACATCTCAGGGCCTGGTTGCTGAAAGCTTAGACCTTCAGGATCTAAACCTTTCCCAACAAGTAAAGGATATCCTTCAGGCTTCTAGAAAACCTTCCACAAGACGATCTTCTGCCTTCAAGTGGAAATGTTTTACTATATGGTGTTCGCAAAAGGCATTAAACCCCCTTGTGATACCTTTGGAATCGATACTAGAGTATCTACTTCATTTATCCAATTCTGGTCTAAAGACCAATTCAGTAAGAGTCCATCTTAGTGCAATTGCAGCTTCCTATACGTCTCTAAATGGACAACCAATTTCCTCTCATCCACTCATATCCAGATTTATGAGAGGTCTCCTATTAACAAAGTCTCCCATCAGGCCACCACCGGTAGCATGGGACTTAAATCTAGTTCTTGGGCAGCTCATGAAACTGCCCTTTGAACCTTTAGCCACTACAACCCTAAAGCTTTTGTCCTGGAAGGTCATCTTCCCAATCACAATCACTTCTGCACGTCACATTAGTGAATTGCAAGCTTTAATGGCTGATCCTCCTTATACTAACTAGGTTTCACCATGATAAGATTGTTCTCAGAACTCATCCACACTTTATGCCAAAGGTGGTTTCGCCTTTTCATTTAAATAAATTGATTTATCTTCCTGTATTCTTTCCGGAGCCTCATGCCTCTAATGCAGAAAGGAACCTTCATACTTTGGACTGTAAAAGAGTCTTAGCCTTTTACCTACAGAGAACACAGCAACATAGAAAGTCGTCTCAACTTTTTATTGCTTTTGATTCTAGTCATTTGGGACTTCCAGTCTCCAAGAGAACTCTATCCAAATGGATGGCACAATGCATATCCTTTGCTTATGAGAGTAAGAGTCTTCCTCTTCAAGGCCATGTCACAGCTCATAATGTGAGAGCCATGGCAGCCTCTATGGCTAACCTTCACTCTGTGTCTATTGATGGCATTTGTCGAGCAGCCACCTGGGCTTCGGTACACACCTTTACAGCCCACTACTTCCTAGATAAAGCCTCCCGTCGGGATGCCTTCTTTGGCCAGGCTGTTCTTCAAAATCTCTTTCAGACTTAATTCAACTCCTACCCACCAACCCTGATGGGATGCCAGAGATCCATGGGAGGAAGCATGGCCCACCTTACCATAGGTGGCAGCTTCCTGGGGCCATCTCCCTGGCATCTTCAGCTAGGGAGTCCCCATATGTGAAGACTACATTCCTGCTTGTTCCTGGAGATAGCATAGTTACTCACCTGTAACAGGTGATCTCCGGGAACAGCAGGAATTTAGTCTTCACAACCCACCCACCTCCCCTAGTAGTTTTCTCTCTATCTGTCTCTTTCCTCTCTCCCTCTATCCTTTCACTCAGCTACAAACTTAACTGAAGAGGGACAGTTGGAAAGGCAGGAAGGCAGCACGCATGTGCTGAGGGATGCTCCCAAAAGTATTCCTATTGGATACTGGGGAGCGTTCCCACGCAGGCTCCGTCGGTACCAACGATGCCCATATGTGAAGACTAACTTCCTGCTGTTCCCGGAGATTATCTGTTACAGGTGAGTAACTACGCTTTTTCAATCACAGGTGATCCTTCTCCAGGATTTTCTTTAGTAAAAACAGAACAGAAATATTTGTTTAGCATTTTTGCTTTTCCAATATCACTTATCACGAATCCGTTCTCGGCACTTTTGAGTCTTGTGATTCCACCTCTGATCTTCCTCCTGAATATACCTGAAAATAGTTTTTCTCCACACTTCACATCTTTAGCCATCTTTTTTTCTGCCTTTGCTATCCTTATTTCTCTTTTTGTATCTTTTAGCTTTATTCTGTAATCTGTTCTGTGTTCCTCTAATTGAAAACTTTGGAATTTTGTGAAAGCTGTGTTTTTGTCTTTATTTGTGCAGCTATTTCTTTGGAGAACCAAATAAGTCAGTATTTTTGAAGTCTAGGAATTTGAGCTTGCTGTGATTGCACTCTGCCTTGGTTTTTATCTCAAACCACACCGTGTGATGCTCAAGGCTATAGCAGAGAGACTGAATGAATTCTTTGCTTCGGTCTTTACTGAGGAAGATGTAGGGGTGTTACCCAAGACTGAAGTGGTATTTAAAGGTGATACTGCAGAGGAATTGAGAGAAATATCGCTACACCGGGAAGATATATTACAACTATTTGATAAACTGAATAGTAGCAAATCACCTGGACCGGATGGTATACATCCCAGAGTGTTGAAAGAACTGAAATATGAGATTGCAGACCTGTTATTGGTAATCTGTGAACTTTCATTAAAATCATCTGTAATACCTGAAGATTGGAGGGTCGCCAACGTAACACCAATTTTTAAAAAGGGTTCCAGGGGTGACCCGGGAAATTACAGACCGGTGAGCCTGACGTCAGTACCAGGGAAAATGGTAGAAGCCATCATAAAGAACAAAATTACACAGCATGTAGATAGTCATGGCCTAATGGGAGACAGCCAACATGGCTTTAGACAAGGAAGATCTTGTCTTACTAATCTGATCTGTTTTTTTGAAGGTGTGCATAAACAGGTAGACAAAGGTGAGTCGGTTGATATAGTGTATCTGGACTTTCAGAAAGCTTTTGACAAGGTCCCCCATCAGAGACTTTTGGCGAAGCTAAAAAGTCATGGGATAGGAGGCAGTGTACTATTGTGGATCGGGAACTGGTTAAAAGATAGAAAGCAGAGGGTAGGGCTAAATGGCCAATATTCCCAATGGAAAAAGGTGAATAGTGGAGTACCCCAGGGATCTGTACTGGGTCCGCTACTTTTTGACATATTCATAAATGACCTGGAAAAGGGAATAACTAGTGAGGTAATCAAATTTGCAGATGACACAAAACTGTTTAAAGTTGTTAAAACCCAAGAGGATTGTGGAAAACTGCAGGAGGATCTGGATAAATTGGAAGACTGGGCATCCAAATGGCAGATGAAATTTAATGTGGACAAGTGCAAAGTTATGCACCTAGGAAAGAACAACCCACACTATAGTTACAAGATGCAAGGCTCCACATTAGAAACCACCACCCAGGAAAAAGATTTAGGAGTCATCGTGGATAACATGTTAAAACCCTCCGCCCAGTGTGCAGCGGCGGCCAAGAAAGCAAATAGAATGCTAGGTATCATAAGGAAAGGGATGGAGAATAAAACAAAGGATATTATAATGCCTCTGTATCGCTCCATGGTACGACCGCACCTTGAATATTGTGTGCAATTCTGGTCACCGTATCTTAAAAAGGACATAGAGTTATTAGAAAAAGTACAGAGAAGAGCCACCAAATTGGTGAAGGGGATGGAAGGCTACTCCTATGAAGAGAGGCTAAAAAGGTTAGGGCTCTTTAACCTAGAAAAGAGGCGGCTGAGGGGAGATATGATAGAGGTGTATAAATTAATGAATGGAGTGGAACGGATAAACGTGGATAAATTGTTTACGCTATCAGAATATAGAAGGACTAGGGGGCATGTAATGAAGCTACAGGGTAAACTATTTAAGACAAATAGGAGAAAATATTTCTTCTCTCAACGTGTAATCAAACTCTGGAATCTGTTACCGGAGGATGTAGTAAGGGCTGTTAGTATAGCTGGGTTTAAAAAAGGTTTGGACAAGTTCCTGGAGGAAAGGTCCATAAACCACTATTAAAAAGGGACCCAGGATATCAATGCTTGGCCTAGTACAAGCACTGCAGAACCTGTGTCTTTTGGGGAAACTGCTAGGTACGTATGACCTAGATTGGCCACTGTTGGAAACAGGATACTGGGCTTGATGGACCTCGGTCTGACCCAGTATGGCATTTCTTATGTTCTTATGTTCTTATTGCTGCTCACATGGACACCCACCCAGACATTCAACATGCTATCTCTATTGCTGAGTACTAAATCCAGCATCGAACTTTAACTGGTTGGTTCCATCACCGTTTATCTTAGCAATGCATCTTGGAAAGAATCCACAATTTTTTTACTTCTTTCCAGATTTGCAGAAAGAATACTCCAATCCACATCGGGTAGATAAAGTCACCCAATTTGATCACTCCCCCCTTCATGTCTACCTTTGCAATATCTATAATCAAGTCTCTATCTATTTCTTCAGTTTGAGTTGCAGGCCTGTAGACTACACCAGTATGGATGATAGTGCCATCTCCTCTTTCCAATACAATCCACAACGTTTCTTCTTTTCCCCACATCACCTGCATTTCAACAGCTTTAATATTGCTTTTGACATATAGGGCTACTACTCCTCCTTTTCTGCCTTCTCTATCTCTTCTAAATAAATCATAGCCAGCTATGGCTATATCCCATTCATGCGTCTCGTTAAACCATGTTTCTGTAATGGCCACAATGACCAACTCCATTTCCACCATTAGGGCTTCCAGGTCAAGAACTTTGTTGACTACGCTGTGAGCATTTGTGTTCATTGCTTTCCAGCATTTGTTGACTAGCTTGCCTGTATTTTGCTTGGATTTTGTTCTGTATGCCTCTTCCTGCTTGTCATTGGTGTGTGGGTTAATAGTGTGTCTTTTTCCAATGTTATGTTTTTGCTGGGAGTGACATCCTGAACTTGTGGTTCTCCATCCATCATTCCCTTTTCCTATTTTAAATACCTGTCTATGTAATGCCTGAATTTTTCACTTAGGATCCTTTTCTCTGCAACAGAGAGATGTAGGCCATCCACACAGTATAGCCTCTTGTTGTTCCATCTTTTTCCCCATTCGCCAATATATCTAAATCCTTCTTGTTTGCATATTAACAATCTGGTTATCAGTTCACAAAGGTAATTTGGAATCTTTCAGCTCTGTCTGCTCTGCACATAAAGGCATCTGGATTTACTTTTATCCTTCTTGCAACTTCCCTATCAGGATGCCCTAACTTCCCTCTTTTGCTCGTATGCTTCAAGGATACATCCTTCTGAACCATGTGCTCTTGGTAGGCGTAGGTACTTTCCTGGTTCTCACTATTTCCAATCAAAGCAGGCTCCTCAAGCTCAAGTAAAGCAAGAGAATCCTGTATAGTATTTATCTGCCCTCATGTTTCTATGTTTATGTTTCTATGTTGCTGGAGGATGTACTAAAAGCTGTTAATGTAGCTGGGTTTAAGAGGTTTGGACAAGTTCATGGAGGAAAAGTCCATAAACCATTATTCTCCAGGAACAAGCAAGAAGTCAGTTCTCACATATGGGTGACGTTGGCGCCGACAGAGCCCTCGCGTGGAGCAATTCCCCAGCTTTCAAAGAAAGCCTTTGGGATTGCATCACATATGTGCGGTCCCCTTCTTGCCGAAGGGTGCCATCTTGCTCAGTCTCCCTTTTTCCGCAGAGCCCAATGAACATAGTCCAACTTCCCTCGTGGAAAAAGTGCATCAACGCTACTGAAGATTCTCTTCTTCGGCCCGGTTCGATACTGGTTCCCCTTCCCGTCTCGGTTCGGTACACCGGTATCGAGTCCGGTCACTTTTTCGGTTTTTGTCTTTAGTGACTAGCATTCGCGCTCTTTTTCTTTTTCACTGGTAGCCCGGTCGTTTGACCTTGCAGGGGCCCTTTTTCCCACGATGGCTGCCAGCGGGTTTAAAAAGTGTGATCGATGTAAAAGATTAATGTCACTCACCGACACACACGACTGCTGTCTCGGCTGCCTCGGGCCCAACCATGACCTGAAGGTCTGTGGCCCGTGCGGCAAGATGTCTTCCAAGGCACTTAGAAGTAGGCAGCAGCAATGTGAAAGGATTTTCTCCGAGTCCGCATCCACCCGGGTCCAGACCTCTTCAGAAGCCTCGACATCTTGGGAGCTATCTGACTCCGAGCATCGTCGGGGGTCTTCTGAGCGGAGGTCTCCCTCGTGGGAACACTGGAGGAAGAAGAAACCTGTGAGGGTGGCGGCATTGGATGCCTCTGATCGGCCTGGATCCAGGTTGCAGAGTCTGACCGTCGCCCCGGGTCCTTGGAGTCAGAGCGGCCTGCAGAGGTACCTCGCACGGAGCCGGAGCCAGAGACACCGAGGAAGGTAACGGCTGTTGTCCTCATTGAA
Source organism: Ichthyophis bannanicus (assembly GCA_033557465.1). NCBI lineage: Eukaryota > Metazoa > Chordata > Amphibia > Gymnophiona > Ichthyophiidae > Ichthyophis > Ichthyophis bannanicus. The sequence goes on along the minus strand of CM066034.1, from coordinate 1,000,627,173 downwards.
CAGGCGTTGAGAGCCGACCTGGAGGCTGCGTAGCCTTCTGAGCTCGGTCTCAGAATGGCGGCCCTGGAGCGCAGCATGTCTGCCTTCATGGAGCAGCAGCGGGCGCTGATGGCTGGTCTCACCGGTCCATCCACCCCGACCACCGGGACCTCAACGTCCAAATCAACCCTGGAGGCCAAGCCAATCCTTGAGACAATAAAGTCTCGAGTTAATCCTCGGCCGAGGTCTTCCTCGACCTCCCTTCGGGACCGAGGTCGTCGACACCGGTGCCCTTGGCGTCGGGGCATTCGAGACCAAAGCCCTCATGGCTGGAGCCCTTCGATTCCTCCTTGAAGGACTCGGCATGGGAAACGGAAGATGAAGAGTCCCCGGACACCCACCGGGCCCGGTATGTCCCATCGGACTCGCCGGGTTCAGAGCCTCAGAGAAGGTCCCCCCCCCCCAGAGGATACCTGGTTCTCGGACAACGTCAGGGACATGGCCAAGGGTTTGGCATTCCCGGCGGACACCGAAGAAGAGCCTCAAGCCGAGGAGCTCGAAGCCCTCCAGTATGACTTTCCCCCTTGGGAAGCCCTTACGGTACCGGTTCCTCCGATTTTGGAACGGCTGATGTTCTGCATGTGGGAGTCACCAGCCTCGATGCCAGTTCTCAGCAAGCAGGTCGATTCCATCTATCGAGTCCACAAGAGCCCTGGGTTCCAAAAAGCACAGCTGCCGCACAACTCCATGGTTGTGGAATCGGCCATGCACAGGCTCAAAAGTCAAAAAACGCACTCCTCGGTGCCTCCTGACAGGGAAGCCCGGAACCTGGACGCCCTCGGCAGAAAGTGCTACCAGGGCTCGATTCTGTCATGCCGAGTCCAAACATACCAGCTGTACATGGGCATGTACTTGCAGGACCTGGCAAAGAAGATTGCCGGGTTCTCAGCTGGCCTCTCCAAGGACCCTTGCAGCGCTTCAAGAACTTGTCCACTGGGATTCGGGAGTACTTGAAGTTTATGTCTCGAGCAGCCTATGATGGCTTCGAGGCCTCGGCCCGAGTAGCCGCAGCTGGCATTGGTGCCCACCGCCAAGCGTGGCTAATGTCGTCAGACCTGGAGCCATGGGTTCAGGACATGTTGGTCGATGTCCCTTGCTGGAGTGACAACCTCTTTGGCAAACCCATGACTGAGAAGGCTGCTGAAATCGAGTCCGAGTACTTGACCTGGACAAGACTCTCCAAGAAGACTTCTGCCCCTTCTAAAAAGAAGGGCTCGGGTAAAAAGCCCTTTTTCCCGAGGAAGGATGCTGCTTACCAAAACTACCCCACTCATCAGCCCTCCCCAGCTCGCCCACAGGGGCAGCAGGCCAAGGGACAGGGGCATGGGCCGTGTAAGCAGAAGACCCCCAAGCCTCAGGCCCCTGCTCCGACCCAGCCGGGAGGAGGTTTTTGACTGCTAAAGCATAGTCTCTCTCCAACCAGGGGTGAGGGCTTGCACAGGAGGAAGGCTGAGCCTGTATGCCCACAGGTGGCCAGCATTCACCACAGATATTTGGGTTCTTTAAATAGTCCAAAGGGGCTATTTGCTCCACTTCAACCAGGTACCTCCATCCTACTTCCCAGGAGAGCCTCTCAGACCCCCTCTACACAGGGACCTCCTCTAACAGTAGTTGGCCGGTCTTCTAGAGAATCAGACGGTGGAACCAGTGCCCCGCTGCCTGCAGGGACAGGGCTTCTACTCCAGGTATTTTTTGATACCAAAGAGAACAGGGGGCCTCAGACCCATCCTCGACCTACAAAACTTAAACAAGTTCCTGGTGAGGGAAAAGTTCAAGATGCTTTCCCTTGGAATATTGCTGCCTTACCTCCACCAGGGAGATTGGCTATGCTTCTTAGACCTGAAGGATGCCTACATGTACATCCTCATACATCCAGACCACAGACAATATCTCAGATTTGTAGTGGGAGGAAACCTTTTTCAGTACAGAGTACTTCCATTTGGACTAGCCTCTGCTCCCAGAGTGTTTACCAAATGCCTGGTGGTAGTGGTGTCTTTCCTCAGGAACCAAGGGAGTTTTGTCTTCCCTTACCTGGATAATTGGCTCATCAGGGCCCACTCGCCTCAGGAGGCCCAACAAGCCACAGCTCACACTGTCAACATGCTACAGCATCTAGGCTTTGTCATAAATCAAGCAAAGTCCACTTTGCTCCCCACTCAAAACTTAGAGTTCATAGGAGCAAGGCTAGACACCCTTCGGGCAAGGGCTTACCTGCCAGAGGACAGGGCACAGAGGCTTCTGGCGCAGGTGCACCAAGTCAGCCACAAGTCTCAGATCTCAGCAAAACACTTTCTACACCTCCTGGGCCACATGGCCTCCACGGTACATGTGACCCCAAACACCCATCTCCACATGAGGACAGCTCAGTGGTGCCTCAAAGATCAGTGGACACAAGCCACAGGACAACTCCGAGACAGGATCAGTGTATCCAAATGACTGATGAAGTCGTTGGCGTGGTGGCTTCAGCCACCCAACCTGCTCCAGGAAGTACCTTTTCAGCCTCCCTCACACACAAGAGTGCTGACAACAGATGCCTCTTTGCTGGGCTGGGGAGCCCATTGCCAGGGATCATGCACTCAGGGGTTGTGTTCTCCTCAGGAGAGTGCACACCAAATCAATCTCTTAGAGCTTCGGGCGATTCACCTAGCTCTTCAAACCTTCTGTTATGTTCTCTCACATCAGTCTGTCTTGGTGCAGACCGACAATCAGGTAGTAATGTTCTACGTGAACAAGCAGGGAGGTACAGGGTCCCGTCTCCTATGTCAGGAGATACTCGACCTCTGCTCCTTTGCAATCAGGCAGGGTATGTCTCTCAAAGCAGTTTACCTGCCAGGACAAGAGAACTTCCTAGCAGCCAAGCTAAGCAGGATTCTTCAACCTCACGAATGGCAACTGAACCCGGAAGTGGCCCAGCAGATCTTCCACTGCTGGGGGCATCCATCCATAGATCTCTTTGCCAGTCCACAAAATCACCAGTTGCCCAGCTTTTGCTCCAGACAGCCACATCTTCAGAGGATGGCTGCAGATACTTTTCTGATCTCCTGGTCAGTGGGCCTCCTGTATGCATTTCCTCCCACGCCTCTGGTGGCCCAGACTCTGTTCAAAATCCTTCGGGACAAGGCCTCTGTCATTCTGGTAGCCCACAGATGGCCCAGACAGCCTTGGTTTCCGCTTCTCCTCCAGCTGGTAGTGGAAGCCCCACTCCTTCTGGGGACACAGCCCGACCTCCTGTCCCAGGAGCAGGGCTCTCTCTTACATCCCAACCTCAGATCCCTCAACCTGATGGCATGGCTGCTAAAAGGTTAGTGTTGGCTCCTCTCCTACAACCTAAGAATGTAGAAGAGGTGTTACTGGCCTCAAGGAGACAGTCTACTAGGAGAACCTATGCCTTCAAGTGGCGAAGGTTTGAGGTGCTGTGTACCCAGCACAATGAAAACCCTTTCTCTTGCCTTGTACCAGTGGTGCTGCAGTACCTGCTTCACCTCTCAGAATTAGGTCTTAAGTCTAACTCTATCAGGGTCCACCTGAGTGCTTTGTCAGCACACCACTCTCCAGTGGAAATACAACCTCTTTCGGTTAACCCCTTGGTGTCCAGTGGGCATTCATGTGGGCAGAGCTGGGCAGAATATTGGTTTTGCATAACAACATAAGATATGCCATATTGGGTCAGACCAAAAGTCCATCAAGCTCAGTATCCTGTTTCCAACAGTGGGCAATCCAGGTCATGCCTACCTGTTAGATTCCCAAAAGATAGAGAGATTCCATGCTGCTTATCCCACGGGTAAGCAGTGGATTTCCCCATTCTACACTAAAGCGTAGTTATTCACCTGTAACAGGTGTCCTCTAGGGACAGCAGGAATCAGTCCTCACACATGGGTGACGTCGGCGCTGATGGAGCCCTCGCGCGGAGCAATTCTCCAGCTTTCAAAGAAACCCTTTGGGATTGCATCACGCATGCGCGGTCCCCTTATTTATTTTGTTATTTATTTATTTAACATTTCTTTTATACCACACTATTGACATCAGTGCGGTGTACATCCAACAAACTTATACATTGCAGACTAACTACAATGTATTTACATTTCTTGCTCAGTGAAATTCCATATATGTGAATAAAAGTACATGCAGGAAGAGAGTCCATGGATAATTTTGTATTAAGTAAATACAAAATTATCCAAGGAATCTCTTCCTACATGTACTTTTATTCACATATATGGATGCTCTTTGTGTAAAAAATAGAAACAAATAAAGATCATGGGCATTATTCCACCCTGTGATTTGCGGGGATGAACGTCCGGTTTGGACGTTCAAGCCCCACTATTTGCAGGGACCGTATGCCCTGCATAGAGCTCCCTGCATGTACATCGGCTTTGTGTGGGGAACTCTTGAGGGGGGAGGGAAGGGGTGGGCTGGAGAAGGAGCAAGAGCGGGGTGAAGGTGGGACCCTGACCCTGGACATACAGGGCCAATTCCAGTCACAGGCCTGTATGTTCAGAGGCTGAAGGTTAGACAGGGAACTTATTCCACCTCTGAGGTGGAATATCTCCCCCTTATGGTGTGGGCCAGCCACACAGGAAACCCCAAAACAAGTGAGTGGCAGCATGGGTTTCCCCACTGCCCAATCCTGGCCTTGACTGGCCTCTTCGGGGGTCGCACATCAGGGAAAGGCGATTTTGAACCTGTGCGGCAGATTAGGGCTTCTGCATGGCATCCCAGTGCCATGACAATAGGATGTCATGGCACCAGGTTCCATGCAAGAGCCTTGGGAAGGTTAGATGGGGTGGCTTCTGTATGCACAGGGCTTCTGAATCAGGAAAAGTCCTGCCCGTCCAGGCCCTTTGCCCTGATTCTACTCCCGCGGGAGCAGAATTGGGTGCAAATCTGGCCCCTCCATATTTTCGATGTCCAGAAGGGCTGGACATACCCGTGCAGAATTGACCTCCACATGGCCTATCCAATCTGCCTATCTATAAGAACTATTAAACACTATTATCCCTTTCTCTCCATCAGAGATCCTCTGTGCTTGTCAAATGCTTTCTTGCAGTTTTCTTCTTCACCATCTCCACTGGGAGGCTGTTGCATGCATCCACCACCCTTTCCATAAAGAAAGATTTCCTTAGATTACTCCTAAGCCCTATCCCCTTTCACCTTCATCTTAGGACCCCTCATCCCAGAGCTTTATTTCAACTGAAAGAGGGCCACCTTCTGTGCATTTATGTCACAGAGGTATTTAAATGTCTATCATATCTCCCCTCTCCCACCTTTCCTCCAAAGCATATTTATTGAGGGCCCGATATTCAAAAGGCATTTACACAGTTAACAGCCAGTTAACGGTGTAAATGCCTGTAAACCAGATATCCGACAGCACATACACAGGTAGTGCCGTAGAATATTCAAAACTAAGTCCCCTATGCCTCCTGATGCTACCCAGCTAGCATCAGAGCGTGCCGAGGGCATTCCGGGGCAGAGCAGAAGTGGGACCGGCACTAACCATGCAGCACCGAAAACCCTTGCCTATCTGTTAAAGCTTGTGTGCATCAGTGATGCTGAGAGCTAAGCTATCGGTAGTTTAACTACTGGCAGGGTCTCCTAAGATGGACAGCTCTCAGCTGAGGTGCCAGACCAAGACAAACCACCCATCTGGGCAGCAGCAGAATGGGATAGTGTTGACGGCGGAGGATCACATTTCTGTGACAATGGCAACAACACTAAACTTAAATTGCACAGAAGAAAGGTCTGGCAATCTACTTCTGTATCTTGCCAAGAAAACCCAATGGATAGTCACAAATTGCAAATAGTGCACTATAGTGCTGGAAGATAAGACCCCCAGGTCGGAAGGCACTCAACTGGCTAATGGGAAGGAGCTGAAGACTTTTCAGAGTAAAGCCAGCATTTATGATGTGGTTGGAAGTCTGACTGCTAGTGTAGCTGTGCATGAAATGAGAGTCAGAAGATGCAAAGATGTTTTATATATTGGGACATGGAATGTACAAAACATGAACCAAGGGAAGTTGGAGGTGGTCAAGAATGAAATGGAATGGGGTACAATTTGATTTGCTGGGTGTCAGCGAACTGAAATGGACTGACATCGGGCACTGTGCATCAGATGATCACATGGTCTACTATGCTGGAAATGAAAGACAAAGAAATAATGGTGTTGTATTTATAATTAAGATGTATTTATAATTAAGAAGAAACTTGCAAAACCTGTAATGAAATACAATACATTCAGTGAATGCTCAATTTCTATTCGACTACAAGGAATGCCTGTTAAACACAACTATAATTCAAGTATATGCCCCAACAACAGCTGCAGAAGAGGATGAAATTGATGAGTTCTATGAATAAGTACAAGCTGAAATTGACAGAACATGCAAACAGAATATGCTGATAGTCATGGGTGACTGGAACACAAAAGTTGGCAATAAAAAAGAAGGCTAAAGGTTGGAAAATATGGACTTGGCAACAGAAATGTAGTTGGAGAAAGAGTGATAGAATTCTGGAAGACCAACAATCTATTCATCTCAAACACCATCTTCCAGCAGCAGAAGCAGTGACTGTACAATGGACTTCACACAACGGATTGTACAAAAATCAAATTGACTACATCTGTGGAAGTCAATGATGGAAAAGCTCTTTAACATCAACAAAAACAAAACCTGGTGCAAGCTGACTGTGGTACTGATCACCAACTACTAGTATGCAAACTCAAGCTAAAGTTGAAAAAGAACAAGTCATTCAGGAATGTAGAAAAATATAACCTTGAGAATATACTACTGGAATTTAAAGACTGACTGCAAAATCGATTTGCCGCCTTAGATAAAAATGACAGAGCACCAGAAACGTTATGGGATGATATCAAGAAGGTTGTGTAGGAAGAATACAAGAAGTCTCTACAAAAGGTGAAAAAGCAAAAACAGTCAAAATGGATGACCGAACAAATTCTGAAAATTGCCCAGAAATGCAGAGAAGCTAAAGCCAGAGGAGAAAGAGAGGCAATCGCAGAACTCAACAGAGATGTCCAACATGCAGCAAGACAAGGCAAAAAGAAGTACTACATTGACACATGCAGGGAAATAGAAACATAGAAATATGACGACAGAAAAAGACCACATGGCCTATCTAGTCTGTCCCTCCATATCAACAACTACAACAGTCCCCTTTTTTCCTTTAGAGATCCTCTGTGTTTGTCCCATGATTTTTTGAATTCAGTTACTGTCCTCATCTCTATCACCTCCACTGGGAGACTATTCCATGGATCCACCACTCTTTCCGTAAAGAAATATTTCCGCATATCACTCCTGAATCTATCCCCCTTCACCCTCATCCCATATTCCCTCATAGCAGAACTTGCTTTCAATTGAAAGAGGCTCTCCCCCTGAACATTTATGCCACGGAGGTATTTAAACATCTCAATCATATCACCTCTAGCCCGCCTTTCCTCTAAGGTCACACTGTACATATTAAGATACTTAAGTCTATACTCTTATGCTTTATAATGAAGACCACTAACTATTTTAGTAGCCACCCTCTGCACCGACTCCATCCTGTTCACATCCTTTTGAAGGTGCGGTCTCCAGAATTGCACACTATACTCTAAATGAGGTCGCACCAAAGACTTATACAGAGGCACTATCATCTCCTTTTTTCTGCTAGCCATTCCTCTCCGTATGCACCCAAGCATTCTTCGAGCTTTTGCCGTTGCCTTTTCTACCTGTTTAGCTACTTTAAGATCATCAGACACAACCACGCCTAGGTCCCGCTCTTCTTTAGTGGACAAAAGTACTTCACCCCCTATACTACTTTGCTCCCTTGGACTGCTGCAGTCCCAATGCATGACCTTACATTTTTTAACATTAAATCCCAGCTGCCAAATTGTAGACCATTCTTCAAGCTTAGCTAGATCCCTCCTCATGTTACCTACATCTTCCTGGGTGTCTACTCTATTGCAGATTTTGTTATCATCCGCATAGAGGCAAATCTTACCCGACAGCCCTTCCGCTATATCACTAACAAAGATGTTAAAAAGAATCAGATCAAGGACAGATCCCTAGGGCACACCACTGGTAACATCCTTCTCCTCAGAGTGAGCTCAATTTACCTGTACTCTTTGTCGCCTCCCACCCAACCAGTTTCTAACCCAAGCAGTAACTTTATGGTCTATCCCTAGGGTGCTCAGTTTGTTTATAAGTCGCCTGTGAGGAACAGTGTCAAAGGCTTTACTGAAATCTAAATACACCACATCTAGAGCTCTCCCTCGGTCCAACTCCCTGGTCACCCAGTCAAAGAAATCAATCAGATTTGTCTGACAAGACCTGCCTCTGGTGAATCCATGCTGCCTCAGATCCTCTAATTCACTGGACTCCAGAAACCTCACTATTTTCTCTTTCAGCAGCGTTTCCAATAATTTACTCACCACCGAAGTTAAACTAACCGGCCTGTAGTTTTCAACCACATCCTTACTTCCGCTTTTGTGTAAAGGCACCACATGAGCCTCTCTCCAGTGCACCACTCCCAACTCCAACAAGGCATTGAAAAGGTCAGTCAGTGGAGCTGCTAGAATGTCCCCAAGTTCCCTCAGTATTCTAGGGTGTATCCCATCTGGTCCCATCGCTTTGTCTACTTTAAGTTGAGCTAGCTTCTCACAAACACAGTCTTCTGAAAATTGTTCAAGATGTCCCTCGCTTCTGTTTCTGTTTGTGGGTGTTTTCTGCTCCTGCTCCTGGTTCTTCTTCTGTGAACACAGAACAGAAATATTTGTTAAGCAATTCCGCTTTATCCTCATCAGCTTCTACATATTCCTCCCTTTCACCCTTGAGTCTGACAATAACACTTTTGCCCTTCCTCTTCTCACTAACATATCTGAAAAATGTCTTATCCCCCCATTTTATTGCATTGGCTATTTCCTCCTCTTTTTGAAGCAGAAACTATTAGAGGAAGAACAAGATCTGCTTTCCTAAAGCTATGAGAGTTAAATAAAACAATTCCAGCCTCAAACTGGAATGTTACAAGATGCTCAAGGATCTATGTTAAATGATGCTGAGAAGATCTAGAAAAGGTAGAAAAATTTACAGAATTTTTATATGATAAAGATCAAGTGGACAAACAGACGTTTCAACCTTTACCTTATGATCCGGAACCATTAGTGATGAAAGAAGAAGTTGAAGCAGCATTGAAAGCCTTATCAAAGAAGAAAGCACCAGGCATTGATAGCAATCCCATAGAAGTATTACAGCAATCTGATGCAGCTGTTACCATACTTACAAGGCTCTGCCAGGAAATTTGGAAGACAATATCTTGGCCTACTGACTGGAAAAGATCTGTGTTTATACCAATAATAAAGAAAGATGATCCAACTGATTGTGGAAATTATCGCTCTGATCCCACATGCCAGCAAGATTCTACTAAAGATTATTCAGCAGCGACTACAACCATACCTGGAATGAGAACTTGCTGAAGTGCAAGCAAGGTTCAGGAAAGGGCAAGGAATGAGAGACATCATTCAGATGTGAGATGAATCCTTGAAAAGACTATAGAATACCACAACGATAACTATTTGTGTTTATTGACTACAGCAAGGTTTTGACTGTGTAAACCATGAGAAACTCTGGGCCACATTCTCTTGCACAACCTTTACGTTGATCAAGAAGCAACAGTTCGAACGGAACAAGGAGAAACAGAATGGTTTAAAATCAGCAAAGGCGTTCAACAAGGCTGCATACTTTTCCCCTACCTGTTTAATTTATATGCAGAACAAATCATCAGAGAAGCAGGACTCTATGAAGACAACATAGGTAAGAATATTGGTGGAAGAGTCATCAACAACCTTCATTATGCTGATGATACCACATTACTGGCTGAAAGTGAAGATTATCTGAAACATTTGCTTCTCAAGATCAAGGAACATTGTCTTAAAATGGGCCTGCACCTTAATGTAAAGAAGACAAAGATCATGACAAATGGCAAAATCAATAAGTTCATCGTTGATGGAGAAGAAATTGAAATAGTGGACAATTTTAACCTACTTCGATCAACTATCAGTAAAGAAGCAACAAGCAGTCAAGAAATCCAACAATGCATTGCTCTTGACAGAATGGCTATGAAGGACCTAGACAAGAGTTTCAAGAGCAGAGATATCTCTCTCCATACGAAGATTTGACTTGTTCAACCCATTGCATTTTCAATAACGTCATATGGATGCGAAAGCTGGACAGTGAAAAAGATAGATAGGAAGAAAATTGATGCCTTTGAATTATGGTGCTGGCGACGAATACTGTTGATACCATGGACTGCCCAAAAAAACAAACCTAGAGGAGATCAAACCTAAGATTTCTTTAGAAGCTCAGATGACAAGACTTTAACTTCCATACTTTGGACACATCTTGCGAAGAGAGAGATCATTAGAGAAAAACATCATGCTTGGCAGGTTAGAAGGTCAACACAAAAGAGGAAGGCCAGCAATGACATGGATCGATTCAATAACAGCAGCTATGAGTGCCAGTCTGTCAACAATGAGCCACCTGTCTGAAGACTGAACACAATTTAGGATAACTATCTAGAGGGTCGCCATGAGTCAACACCAACTCGATTGCATTAACAACATCTTTTAGGTGCCGAGGCTAACAATGCATCATCCAGTATCGATGCTGCATGGTTAGCCTTGGCAGCTTCCGAGCAGCGCAGCCAGATTCAGATATTCACTTCCCTTGCCGCAGAAGTGAATATCTGGAGTTTGGGGGTGGTCGGGCAGGGCTAAGTGGCTACTGTACTTAGCCCTGCCAAGATGAATATTGGGCCCTGAGAGATTTAAGAATATCCCCATATGCTTTATAACAAAGATCACTGACTATTTTAGTAGGTGCCCTCTGCATTGTCACCATCCTGTTTACATCCTTTTGAAGTTGCAGTTTTCAGACTTGCACACACTATTCCAAAATCCAGATGAGGTCTTACTAGAGATTTATACAAAGGCACTATCAGCTTTTTCTTGCTGACCCTTCCTTGCCCTATACACCCAAGCATTTTTTTTGGCTTTGCCTCACCTTTTCAACCCGTTTGGCCTCATTGAGATCATCCACAAGTCTTATTCTTCTTTCAAGCATTGAAATACTTCTCCCCAAATACTGCACTGCTTCCTTGTGTTTTTGCAGTACAAATGCATAATCTTTCATTTTTTAGCATTAATCCTTAGCAGTCGAATGTCAACCATTCTTCAAGCTATACTAGATCCTTTCTTCCAAGGTATCTACCCTGCTACAAATTTTGGTGTCATTCACAAAATTCTTTGCAATATCAATTACAAAATGTTAAAAAGAACCGGACCAAGGACTGATCCCTGGGGAGTGAACTCCATTTTCTATTATCCTCCGGTGCCTCCCATTCAAGCAGTTTCTGAGTCACTCCAAGGGAACTCTGTTTATGTATAAGATGCCATTGCAGAACAGTGTCAAAGGCCTTGCTGAAATCAAAGTATATCACATCTAGTGCTCTTCCCGATTCAATTCTTTGGTCCCCCTGTCAAAGAAAATGGAATTTGTCTGACAAGATCTACCTCTAGGAAATCCATGCTGTCTCGGATCCTGTAATCCCTTGGATTCCAGAAACTGTGCTATCTTCTGCTTTAGCAGGGTTTCTGTTAATTTACTCAGCACAGAGGTCAGACTAACTGGCCTCTATTTCCCAACCTCTTCCTTACTTCTGCTTTTATGGATAGGAAACACATTTTCCCATCTCCATTCTCTGGAATCAGTTTCAACTTTAAAGAAAAATCGAAAAGGTCAGACAGTGAGCTGCCAGTACTTCCCTGAGTTCCTTGAAAAACCTCTGATAAATCCATCTGGCCCCATCGCTTTGTCTGCTTTTAGTTTAGCTATTTCATGAACAGTCTTCTGAAATCCTTTAAGGTGTACTTCATTTTCCTTTCTATGGGGCCCATTTACTAAAGTGTGCTACACAGTCAACATGTGATTTGGCATGCACTAAACACAGTTAACAGTTATTGCATGGGCATGGCAGTTAATGCATACCCGCACTTCATATTGCCAATAACGTGTTAGGCTGATGTATGAGTGGGTTAGAGGCATAGAGTGGGCATGGTCGCCACATATCACTGCTGTCATTGTTGCAATTAGTGCGGGTTCACCTAACGCCATCTCAATGGGTAGCATTAGGTGTACCTGTGGTAATTGAACCCTGTGTTAAAATACGCACTTTCCTAAATGTGCTCTTCGGGATATTCAGTGGCATTAATGCAGTCATTACCACTGAATATCCCCAGTTTCAGCCTCTAATACCCCGACGGTAGCTGACTGGTATCGGGGTGTTCTGGGGCAGAGTGGAGGGGGTACCTGAGGATAACCGGCTAGTGGCAGTATTCACTCATCCTAAACCAGCTAAAGTTAGGAAAGCTGGATGACTGTCCTAAATTTAGCTGCTTTTGTAATCCATCATGCAAAATCAAGCCAGGATATAGAAGGCTAATCACTAATTCAAAAGAAAGCCTTAAAGGTTTTTTTGTTGTTTTGTTGGAAATCTTGTATGGAGAAGCCAATGCTCTTCAGGAAACAACAACTTCCTATTTACTCTAAATAATAGATGTTCGATGGCATCAAATGTGAAACACCACAAAATGAGCCACAATAAAGAAAGAAAATTGTATCATATAACTAAACACTTAATATATAACACTTAGCTTGAAGAGCCCCAGCTGTCGAATCAGAAGGCAACAGAGTGGTAGTAAGATGCAGAGTATCGTCATAGCAGTGTTATAGAATAACAATTGTTGCAGAATAGCAGCAATGTAGCAGCGACACAGACTGTGTTTTGAGCCCAATAACATCACAAGGGCTCTGCTTCAGGCCAAAATTTAACTGCAATCGGCACCAAGAAAGAGCTGCTTTTGCAATCCGGCCAGCAGCTGAATAGCACCACCGACTGGATTGTGAAATCACAATTAGGCCATCCCGGATATTCAAAGCCAGTGGCAGGATATGACCCCGGCATTGACTATCTGGGTTCAGTTTTCCGCGGCACTGGCTAGTCGCTGTAATAGCATTAGCCTCCGCTGCTGAATATCCCCCCCCCCTTTGTTTTTATAAAATTACCTCCTAAATCACTGCATGTATTTTTCAGAAGTAATTATCCAACCAGATTGCCTTGGTAGATGATTCTTCTAATTTTTCTTACTTGAAAAGAGACTTTTCAGGAGTGGGGATGAATCTGGGGAACAGAAGCTTTCCATAAAGCTTTGATTTTCAAATCTAGATCTGTTTTTTTTCTTCTTGCCAGCCAGAACTTCCCTTACAGTTATACTTGAGAAGCCCTTGAAGGTAGGAAGCCAGTCACACACCCATTAGCACTAAGCCTCGTACTGCATCATTCTGAGAAAAGAAAAGACTCATTTTACAGGCAACTGTGTTTCTTGCAGGAATGCTTCCCCTGTCCTAAAGGAGGATGCCCGATGATGGGACACTACGCTGATGCTTATGCGGGCATCACAAAGGAGAATCAGGAATTCCAATTACACACTGGGAGTGAAGAACCTTTTTCCGGTAATCTTTTCTTACTTTTTAATGTTCATTTTGCATGACATTATTGTTACAAAATGCATTCTATAGAGGGATTTTACAGCAGCATCTATAATATAATATAAAATATAACAAAAAAGTTATTTTACTAAATGTAGTTCCACAAATGTAGGGAAGACAACAAGATCTTTATACCTTAGAATAGTTAAACATAAAAGCGCTTGAGGGGGGCGGAGCCTGATGTCCAGCGGGTAGGACGCTTTGCGTTGAAGCTCCAGAGAGGCCTACTTAGAATCCTGACTTAATACTTATACAAACTTACTATTTTGCTCCGAGCTGACCGGGGTACCTCGGGGGGGATGGCGGCCCATAAACCAGCGCACTTGGACTTCGGGTCTCCTTCCTTTTCTCACGGAAAACGCTCCAAAACAGAGGTGTCCTCTCCACAGAAGATGGTCCCATTTCGTGAAAACCCCGCAATGCACCTGGAGATTTTGGAGGAAATACGCGGCGTGAAGGAATTAGTGCAGTCCAATGGAGAAGCGCTTCGAGCCATGCGAGCAGACTTTGGAGTGCTCCAGGACCGACTTGAAAGTCTTTCATTACGGCAGGACAATATGGCGGGGGTCCTCGACTCGCACGAGGCGCGCTTGGGCAAACTGGATAAGGCTGAGCGCCAGATACAGAATCTTCAAAAGGAGTTAGAAGATAGTAATAATCGAGCCCGTCGCAACAATGTGAGGCTCCTCGGAATACCGGAGGGGGTGGAAGCAGGAGATATAAGAGAATTCTTGCTCAAAACTCTTCCCTCCTTGCTAAAGATCACTTTTCACAGAGAACTGGAAATCGATCGAGCACATCGTGTTCCTGCCCACATGGCGCCCAACCGTACGACCCCCCGGCCTATTATTTTTAGCTTGCTACGCTATCAACAAGTGGAACAAATTTTACATGTCGCCCGAGCAAATCATCATTTGGAATTTGAAGGCCGTAAGATCTCCTTCTTTCCTGATTTGGCAAAGCCTACCGTTGACCGTCGGAAGAAACTCCTTGCTTTTCGCCCTCGACTTCAACAGCTACAGGCTCGCTTTGGCCTGTTGTATCCGGCAAAGCTCCGAGTGACTCTCCACAACCAAACCAGGACGTTCGAAGATCCTGATCTACTATCAACATTTTTAGACTCCAAAGAAGCAGAGCAGATGCGCTAATCCCGAATCTTGGACTCTTATCTGCCGGCTCTATCCGCCATTTTGAAGGGCCCGATGTGGCGGTCATAGCCAAGCACAGAAATAGCCTGGACTTTCTTTCTTCCTCCATATGACTTTTGTTCTTTTGGTCTCCTATCCCTTCATGATATGTGCCTCGGTCGGATTCGGAGCACGCACAGTCCTACAGTTATGTGTTTTTTCAATTTCGGCCTTCTCTGGGGTTTCTCCCCGCAGACACATGGTCGCCAGTAATTTTGGGGTTTTGCTTCTCCTCTACCGTACTGCGGTTTTCTTTGTTAATGTGGGGCGCTTCATTGTATTGTATTAGCTTATTTTCTGTGTCATGTGTACAGCCAGATACAGTCAGTTTGAGGGACATAGTGAAATTATGTGTGCTATCATGCTCAGAATCTTAAATTTCCTGTATGGCCTTATGTAAAATCTTATCATTCACCGTCAACGGCATTAATGGTCCACTCTAAGGAAAGAAAATCCTTAGCTGTCGTAGTCATGAGTATGTTGATTTAGTGCTTCTCCAGGAAATGTATTTAAACTCTGCTGAAATACTGCAACTCAATGCTAAGCCTCACATGGTAGCTATCTCTTCTCCCACCGTTTGGGGTCGTATTTAGTCTATCTTGCACTCTAAGGAGCCCCTTTCTTGGAGGATAGTGGGACTTCGCCTAGTTGCGGGGATCCCCTCTCTCCCAAAACTGGCTTATCTCCTTTCGAACTTTATGCTTGGCATTGCTATTTCCCTAATTAAGTAATACTGAACACTAGCTCCCACTTGAGCCCCAATGAATGGTGGAATCATGTCTGTCCTTGCAGTAAATATGAACAAATACCTCGACTGTTTCGCTTCCTCCATTCAGACTCCTTTTCATTGGTCTCAATGGATGATGCTCAATGACTATGTACATTTTGCTAAATGCTCTCATCTGACTGTCTAACTTTGTATATATCTCTGTTCCATGATCATGCTGTATTGTAGATACTCTTTTGATCGTTTGATGTATAATCACTGTTAATTGGAAGCGCTCACATCCTGATATAATCGGGTAGGGAAGAAGCATTGGGGTGGGGGGTAATGGGTTTACTTTTCCTTATTGTATACTTGTTTTGTCTCTTTTGGTGTGTTGTTTCTTTTGTTTGTTGCAAAATGAAAATAAATGTTTAAAAAAAAACAAAACAAAAAAAAACATAAAAGCGCTTTAAAGTAGGGGTGTGCATGCAAAATAATTTTGTTACAGTACATTTCATTTCTTATGTAAACTATGTTAAACCTGTAAATAGTTCTTATCTGTTATAATCTATACAAAGTTGCTTAAAGTTGCATATAGTTTGTTGATAGTTACCTACTGTTTCTTTGTATTTCACATTTGTTCTCTGTATTTCGACTTATGTTCAATGTAAACCGCCACTGATCTTAGGAAGTGGCGGTATATAAAAATGTTGCAAATAAATAAATAAATAAATAAATAAATTATGTCTTTGCAGTTTGTTTTGTTTTAATAAAGTTTTATTTTTATAAATTTTAATTTCACAGCAATTTTGTTAATTACATAGTAAAATAGACATTTGAAGGCACATTTTACAATGGGATATCCAAGTGCATTCTGGGATGTCAAAGCCATAATATCTGAAAAGAAAGCAGGCACATGCAAGTACAGGCACAATTTCAGAAATGTGGACATTCCTGATATTTATTTATTTTATTTTTATTTATCTGCATTTATATCCTGCTTTTCACCGGGTCAAAGCGGTTGGGGGATACATTTTAACACAAGGGGATATGAGACACATATACTAATACTTACAGGGAACATGGGCAGTGGAGGGTTAAGTGGCTTGCCAAGACCACAAGAAGCACCTGTGGGACTAGAAACCCCAGTCCTTCTGGCCCAAGGTTGCTGTCCTTTAGTGAGTTTTGAACCACTGACCTTCTAGCCTGTAGTACCTTGCCACAACCACTAGGCCACTCCTCCTACCTTTTATAGAGACGTTTATAGAGATATCTACATAGGCATCCCCAGAATAGTATCTCAGAACATGAATATCTATAATGGTAAACGTAGTGGGTTGGGAGGAGGGTGGACAGGGTTCAAATCCCAGTGTGGGATTTTGTGATTTTAGACTAGTCACTTAACTCTCCATCTTTTCTACACTCTCTGGATGTTTTAAGGCCAAAACAACTACATTCCTGATGCCTATTCATACCCGCGGCAGGTCTAAATGTGGACGTGTCCTGCAGATGTCCCCAATGTTCCTGAAATCAAATGGGGACCTGTAAGTCCACTGCACTTCCCCAGACACGACCCAACCACTCCCCATTGCCTACTTGCATGTCCTTTCACTGAGGATATCTGTAAACATCATTTGTGGAATGGCTTTGGAAATGTCTCTGTGATTTTGATGTCCACATGCACGTCTTCGGCCATCCAAATCAAGACTAAGGTGCATGTTTACTAAACACCGAAAATGTGCAGGTCCCCGCCATATAAGGAGTGGGTGGTTCAGGCAGAAAAAGGAAAAAAAACGACCGTACGTGTGCGCGTCACGGTAATGTGCGGGCCCACATTAGCGCGTGGGAAGGCTAAGTGGGGCGCTGCTGGGCACATATAGGAACAGAGCCGTAGCACAATGGTGAAGACACTAACCAATGGTGCAGGGGCCACAGGTTCAATCCCTGATTGTGCGCAATGGAAAAGGCCAGCTGAGGCACCACAGTGAATGTGTAAAAGTGGTTCAGGAGGCAACATAATTTTGGACTGCATAAGGCGGCACACTGTACATTTTGTACGGCATAAGGCGGCGCACTGCTCTTGTTGGGCGGCACAAGGCAGCGCACTGCTCTTTTTGGGCGGCACAAGGCGGCACACTGCTAATTGTGGGCAGCAGGAGGAGGCACGCTGATGGGCATAAGGCTGCGTGCTGATGTGTGAGGAGGAAGTGTAATAGTGTGCGGCAGAAGTGGGGCGCTGATGTGCAAAAACAGAAACAGAGCCATAGCATAATGGTTAAGACACTGGCCACCCATGCAGGGATCATGGGTTTGATCCCCTGCTGTGCCCAATGAGCCCGGCTTGATGAAACATGACCTGTTATGGGCATTATTGCTGTAGGATGCGGTGCGCTGTTAATTTTGGGCGGCACAAGACGGCGCGCTGATGAGCACAAGGCGGCGCGCTGATGCTAAAGCAAAAGAACACAGCCACAGCCCAATGGGTAAGACACTGACCAAGGGTGCAGGGGCCACAGGTTCAATCCCTCACAGTGCCCTGTGAAAAAGGGTAGCTGAGGCAGTATGTTTTATTTTGAGGAGTGCTGTAGGAGGCGTATTAATTTTATTTTGTGATAACTACTAGCAAACGCACTCTCACAGCATGTTAACATAAGGCGGCCCATAAGGCACATGTTATAGTGCACCGTCCGCCAAGGCACCCTAGAATGTCCCCTATAGGGCAGCATGTATGTTGCGACACAGGATAATGTATAGTGCACCCTATATGGATGGCAACCATAAAGTGCCCTATAGGGCGCCCCATAAAGCACCCGCAGAGGCACCTTATGGGTACAGTATGCTGAGGGTGTAATTGCTGGCATCAACATATGTACAGTAAATTTAAAAAAAAGCTTTGGACACCCCTATCACAGAACCCCATGACCTCTGGCTGTACAGGCAGTGACATAACCATTGGGCTACAGCTCTATAACAGTAAGCAAGCCCCTGCCTGGCTGCAGATAGTCTGCACGTCACCTCACAGACAGTCTGCTGGTGTAAACAGGATAGGGTTAAGACACCCATACCCATGATGCACTGCACATGCAAATCAGCTGTCCACAGATGCACACAAGATGGGAACTGCACCCCTAAAGCTCCCCGGCCTGGTAGCGGGAAGTGTCCGTGTGCACCCACACAGCACCTCGGCCTGGTAGGGTGTCCTGAGTGGGTGGACAAACGGCAAAGAGTAGCTAAACACCATCACATTGTGCGGTTACTGTGCCCACCCTGAGTGTGTGATGTTGCGCCCAGGACCAGGTCCACAACACCTTGCATGGCTGAATGTGGCCGTGCTAAAGCTCCTAAAGCAGCAATAACCTGTGAAATAGGTAGGTGCTGCATAAACATCTTGGGAAGCTCTGTCTGTCTCAGTTAGTGGAACACCCCCCCCCCCCCGGTGGGCAAAACACAGCTTCCCACCAACAGATCCCCATCCCACACACCCCTGCACTGATGGCAGCAAAGTGGACCATCAACCCCAGTCCTGCAGGAGAACAGACACCCTACAGGGCATTCCAAGCAGCTCCACACACATCCATAACACAATATCAGACAGACATTAGGCCTGGATATTCACAGATGCACCCCACCACTATCTGATATTCTCCTGCAGCAAGCTATCAGCTACTGCACCCTGCAAGGCACTCCATCAAGACACATACCATCTGTGCACAGTCTGCTGGTTGGTCCTGATGGAAATGCATGCACCCACAACTGGGGTGGCAGCACACACAAGCAGATAAGTCAGTGAAGAGGCCCCAACAGGAAACCCATATATATCACATGAGAGAAACACAATATAGCACTATGGGGGTGCCTAGCCATGCTGCCATCACTGCACACTCAGGGTTTCAGCAAAGCCTTTGATACTGTTCCTCATAGGAGGCTTGTCAATAAACTCAGTAGCTTGGGGATGGGTCCCAAGATAGTAAACTGGATTAGAAATTGGTTGACTGACAGACAACAGAGGGTGATGGTACATGGAGCTCACTCGGATGAGAGGAAGGTGATTAGCGGGGTGCCTCAGGGTTCGGTCCTGGGCCCGGCACTGTTCAATATATTTGTGAGTGATATTGCTGAAGGACTGAATGGAAAAGTCTGTCTTTTTGCAGATGACACAAGAATTTGCAACAGAGTGGACTCCCCAGAGGGAGTGGATAACATGAGAAAAGATTTACAAAAGCTGGAAGACTGGTCTAATGCTTGGCAACTACGATTTAATGTGAAAAAGTGCAGTGTCATGCACTTGGGTAGCAGAAATCCAAGGGAAAAGTACACGACAGGGGGTGAGAGGTTGGTATGCACGGTTCAGGAGAAAGACCTTGGTGTGATTATCTCTGATGATCTCAAGGTGGCAAAAAAGTGCGACAAGGCGGTGGCAAAAGCCAGGAGGATGTTGGGCTGCATTCAGAGAGGGATTACCAGCAGAAAGGAAGAGGTACTTATGCCACTGTACAAGTCACTGGTGAGGCCTCACTTGGAATACTGTGTTCAGTTTTGGAGGCCATATCTTGCAAAAGATGTAAAAAGACTGGAAACTGTTCAGAGAAAGGCGACCAAAATGATTTGGAGCCTGCGTCAGAAGCCGTATAAGAAGAGACTTGAAGACCTAAATATGTACACTTTGGAGGAGAGGAGGGACAGGGGAGATATGATTCAGACCTTTAAATACTTAAAGAGAAATGATGAACAAACAAACCTCTTCCAAAGACGGGGAAGCTGTAAAACTAGAGGGCATAACATGAAGCTGCAAGGTGGTAAATTGAAAGGCAATGTCAGGAAATATTTCTTCACTGAAAGGGTGGTGGATGCTTGGAATGCCCTCCTGATAGAAGTGGTGAGGGCAAACACGGTGAAGGAATTCAAAACGGCATGGGACAAACACAGTGGATCCCTTTACAGCAACAGGATAAAAGCAAAATAAACAGTACCATCTAACTTCTGAACTATCTAGCATCTGAACAAATAAGGGTGTCCTACATGGAGTGGTGGGTTCACCCCTAAACAGAAACAAAAACATGGGGAGGGGTGGCCTGCACAGAGCAACAGGTGCACCTACTCTTGCCATCTTGCTGGGCAGACTAGATGGACCATGCTGGTCTTTATCTGCCGTCACTTACTATGTTACTATGTTACTATGAGAGTGATCCCCCAGCAGCACATACAGAGGTCACCCTGTCTGTGTAGGTGGTGGCCGGGCACTACCATGTCCCTGACAGTGCCCTATGCCCTGTGCAGCTGCATCCTGGTCAGCCCACCCTGTCTGGGATGTACCCATGGTCCCTTGCTACTCATTATGCACATTGGCAGGCCAATACTGGCAACTAGGGTTGCCAACTGATTCCAGATGCGCCCGACAGGCTTGATCCAGTCCTGGGTTTACTTCATTGCATGCAGGGATATGTAGGTCTGATTTCTCCATTACACTCCTTAAAAAGGAAAACTACAAGTCACTGCATGCAATGGGGTAAACCCAGGACTGGATCAAGCCTGTCGGGCGCATCTGGAGCTAGTTGGCAACCCTACTGGCAACAGTGCTGGCAGTGTGGGCTGTGGAAGGGGCTTGCAGCCAACACACACTTCCACACCTATGCCATCATGGTGCTACTATTGAGGAGGTAATTAGGCTTGCCCACCAAACCGGTCCTGGGCACGCCAAGGCATGGATATGGTACGCAGTACTGCTGGGGGTCACTCCCCAGGGTGGTAAACACCGTCAGAGGCCAGGCCTGGAGCACGCATCGCAAACACCTCACAGATTGTTCTGATGGGGTCAACTAGCAGTATGTGCGTAACATATGGATATCTATCTGCCAGTACTCCTAGCAAACGTCTCAGAGCTGTGTACCGTATACCTCAGGTGCAGGGTGACATTGCTAAGGTATGCAGGTGCTAGTATTGGGAGATGCACGCAGGGTCCAATGTTCTGCCTCTCCAGGAGACATTGGCCAATGGGGCCTGTGGGTATGGGTGTGGGTGTGTCTGGCCCTGTTGGCTGCTGCTTTACAGCAGAGATTCCCAACTCCAGTCCAGGTTTGCATCACACTGTTCGGGTTTTCCTGCTGTCCCTCATGAATATGCATGAGCTACATCTACATGCCATGGGGGTGGTGCATAGATATACAGCACAGGCATTTGTATGAGTGGCAGCATGGAACCTGACTGGTGTGTGGCCCACCAGGACTGCATTTGGGAGATTCTGCTCTAGGTACTGCCCCTGTTCATGGTGTCTGTGCTCAGTGGGGTAAAAGATAGACGTAGTACCATTGCATATGTCCTCGCCACGAAAGGTGTGTCCTTACTATCACTGTTTAGTTGTGGGAAAAATATGTGAGCAGCCCCAGCTGGGCTTTGAACCTGTGACCTTTTGTTCTTGCATGCACTGTCTGTGTGCACTGCACCACCGTGTAGCTACAGATTGGTTGGATTCCCTGGAACATCCATGACTGTGGATCCGGCAGGGCCTGTCTATTGCAGTGGACTGTGCCAGCCTGCACATGGCTAGGCCTCTGTCTTCTGTGGCTAGCAGCCACTGCCCCCTGCACAACATGTACTCGTCCGCCAACATGCTGGCATGAGCTTCTCTCAGAAAAAGCAGATGACCTGATTGCAATGTGGCAGTACGGGACTGCATTTGGGGGACTTGGCTGTAGGTAATGCCCATTGTTGTGGTGTGTGTGCGGTGTTGGGTAAAATATGGGTGTTTTCCCCATGCTTATGTTCCCTGCAATACAAGGGTTTCTGCGCTATCTTTGTTTAGTGGTGGGTAAAATATAGGGACTGGGCTGGCAAGTGCCCCAGCTAGGATTTGAACCTCTGACCCTCTGGTCCTAGCTCTGTCTGCTGCACCACACTATGCCCACAGAGAAAGTGCAGCCCCTGGAGGTAGTAAACCTGGCAGGATGGAGTCGCAAACACTGCTCTACGTATTTTTACTGTGGGCACATGCACCCTGTCTGGTGACAAACGTGCACATAAACCACGTAAATGACCACGGAAAATGGGGGACACAATATCACCATGCTGGGCAACAGTGATATTAATGGGCAACCATAGAAAACACTCCCAGGAAAGCTCCAACAAAAAGGAAATGTTTTTTGGAAGAGTCTCCGCTCCGTACACCTTTCCAAAAATCATTTCTTTTTGCTGGAGCTTTCCTGGGTGTGTTTTTTAGTTTTGCCCATTACTATAACTGTTCCCCAGCTGAATTCCTATTTTTACAATTTTTGTTGTGGTCCTTTTCTATTTTTAATTCCACTTTTGGGCTGTGCACATGTATCACACTGCTCACATTTTGCAGGTTTCCCCGGTTTTGCTGTACATTGCTGACGGAAATGGTTTCTCTTCCCTTTAAATGCATTCTACCGCGAGTGATTCACTCGCGCTATTTTTCCTTTGAAATTCAGCCCCGATAATGTGCGGGGCGCCTCTCCCCTCCTCTTACCCGCCCATTAACCCCTTCTCTCCGCCCCTCCGGGGCCTTCCTCCGCCCTCCGTTAGCCTTTCCACGCCTCTATCGGACATTTGCAGGCCCGTACTTGTGCGGCACCCGTTAGTGTGACGCGCACCGGTGCGGGGGTTCCTCGCACGTTTGCGGGGCGCTTAAGAGCACTTAAGTGCTGCTTTTAGTGCACTAATGTGCGGCGCGCAAATTAGCGGTTTTTAGTAAACATGCCCCTAAGACTTTTAAAATGACCTCCATAGTATATAATGGCGGATAAAGACCAGTATGTTCCATCTAGTCTGCCCGGTAAGTGGTTGTAACTGATGCTCTGTGCAGATCATCCCCTCTTTGTCTTTGTTTAGGGTTGTATCTGCCAGTCTGGGCAGGTCACCATCCTCTATTTATTGAAGTTTGCAAGTATTTAAGCTTGTTTTGATTTTATCCTCTTGTTATAAAAGGATCCATTGTATAGGTCCCATGCTATTTTGAATTCCATCACTCTATTTGCCTCACCATCTCCATTGAGAGGGCATTCCAAGCATCCACCAGCCTTTCAGTGAAAAAATATTTCCTGGGCTTGCTTTTAAGTTTACCTCCTTGCAGCTTCATTTTCTGCCCTCTAGTTTTACAGCTTCCCTTTCTTTGAAAAAAGTGTGTTTATTCATTAGTACCCTTAAAGCATTTAAAGGTTTGTATGATATCTCCCCGGTCCCTCCTCTCCTCTAGGGTATACAAGTCTCTGCTGTGGTTGCTGCCCAAAGAAAGCATGGATGAAATGTTAAGAGGTTACAAGCAAATAGAAACCCCAGCTGGATTTTTTTTTCTCAGAATCAGAGATTGATTTATTGTTGGAGATCTTCTGTTTGAAATAGCTGCTACTTTAAGCCTATGAAAAGCTAAGTGCTGATAATTTTGGTTTAATTATTTGAATGACCATAGGCAAATATGCTCTGAGGGCCAAAAGGCATGTTTATAAATAATTGGGAAGTAAAAAGTAAAGTACAATATGAGTAAAATATATAAAATAAAAAGTGAACATACTTAAGGAGTTTTTCAAGGTCGTTGATGTATTAAGGATGAGTCATTGCCTGAGTATTACTTATCAAGTACCTATGACTTTGACTTCTGGATGGTCTGAGATCCTTTTCTCCTTCTTTTTTCTATGAATGAGTTTCAGCTTAAAGATTTTTTGAAGTGATGTTTTGATTTTTGATGTTGCTATCTTCCCTCATTCCATAATTGGCATTTTTTGCTAGTTACTTTAAGCAAAAGACATAGCTGAAAGGTTATTTGAGGTTTCAGGAGTGTCCCATATGCCACTCTATGGTGGTTGAATCGGTGTTGCGCTGAATCAAAAGCTCGAAGACTCATTCCTCTAATCCTCCAGGTAGAGAATCGAGAACTCTCGACACTTCCAAGAATTCTCTCGGCCAGAATCAACTTCTATATACTTTACATGGAAATGTTCCTCAAAGAGTTCTCCAGGGATCTTGAGGCCTTTGCCCCTCTCCTCCCAGATGACAAAAGGGCAGATTATCTTGCCCTAATTAAGCATAGCCAAAATGTTTTGAAGTTCGTCAATAGGGCTACCTTTGATGCTTTTGAATGCACAAGCAGGGCCTCAACAATATGCATTGCTCCATGCCGAATTGCATGGTTTCAGGCCTCAGATCTTGAACAATGGGTTCAAGATAAGCTGGGCAGCATACCTTGCACAGGGAAAAACCTCTTTGGCAAAGACTGGCAAGATAAGGCCTCTCAATTAGAGTGAGAAAATACTACTCTAAAGAGACTGTCCAGAGTAACAGCTGACCGTGCTAAGAAAAAAACTCTGCCCCCCCCCCCTCTACTTTCTTGGGGGAATATCAAACGCAGCCCCCACTCACTGCTCTCCTACAGGGCACCATAGAAGATGTCCCAACATCCCAAGAGGGAATGGGCTTATACTCTCTGTACTTTCTCATTCCAAAGAAAACTGGAGGAGAGACCATTCATGGGGAAGAAGGATGCGACGCAGTCTGGACCTCAGAAATCTCAACAAGTTTCTAGTCCACGAAAAGTTCAAGATGATCTCTCTCAGGACTCTTCTTCCCTACCTCCAGTCAGGATGGATCTGTATTCTAGATCTAAAAGAAGTGTACACACATATCCTCATCCATCCAGGATAAAGGAAATATCTACGCTTCACCTTTCATGGTAAACATTATAAATACAGAGTCCTTTCCTTCGGACTCGCCTCTGCCCCAAGAGTCTTCAAAAAGTACATGGTGGTCGTGGCCACACATCTAAGATCTCTGGGGATATTCGCCTTCCCTTACTTAGGCGAATGGCTGATAAAAGCTGAAACCTCCCAAGAGGTACTGCTTTCCTTACATCATACCATTACAGTACTATAACACTTGGGATTTGTGATAAACTTCCCAAAATCCCAACTCATTCTAACTCAAAAACTAGAGTTTATTGGAACCCTACTAGATACCTAACAGTCCAGAGCATTTCTGCCCCAGCTCCATTGTGCCCATCTAGTCAAACTAGCGTCCCAGAAGCTTCTATGAGACCGTCTGACAGACCGAGAGATGCTGCAGCTCCTTTGGCACATGGCCTCTACAGTACAAGTCATTCCATATGACTGACTACATATGCAGACAGCCCAGTGAACTCTTGCCTCCCAGTAGAAGCAGGCCTCGGGCCATCTCCAGGACAGGATCCAACTTCAGTGGTGGTGTTTTCCAGAAAACCTGCTCGTAGGGTCATCTTTTCAGATGCCTCCACTTCAATGCACCCTGACAACGTATGCCTCCAAACTGGGTTGAGGAGCCCATCTGGGTAACTTGACTACACAGGGGCACTGGACTATGCAAGAGTCACAACTCCAGATCAATCTCCTGGAATTTTGTGCTATCTCGAATGCCCTCTGGGTGTTTCAACACCACCTCAGAGCACAAGAAGTCCTAATCAGGATGGACAATCAGGTCATCATGTTCTATGTGAACAAGCATGGAGGAACAGGCTCTTGGGCCTTCTGCAAGGAGGCAATACACCTCTAGTCCTTTACCATTACTCATCAAATACACCTCCAAGAGGTGTACCTCCCGGGGGAGTCCATATCTTGACAGACAGACTGAGTCACATCCTTATTCCCCACAAATGGTCTCTCCATTCGGACACAATGTCCTGCATCTTCCAGACCTAGGGAACTCCAGACATAGATCTGTTTGTGACTCCACAAAATGCCAAGATTCCTCACTTCTGCACAAGAACTCTGACATTCACCAACCAACAAGTGGATGACTTCAACCTACAGTGGGGTCAAGGTCTGCTTTATGCTTTCCTTCCTATACCTCTTATTCCCAAGACACTTTTCAAGCTTCGGCTCTACAAGGGCTCCATGATTCTCATAGCCCCTCACTGGTTGCAGCAACCGTGGTTTCCACTGCTACTACATCTGACTCAGACTCATCCTCTGAGATTGGGATGTGTTCCGGATCTCCTCTCTCAGGACAATGGCTCACTACTACATACCAGTCCACAGTCTCTCCACCTCACAGCTTGGCTGCTGAGAGCATAGCTTTACAAGATTTTGACCTTACTCAAGAGGTTAAGGAGATCATTTTGGCTTCTAGAAAGTGCTCCACCAGATATTCATATGCTTTTAAATGGCGTAGATTCTCTGTCTGGTGTTCCCAGAAAGATCTCAATCCCTTTTCTGCTCCAGTGTAGTCACTCCTCCAGTATCTCCCCAATCTGTGCTCGATAGGTCTAAAGACAAACTCAGTGAGAGTCAACCTTAGTGCCACTGTGGGCTCTCACCATCTACTTGATGGACAGCCCATCTCCATGCAACTGCTAGTAGTGCATTTCATGAGAGGTCTCCTGCTGTCAAAACTGCCCATGAAGCCACCTACGGTAGCTTAGGATCTCAATGTTGTTCTAGCGCAGCTTCTCAAATGGCCCTTTGAACCATTAGCCACGATCTCACTTAAGTTCTTCTCTTGGAATGTGATCTTTCTAATTGCCCTCACTTGAGCTAGACGCATTAGTGAGCTTCGGGCTTTGGTGGTGGATCCACCCTATACCCCTTCCACTATGACAAAGTAGTCCTTCAGACTTACCCATGCTTTATGCCAAAGGTGGTATCTCCATTCCATTTAAACCAGTCAATTTATCTTCCAGTTTTCTTTCCTAAACTGCAGGCATCTTGAGTGGAAGCAACTCTGCATACTCGTGACTGCAAACTTGCCTTGGCTTTCTATCTCCAAAGGATTTGAGATCATCGCAAAGCCTTGCAGTTGTTTATCTCATTTGACCCTGGTCACCTGGGATTACCTGTTTCTAAGCATACGCTCTACAAATGGATAGTGGACTGCATTTCATTTGCCTATGACAAAGCAGGACTCTCATCTACTCACAACGTTCACATCATGGCCATCTTGATGGCAAACCTATGCTCGTTAGCCATTGATGAAATTTGCAAAACAGCAACTTGGTGTCCCATCCATACCTTTGCTGGTCATTATTGTCTGGCAAGGACTCCAGTTAGGATGCCATGTTTATTCAGGCTGTACTCCAGCACCTTTTTCAGACTTAGTTGCAACTTCTATCCTCTGTGCTGGACTTTGAAGATACCAGAAATCCATGTGGAATCCGTGACCTCATCATGCCTACTCCGAGGCAAACCACTACTGGTTCTGAGGTCACTTCATCTGACATTTGTGAGCTAGGGAGTCCCATATTTAATACTCAGTCAGGGCCTAGTAGAATCAAAGAACCTTCAGTTTAAATGTGGGACACAGATTACCTTAGAAGCACAGAACAGGGTACTGTGTAGCAGCCAGCTTTTAATAAGTCTTCTTTCCCTCCCTCCCTTCCCGATACCCACCCATCCCTTGCATAATCATAGCTTTATAGGTGCTTAAACCTCTTAAAGGAAAGGAGGTGCCATATTCACTCTCAGGTGCAGCTGTTTATCCTCATCAGGCATACATTAAGGACCTGAGATTAATTAAGCTCCAGGTGAACAAAGTACATTAAATGTATTAGGTATAGTTTTATTAGTATAAGTATCCCCAGCAACCCTTAGTAAGTAAAGAACTTAAATATCTAAACACAACCTTAAAACTAAGATGCAGACAGCAGACCAGCAGCGAGATGGGGGCTTTCCAGTCTTTTGCATTGTGTCACATGTATGATTTTCTCCCAGTTGGTGAGGGGTCTTATGTGTGCACTAGGTGCAAGGAGCTCTTTGCTCTCTGGGTGACGTGAGGATCGCCTGGTTCTCCGGGAACAAGTAGGAAGTCAGTCCTCACATATGGGTGACGTTGGCGCCGACGGAGCCCTCGTGCGGAGCAAATCCCCAGCTTTCAGAGAAAGCTTTTGGGAATTGCATCACGCATGCCGAGTCCCCTTCCCGCCCAAAGGTGCCATCTTGCTCAGTCTCCTTTTCTCCGCGGATCACTCCGGATGTTGTCCTAACTGTCCCTGTGGAAAAAGTTGTAAATTTAAGATTTTGTCTTTCTTTCCTTTGGTCAACACCGGTTCCTCTTCCCGCCTGCAGCTCAATACACCGGTATCGGGTCCGGTTTGATTTTTCATTTTTTGTCCTTCATGACTGGCGATCGCGCCCTTTTTCCTTTTCACTGGCAGACCGGGTCTTTGACCTTGCAGGGCCCTTTTTCCCCCGATGGCTGCCAGTGGGTTCAAGAAGTGCGATCGGTGCGTCAAACTTATGTCCCTCACCAATACGCACGACTTCCGTCTCCGGTGCTTCGGGCCCGACCACAACCCGATGGTCTGCGGTCCATGTAGGAAGATGTCCTCTAAGGCCCTGAAGAGCCGCCAGCAGCAGCACAATAGGATTTTTCCTGAATCCATGCCTCCGTGAGCCCAGACCTCGTCTGAGGCCTCTACGTCTCAGGGGGAGCACTCCGAGCCCGAGCTGCATAGAGGTTCCTCGGAGAGGGGTTCCCCTTTGAGGGAGCACAGGAGGAAGAAAAAACCCCAGAAGGCAGCATTGTTGGATGGCTCCGAGTGGCCTAGTCCCTCCTGGGGCTGGTCGCAGAGCCCCGAGTGCCACCTAGGGTCTTCGGAGATGGAGCACTCGACAAAGATGCCTCACCATGATGCAGATCAGCCGAGGCAGGTAACTACTGTCCTCATTGAGGACTCCCCTCCAGGGGAACCGGCGTCGGGCCCGGCTTCGTCGGGACCAGACCCGGAGGCTGCGGAGCCTTTTGGTGGCCTTGGAGCGCATTATAACTGCCTTCATGGAGCAGCAGCGGGCACTTATAGCCGGCCTGTCCAATTCTTCTGCCCTGACCACCGGGTTCTTGACATCAAAGTCGACCCCGGAGACCGAGCTGATCCTCGAGACCCTTCGGACTCAAGTCCATCCTCAGCTGAGGTCCCAATTGGCCTCCCATTTGGGACCGAGGTCATTGCCGCCAAGCCTGCCGGCGTTGGGGCGGTCGGCGCCGGGGCCTTCAATGCCAGAGCCCATCGATTCCTCCTCGGAGGCTTTGGGATGGGAGAAGGAGGAAGAGGAGTCCCCAGACACCTGTCGGCACAGGGACATCCCGTCCGGTTCCCTTTTGTCTGAACCTCGGAGAAGATCCCCTCCGGAGGACACGAGGTTCTTGGACTTCATGAGGGATAAGTCCAAGGCTTTGGCATTCCCCATGGAGTCCGAGGAGGATCCTCGAGCTGACGAGCTCGAGATCCTCCGGTATGAGGCCCCCCCCCTCGGGAGGCCCTTACTGTACCTGTGCCTCCGATCCTGGAATGACTGATGCACTGTATGTGGGAGACTCCCACGTCGGTGCCAGTGGTCAGCAAATGGCTGGACTCGATGTATCGAGTCCGCTGAAGCCCTGGGTTTCAGAAGTCACAGCTGCCGCACAACGGAGGCCTGAAACTCGGATGCCCTCGGCAGAAAGTGCTTCCAGGGATCGATGCTGACCTGTCATATCAAGGCTTACCAGCTGTACATGAGCATGTACCTGAGGGACCTGGCGAAGGAGCTTGCCGGGTTCTTGGCTGGTCTCTCCAAGGGGCCTTTTCAGTGCTTCAGGAGCCTGTCTACCGCCGTCCGAGAGTGTTCGAAGTTCATGTCTGAAGCTGCCTATGACGGGTTCGAGTCGGCGGCCTGGGTAGCTGCGGCGGGCATTGGTGCACGCTGCCAAGCATGGCTGCAGTCGTCTGACCTCGAGCAATGGGTTCAGGACAAGTTGGTTGATGTTCCATGCCAAGGAGAGAACCTCTTTGACAAGCCCATGACCAACAAGGTGGCTGAACTGGAGACCGAGTACATGACGAGGACACGACTCTCCAAGAAGACTTCTTCCCCTTCTCGCAAGAAGGGCTCGGGTAAAAAACCCTTTTACCCGAGGAAGGGTGCTGCTTACTGAAGCTACCTCCATTATCAGACCTCCCCCACAGGGGCAGCAGGCTAAGGGAAAGGGGCATGGCCCGTATAAGCAGAAAGCCCCCAAACACCAGGCACCGGCTCCGGCCCAGCCTGGCAGTGGCTTTTGACTCTCAAAGCATGGCCCCTCTCCCCATAGGGGACAGGCAATACACAGGAGGCAGGCTGGCCCTGTAAGCCCACAGGTGGACAGCAGTTACCACTGATGCCTGGGTCTTGCAGATAGTCCAAGAGGGCTATCTACTGCACCTGGCCCAGGTGCCACCTCCTTACCTTCCAGGAGAGCCCCTCAGGTCTCCCCTTCACCGGGACCTCCTTTGGAAGGAGTTAGTGGGTCTGCTTGAGGATCAGGTGGTAGAACTGGTGCCCCACCACCTGTAGGTCAGGGGCTTCTACTCCATGTACTTTCTGGTACCAAAAAGGACAGGAGGCCTCAGGCCCATCCTCGACCTACGCAACTTAAACAAATTCCTGGTGAGGGAGAAGTTCAAGATGCTCTCCCTTGGAATATTGCTGCCTTACCTCCACGAGGGAGATTGGCTATGCTCCTTAGACCTAAAAGATGCGTATACACACATCCTAATACACCCAGACGACAGGCAGTATCTACGCTTTTTGGTGGGGGGTCAGCACTACCAGTACAGGGCACTCCTCTTTGGCTTGGCCTCGGCTCCCAGGGTGTTTACAAAATGCATGGCCATGGTGGCCACCTTTCTCAGACTCCAAGGGGTCTGTCTTCCCCTACCTAGATGACTGGCTCATCAGAGGCACTTCAGCCAGCGAGGCCCACCAGGCCACATCTCGCACCATTTAAGTGCTTCAGCATCTGGGGTTTGTAATCAGTTACCCCAAATCCAGCCTTACTCCCACTCAGCAGCTAGAGTTCATTGGGGCCAGACTCAACACTCTTCAGGCAAAGGCCTACCTGCACGCAGGCTTCTGGCTCTGGCACATCAGGTGAGTCGGAGATCTAAGGTGTCAGCATGGCATTTTCTGTGCCTTCTCAGGCATTTGGCTTCTAAGGTTCACGTAACACCAGATGCCCACCTCCACATGCGAACCGCTCAATGGTGCCTCAGAGACCAGTGGTCACAGGCCTCAGGTTTCCTCAGGGACAAAGTCGCAGTTTCCAGGCGACTAGTACAGTCCCTGGGCTGGTGGCTTCAGCCACTCCACTTGGAGGTGGGGATGCCTTTCCAGGCCCCTCTGCACATGAGGATCCTGACCACGGATGCATCCCTTCTGGGCTGGGGGGCCCATTGCCAGGGGTTCTCTACTTAGGGAATGTGGTCCCCAGAAGAGAGAGCACAGCAGATCAACTTCTTGGAGCTCCGTGCCATCAGCCTGGCTCTGGGTGCTTTCTGGCGAGTCCTGGCTCGCGAGCCTGTTTTGATACAGACAGACAACCAGGTAGCCATGTTCTATGTGAAAAAGCAAGGGGGCACGGGGTCCCGCCTTTTGTGTCAGGAAACCCTAGATCTGTGCTCATTTGCGGCCTGGCCTGGCATGGCATGCATCTCTGGGCTGTCTACCTGCCGGGTCAGGAAAACTGCTTGGTAGACAGACTCAGCAGGATCCTCCAGCCCCACGAGTGGCAGCTGGACTGGGGGATAGTTCACTGGCTGTTCCATATCTGGGGAAGGCCAGTGATGGATTTATTTGTGAGCCTGGACAACCACCAGTTGCCCCTGTTCTTCTCCAGGCAGCACCACTCGGACAGGGTGGCCGCCGATGCCTTTCTGATATCATGGTCAGTGAGCCTCCTATATGCGTTTCCTCTGATGCCTCTGGTGGCCAAGACTCTTTTCAAGATCCTCCAGGACAAGGCCTCGGTCATTCTGGTAGCACTGAGATTTGCCAAGACAACCCTGGTTTCCACTTCTGCTTCAGCTGGCAGTGGATGCCCCCATTCCCATGGGGTTTTCCCCGAACCTCCTATCCTAGGAGGGCGGCACCCTCCTGCATCCAAAACTGACATCTTTCAACCTGATGGCATGGCTGCTGAAAGGGGAATACTTGCTCCACTTCTCCTCCCGAAAGAGGTCGAGGAGGTCTTGCTGGCCTTCAGGAGGCCCTCGACCAGACAGACCTATGCCTTGAAATGGCGGAGGTTTGTAGTGTGGTGCGGGGGGCAGGGTTCCGACCCCTTCTCCTGTCAGGTTGGGGTGGTTCTCAAGTACCTTCTCCACATTTTGGATTTAGGCCTCAAGCCCAATTCTGGCAGGGTGCACCTTAGTGCCCTTTCAGCAAACCATTTTCTGGTGGAGGAGAAGCCCCTCTCCGCCCATCCCTTGGTTTCCCAGTTCTTGAGAGGCCTGCTTCTTTTGATGCCTCCAGTTCGCCCCATGGCAACTGAATGGGATCTCAATTTAGTTTTGGGGCAGCTTACTTGGCCGCCTTTTGAGTCAATGACTACCTGCCATCTACACTACCTTTCTTGGAAGGTGGTGTTTTTGGTGGCACTCACATCAGCTAAGCGGGTGAGTGAGCTGCAGGCCCTTGTGTCCGACAGGCCTTACACCAGGTTCTATAGGAACTGGGTGGTGCTTTGCACAGACCCCAAGTTCCTTCCAAAGGTGGTCTCCTCATTCCACCTCAATCAGGAGGTGGTTCTGCCTGTCTTTTTTCCCAAGCCGCATGCCAGTAGGGCAGAGATGGTACTGCATACCCTGGACTGTAAGAGGGCATTGGCCTTCTATATTCAGCGCACACAGGGCCATAGAAGGTCTTCTCAGCTCTTCGTATCCTATGACACAGTAAGCTGGGGATGGCCATCTCCAAGCATACGCTGTCCACCTGGGTGGCAGACTGCATTGCCTGGGCATACAGGGCAGCTGAGCTTCCGTTGGAGGGTCGTGTCATGGCCCATTGTATCAGGGCCATGGCAGCATCAGTGGGTCATTTCCACTCTGTTCCGCTGGCAGATATATGCCGGGCCGCTACCTGGGATTCGGGTCAAACTTTCGCAATCCATTACTGCCTGGATAGGGAGTCCTGACGGTACAGTGCCTTTGGCCAGGATGTACCCTGTAACCTTTTTGAGGTCTAGGCAACTCCTTCCCTCCGACCCTTCTGTGTTCAGGCTACTGGAGTGCTATTCTTTCAGTTAGATGCCTATTGTGACTGTTGGCAGCTCTTGTAGAGGGAGCCTATTTTTCAGCTGTGGGTTCTCGGTAGCCTATAGCTAGGGAGTCCTAGGGAGAAACCGTAGTTACTCACCTGTAAAAGCTGTTTTCCGGGGACAGCAGGAATCAGTCCTCATGACCCTCCCTCCTCCCCTTGGAGTTGCAGTCCTACTGTTATTATGTTTTATTCTTTTTGCCGTCTTTTAGCTATGTCATTTGACTGAGCAAGATGGCACCTTTGGATGGGAGGGGGACGGCGCATGCGTGATTCCAAAAGCTTTCTTTGAAATCTGGGCATTTCCTCTGCACGAGGGCTCCATTGGCGCCAACGTCACCCATATGTGAGGACTGATTCCTGCTGTCCCCGGAGAACACCTGTTACAGGTGAGTAATTATGCTTAACATGCTTGCCTGGTGGAAGGTAGTGGACCTCATGCACCACCTAGACAAGGTCTTGGATAGAGCTGGAAGGAGTCTTCTGTCTTGGTACATGTCAGTATCAGTGACATAGGAAAATGTGGTAGGGAGGTTCTGGAGGCTAAATTTAGGCTTTTAGATAGGAAGTTGAAATCCAGAACTTCCAGGATAGCGTTTTCCGAAATGCTTCCTGTTCCACACGCAGGAACCAAAAGGCAGACAGAGCTCCAGAGTCTCAATGCATGGATGAGACGATGGTGCAAGGATGAGGGTTTGGGATTTGTTAGGAACTGGGGAACATAACATTCTGGAGAAAGGAGGGACTCTTCCGAAGGGATGGGCTTCACCTTAACCGGGATGGAACCAGGCTGCTGGCATTAACCTTTAAAAAGGAGATAGAGCAGCTTTAAAACTAGATAATAGGGGAAAGCTCACAGTCGCCCAAGAGCGCGTGGTTCAGAACAAGGTATCCTTGAAGATACTACCAAAAGAATGAAGTTAAGGCATATCAGCATAGAGGTTCCAATAAAGACAAAAGTAGCCCAAATGCCCTTGAGAACGGAGCAGACAGAGCTTAAAGATTCCAAATTACCCCTGCCTACCAACAGCCAGATTAATATGAATAAAATACAGTATCTAAAATGCTAGTATGCAAATGTTAGGAGTCTAAAAAATAAGATGGGCGAGTGTGAATATATAACACTAAATGAGAGGTTAAATATGATTGGTATCTCAGAGACATGGTGGAAGAAGGACAACCAGTGGGACACTGTGATATCTGGGTACAAACTATATTGTAATAATAGAGCTGATCAAATTGGTGGAAGGGTTGTGCTGTATGTTAGAGAGGGCATTGAGTCACAAAGGATTAAAGGTTTGCAGGAAACAAAATTCATTGTAGAATCTCTATGGATTGAAATTCCATGTAAAAAGGGGAAGGCGATGGCAGTGGGGGTGTACTATCGACCGCCTGGCCAAAATGAACAAATGGATGATGAAATGCTCAAAGAAATCAGGGAAGCTAACAAATGTTACAGCACAGTAATAATAATGGGTGATTTCAATTACTCCATTATTGATTGGATCAGTTCATGGCAGATGAAATAAATGACTTCTTCTTGGAGCAGCTGGTTCATGAACTGATCAGAGGGTAAGACATTTTCGACCTAGTCCTTAGTGCAGGGGTTTTCAACCCTGTCCTCGGGGAACCCTAGACCAGTAAGGTTTTCAGGATTCCCACAATGAATATGCATAAGATAGATTTGTATACAATGAAGGCAGAACATGCAAATCATTCTCATGCATATTCATTCTGGGAATCCTGAAAACTTGAATGGCCTAGGGTTCCCTGAGGACTGGGTTGAAAACCCCTGCCTTAGTGGAACACCAGATCTGGTGCAAGCAATAAGGGTGTTGGGGCAACTTGGCAATAGTGATCATAGCATGACCGTGTTTGATTTAATTAATGGAGGAGGGATGGTAAGGAAATCCACAGTACTAAATTTTAACTTTTGAAAGGGAGACTATGATAAAGTGAGGAAAATAGTTAAGAAAAAACTAAAATGAGCAGTTGCAAAAGTTAAAGACTTACATCAAGCTTGGGTATTGTTTAAAAATACTTTCTTAGAAGCCCACGCTGTAAGAAAAGTGGAAGGAAGTCCAAAAAACTGACAGCATGCTTTAAAAGTATGGTCAGAAAGGCTGTTGTTGCCAAAAAAGCATCTTTCAGGAAATGGAAAAAAGAGCCAAATGACGAAAAATGGAAACATCACAAGCACTGGCAAGTTAAATGCAAGGCATTAGTAAGTCAGGCAAAGAGAGAATTTGAGAAGAAGCTTGCTGTGGAAGCAAAAACTCATAATGACTTTTTCAAGTACATTTGTAGCAAAAAACCTGTGAGAGAGTCAGCTGGACCATTAGATGATAGAGGGGTAAAAGGGGCACTAAGAGGGGACAAGGCCATAGTGGAGAGACTGAATAAATTCTTTGCTTCAGTCTTTACTGAGGAAGATGTAGGGATGTTGCCCATGACTGAAATGGTATTTAAAAGAGATGCTGTAGAAGAATTGAAAGAAATATTGATACATGGGGAAGATGTATTACAACTATTTGATAAACTGAAGAGTAGCAAATCACCTGGACCAGATGGTATACATCCAAAGGTGTTGAAAGAACAGAAATATGAGATTGCAGACCTGCTATTAGTAATCTGTGAACTATCATTAAAATCATCTGTAATACCTGAAGATTGGAGGATGGCCAGTGTAACGCCAATTTTTAAAAAGGGTTCCAGGGGTGATCCTGGAAACTAAAGACCAGTGAGTCTGATGTCAGTACCGGGAAAAATGGTAGAAACCATCATAAAGAACAAAATTACTGAACATGTAGATAGTCATGGCTTAATGGGAGACAGCCAACATGGCTTTAAACAAGGAAGATCTTGTCTTACTAATCTGTTATGTTTTTTGAAGGTGTGAATAAACAGGTAGACAAAGGTGAGTCTGTTGATATTATGTATCTGGACTTTCAGAAAGCCTTTGACAAGGTCCCTCATCAGAGACTTTTG
Source organism: Ichthyophis bannanicus (assembly GCA_033557465.1). Taxonomy (NCBI): domain Eukaryota; kingdom Metazoa; phylum Chordata; class Amphibia; order Gymnophiona; family Ichthyophiidae; genus Ichthyophis; species Ichthyophis bannanicus. The sequence continues at coordinate 1,000,590,644 of CM066034.1, read as the reverse complement.
GCAAAACTAAAAAGTCATGGGATAGGAGGCAGTGTACTATTGTGGATCAAGAATTGACTAAAAGATAGGAAGCAACGGGTAGGGCTGAATGACCAATTTTTCCAATGGAGTAAGGTCAATAGTGGAGTATGCCAGGGATCTGTGCTGGGTCCGCTGCTTTTTGACATATTCATAAATGACCTGGAAAAGGGAATAACAAGTGAAGTTATCAAATTTGTAGATGACACAAAACTATTTAAAGTTGTTAAAACCCAAGTGTATTGTGGAAAATTGCAAGAAAATCTTGATAAATTGGAAGACTGGGCATCCAAATGGCAGATGAAATTTAATGTGGACAAGTGCAAAGTTATGCATCTAGAAAAGAACAACCCAAACTATGGTTACACGATGCAAGGTTACACATTAGGAACTACCACTCACGAAAAAGATTTAGGCATCATCATGGATAACATGTTAAAACCCTCTGCCCAGTGTGCAGCGGCGGCCAAGAAAGCAAGTAGAATGCTATGTATCATAAGGAAAGTAATGGAAAATTAAACAAAGGGTACTATAATTCCTCTGTATCGTTCCATGGTGTGAAGTACCTTGAATATTGTGTGCAATTCTGGTCGCCGTATCATAAAAAGGATATAGCTTTATTAGAAAAGGTACAGAGAAGAGCCACCAAAATGGTAAAGGGGATGGAAGGATACCCCTATGAAGAGAGGCTAAAAAGGTTAGGGCCCTTCAACCTGGAAAAGAGACGGCTGAGGGGAGATATGATAGAGGTCTATAAATTAATGAATGGAGAGGGGACATGCAACGAACCTATTTAAGAATAAGAGAAAATATTTTTTCACTCAATGTGTAATCAAACTCTGGAATTTGTTACCGGAGGATGTAGTAAAAGCTATTAGTGTAGCTGGGTTTAAAAAAGGTTTGGACAAGTTCCTGCAGCAAAGGTCCATAAACCATTATTAAAAGGGATCCTGGATATCACTACTTCACCCAATACAAGCATTGTGGAACCTGTGTCTTTTGGGGAAACTGCTAGGTACTTATGACCTAGACTGGCCACTGTTGGAAACAGTATATTGGGCCTGATGGACCTTGGTCTAACCCAGTATGGCGTATCTTATGTTCTTATATGTGAAGACTACATTCATGCTTGTTCCTAGAGATAGTGTAGTTACTGACCTGTAACAGGTGATCTCCGGGAACAGCAGTAATTTAGTCTTTACAACCCACCCTCCTCCCCTAGGAGTTATAAGGTTTCATCTTCTCTCAGCTACAAACTCAACTGAAGAGAGGTAGTTGGGAAGGTGGGAAGGCAGTCGCAATGGAGTGCTCCCCAAATCTTTCCAATTTGGAGCATTCCCACACAGGCTGCATTGGTATCAATGTCACCCATATGTGAAAACTAAATTCTCACAATCAGAGGCTGGTCTTGAACCTATGACCTTTGGGTTCATGGTATGCATCTTGCAGATAAACCACCATATTTCCATTTGGGTTGGGTCTAGCCAGTCTATTCTTATATTGTTGATGAATATCCTGTTTTCTGTTTGGCCCAAAGTTTGTCTGTTCTGCAGTTCTATGGAAAATGCACATCCCTACTTTAAAGCCTAATATAATAATGTTCCATTTGTCACTTATTGTTCAGAAGAAAACATGCTTTTAGTTCATTAATGTGTTTAATTATTGATCATCAAAGTAACGATGATGAGGGGTGTTCAAATCCTACAGCTAGGAAGACTTGGTCAGAAATGGATTTATTAGTTAAAACCAAAAGAACAATTTAGATTAAATCTGAACATGAAATGGAATCTGTTTCTTTAAAATTTTTACTTAATGTGACATAGGACACAAAGGGGAAGCTATGAGTGATGGCACAGAAAGAAGACTAACCCATTGGAGTAAGAAAGAGAGTGTATTCAAATGGAAGGGAATTGTATCACTATTTTGTTAAGTTTGGTGGGCAGGCTGGTAAAGGATGAACTGCATTGAGCAGTAAGTAAACAAGCAAATTTGAAAGTATAGTGGTTTTTGAAAGCTGTTTATTAGTTATTGTGAATGTATTATACAGTAGATATTGCAAAAGATTTGGCCCTGATTTAGCCCTAGGCAAAAAGTGAGCCACATCTTTTCCTCTCTTAAAATGATAAAATTAATGCATTAATTAATATAATGGTGAAAGTTTTTGTTTTTGCAATTTTTAGTAAAACAGGGTTTACAGGGGCTAATACACAGGGTTTATAGGGGTAATACACAGCTGCAGCAATCAGTGTTTAAATTAATATGTACTGTATATTCAGCACCGCGATAAGTAGTCTGAAGTGATAAATATACATATTGGACACTGACCTCTGCTGCTGCTGCTGTCTTTTTAATTTAAGTCTAAACTACTGTAAACATATGCATTATCTATATAGCAGCCCTATATCACCACTATTTTCTGGGGGTATGTATTTATTTGAAATTAAATGGGAAACGTTTCATATCATTTCACAGGTATTATTAATAGTGCCCATGATCACTTAATAGTGCACACTATTGTGCAACAGTATGCACTTTTAAGCCATAGTGCACCCTATTATGTAATAGTGTGCACTATTAACCAAACCCAGGAAATGATGAAAAAATACAAGTAAGCAAAACAAAACAAATATTTTTGCCCCTAGTACCTGTAATTCTCTCCAGCACTTATAGCTTTTCAGTATCTGTGGATAGCGGAGTTACACACTCACCAGCTTCTGGTAAACACATAACACTGTTCGAAACGTGACCTCGGAATTTTCATCTCTTACAACTAAGACTAGGGCCGCCATTCTCAATTTGTATGTTAAACTTTATAACATTTGCACAATCTAACTTCTTTCTGTGTTTGGTTTTGTTTTGCAGAATGGCTATATAAAATATCTGTCAATTTTGACAAAAACGACAAGAATTTTTTATTCTTTTTAGTTTTGTACCGTGTTAATGGAACAACAGTGGAATGTACAATTCGGTGAGTTTAATAGGGCAGCAAGAAATGCAAATCTTGTAGTGTTACTTACAGTGGCTAATGTAAATCTTCTCAGACTGATACATTGTTTAAACAGAAATTTACACCATCAATAGTCTGATACAAAGTAGAGTGACCAGCTATCCAAAAGTATTTTTTGAGAAATGTTGGAACAAGTTTGTAATGCCCAGCTTATAGGTCACAGAACAAAATTATATTACTGGGGTTTTTGTCTTGTTTGTAGCTGAGTGGGAGAGCTAAATCTTTAGAGAACCCTCTGGTGAAATACAGACTCTATTCCACTTGGTTCACTTGCCAAAATACAGCTTCTGACAAAGTGTATCTGATTCCCAACTAAATCTCTTCATTGAAAAGCAACAAGAAAAAAATACTTATAACAGGACAGACTATTTACACGCACTGCATTCCTCTCTTTCAAAATGTTCCGTTCAAAACAACCGAAGAAAGTACTACATGATGATAGACTCAACATTAGGAGTCATTATCTAGGAAAAGGATTTAGAGCTCGATATTCATTTGCCCAGATCTTCGAAGGGCTATGCGCTGATGGGCGCATAGTCCCCCCCCCCCCATGACCTCCAAACTGGATATTCAGTGCCGCAGAGACAGCATTAAATATCCAGTGATCACCGCCAAAGTCAGAAGTCGCCGAAGCTAACTGTGCAACAGCGATATTGGCTGCTGCCCGGTTAGCGACTGATGCCCTAAAGATAGACAAGGGTTTTTGTCACCTATTTTTAAGGTGCTGATCGCTAACCGGGCAGCAGCCAATGTCACTGCGGCATGGTTAGCGCCATTCTGTGCTTCTTCTCCAGCCTGGTACACCCCCCCAAAACATACTGATGCTAACCAGATAGCATCGGGGCAAGTAGGGAACTTAGATCGGGATATTCAGTGGCACTAACCGTGTAAATGGGCTGTAAACCATGTAAATTCCTTTTGAATATCAGACCCTTAATGTCATCATAGACAAAAATTTAAATTCTCTGCCCAGTGTAAATCAGTGGCCAAAAAGCAAAAAGAATGCTAGACATTATTATGAAGGGAAAGGAAGACAAACCAGAGGCTATCATAATGTCTCTGTATCTTTTCATGGTATGACTACACCTTGATATTGTTTGCCATTTGCCCCATTTCGAAAAGATACTACAGAATTAGAAAAGTTGCCAAGAAGTGTGATCAACATGATACATACTGTAAAGGAGATGACATCTCTCCATTATGAGGAAAGACTAAGGAGGTTAAGGTTCTTTAACGTGGAGAAGAGAAGGCTTAGTGGAGTGGAAGGGTTAAACATGAACTGGCTGTTTACTCTTTCAAAACGTGAACTTACTAAGTAGTAGCGATGTGCTTTCATTTTAAACAAAAGCCGGAATCGTGGCCTTCTCAACATTTCCTGGTTCCCATCAATAAACAAGCAGAGTTGGAAGATGAGGAGTGGTTATGTGATCTGGCATTTCTCGCTGACTTTACAGGCGAACTAAGTGATATGAACCTTGAACTACAAGGTAAAAACAAATGCATTGGCGAGATGATGAGTACAGTTTCATCCTACAAGAGCAAATTTGAGCTAATGATGCTAACCTTGCAAACAACACTTTTGATGATTTTCCTAATACACAGGCCGATCTGGGACAATATCCAAATTTTGTTTTTCAGAACAAAAAGTATGTGACAGAAATCTGTTCTGTTATCCAGGAATTCGAAAATAGATTCTGTGACTTCCAAAAATTGGAACAGTTGTGGAGTACTTGTCATACCCATTCAAAGTAGATGTGGACATTAAAGAAACTGCAGCTGCTATCAGTAAAAAGTACTCATTGAACAAGCCATCTCTTGAAAATGAAATATTAACCCTTAAAAATGACATTTTTCTCAAGACCCGTGCTGAGCAAGAATCGTTTTGGAAGCTAGTGCCTACAGAAAAATTTCCCAACTTGAGAAGATGCAGTGAAGCTGTACACTCCTGTTTCGGTTCAACTTATTTGTGTGAATCTGCGTTTTCCCATCTGAAAATGACAAAGAGTACACAACGTTTCAATATGACAGATGAACATCTCCAAGATTCCCTGAGACTGGCCCTCACGCAATATTCACCCAACTTCAAAAAGCTGGTAGATGAAATGCAGGCTCAGACGTCTCACTAATGAGCAAGAGCGAAATATTAAACATTGTGCAAGATCAGCCTGGATCAATACTCGACCTAAATTTAACACAAATTACTCAATAAAAGTTAAAGAAAGTTATTAAGACAGTTAAAGAAAGTTATTATTCAATAAATGTACTTTCCATTTCCCCTCACAGTTCTTACTGGATCTTTGTCTCTCTGTTTTGTTTTGGCTTAATTTTCTTAACAGCTGATCACATCCAAGTAAATGACAGAAGGTTCATTAAAAATGGTGGTGGGGGGGGGGGGAATCCTCCAACTTTATTGGGTTAAAATTTAATTTGAAACTAATTTGAAACTTAATGTTCATGATGGTAGATCACCGGCACTTTTGGCCGGAAAAAGTAGATCACGACCTGTTCGAAGTTGGACATGCCTACTCTATATGAAATGGGGAATCCACATCTGTATTCTAAGTCCACCCAAACCAGTCCCTCTCCCCACTCATCACAACTCCAAGAAATTTAAATATGGTGAGCATCTCCATGTTTAAAAATCCCCTGTTCTAAAATGGCATTTATATGTTTATGTGAAATCAACGTGTGTAAATGCTATTATTTAAATGTGGGGATGCTTCTAAAATAATCCCCTAAGGTTTGTATTCTGGACTTCCAGTATATGAGGTATCCACACAATGCACTTATAACTTATACCCTAATAGGATATTATGATCTCAAGGTAGCCAATTAGTTTTTCTACTTTCCTCTTGGCACACCTAGAATTTACTTGGGTTTCAGTTTTTTTATTCTTTGGCCCCACTTTAGTTGAATTCATTCCCTCTCTATTTATGATTGAAGGCTGTCTTACCCAAATTTAAAGCAGCATTAAAAACTCATTAGTTCACTTTAGCATTTGGGGATTTGATGGCCCAAGATATAGGTGACTCTAGGTGCTGTAGACAGGCAACATTTTATTCAGTTTTTAGTCTTTTTGCTTTTCTTTTTGTGCATTTCTTTGTTTTATATTATTTTCATCATATGGCTGTACTTTCTCTATATTTATGTTATTATGTGGGTCATTTTAGAAGTTCTAATCATGACTGGGACATCATAAATGGGAACGCAGACATCCAAATCACAGAGATGTCCTCGGAGCCAATTTACAAAACGACTCCAAAGATGCCCCTGTGCCAGGGGACATTTATCCTCTACAATGACATTGTGAAGGGGCATGTCTGAGGCATTCCAGAGACCTGAGATGTGCATGCCTCATTTCAGAAACCACCCCCATCCAAGTCTGTACCTGTTTGAGGGATCAAATAAGCATTTGAAAAGTATTTTCCTAGAAAAGTAATTGGAGGGTGTAGTGGAAACAAAACTCTATCATCTCCAGTACAGTCCACAACACTAAAGAGAGTTGATGGAATCTAGTGGTAACTGTTGTGTGATTCTTGAACTGCAAAATGTCTCCTCTACTTGAATGACAGGCTGGGGCACATCTCTGGTCTATGATACAGTTGTGGAGATGTCTATGTGGATAACATGTTAAAACCCTCGGCCCAGTGTGCAGCAGCAGACAAGAGAGCAAATAGAATGCTAGATATCATAAGGAAAGGAATGGAAAATAAAACAAAGAATATTATAATGCCTCTATATCGTTCCATGGTGTGACCACACCTTGAATATTGTGTGCAATTCTGGTCGCCGTGTCTTAAAAAGGATATAGCGTTACTAGAAAAGGTACACAGAAGAGCCACCAAAATGGTAAAGGGGATGGAAGGCTACTCCTATGAGGAGAGGCTACAAAGGTTAGGGCTCTTCAACCTGGAAAAGAGACGGCTGAGGGGAGATATGATAGAGGTCTATAAATTAATGAATGGAGTGGAACAGGTAAACGTAGATCGATTGTTTACATAATCAGAATATAGAAAGACTAGGGGACATGTAATGAAGCTACAGGGTAAACTATTTAAGACAAATAAGAGAAAATATTTTTTCACTCAACGCGTAATCAAACTCTGGAATTTGTTACTGGAGGATGTAGTAAAGGCTGTTAGTGTAGCTGGGTTTAAAAAAGATTTGGACAAGTTCCTGGATGAAAGGTCCATAAACCATTATTAAAAAGGGACCCAGGATATCAATGCTTGACCCAATACAAGCATTGTGGAACCTGTGTCTTTTGGGGAAACTGCTAGGTACGTATGACCTAGATTGGCCACTGTTGGAAACAGGATACTGGGCTTGATGGACCTTGGTCGGACCCAGTATGGCATATCTTATGTTCTTATGTAGATGCCACCGACAATGTCCATATAGGTAGTTACATGTAACAGGTGTTCTCCAGGGACAGCAAGAATCAGTCCTCACATATGGATGATGTCAGCACCGATGGAGCCCTGCGGAAGCAACTTCCCATCTAAGGGTGTCATCTTACTCAGTCAGATGACATAACTAGATTCGACAAAAGAAGATGGCAAAAATTGTACAGCAACTTCAAAAGGAGGAGGGAGGGTTGTGAGGACTGATTCCTGCTGTCCCTGGAGAACACCTGTGAGTAACTATCCTTTCTCCAGGAACAAGCAGAAAGTCAGTCCTCACATATGGGACTCCCTAGCTACAGGCTACTGAGAACCTGTAGAAAAACATGGCCCAGCCATAAGTGAGTTTGAGGAAAGACTTTAAGGACCCCAGTGTCCAGGGAGAACCATCACTCCGGTAGCCTGAACAAGAAGGGCCGGAGGAGTTCTCTAAACTCTGAACAGATTATGGGGTGCGGCATGGCCGAAGGCACTGTCTCATCAGGATTCCCTCTCTGGGTAGTAGTGAGCTGCAAAGGTGTGGACTGAGGACCGGGTGGTAGCCCAGTAGAGGTCTGCCATAGGGACAGAGCATAGGCTTGTAAACAAGGTCGCCATAGCCCTGATGTTGTGTGCCATGAGCCAACACTTCAACGAGAGCCCAGTCTGATTGAGGGCAAAGATGATGCAGTCTACCACCCACGTGGACAGGGGCTGCTTGGTAACAGCCTCCCCCAGGTGAAATGAAATGAAAAGTTACTAGTCTTTGCAGTGGCCCTGAGTATGCTGCAGGTAGGACAGGACCCTCTTACATTCCAAAGTATGGAGGATGGCCGCTGCCTTGTCAGCATGGGGCCGTGGAAAGAAGGTGGGGAGTGCCACCACTAGGTTGAGGTGGAACACAGATAACACCTTCAGAAGGAATTTAGGGTGGGTGTGAAACATGACCCTGTTCTTGTAGAACCTGGTGTAAGATGGCTCGGCCACCAAGGCCTGAAGCACGCTGACTTGGTAGGAAGAGGTGAGCACCACCAGGAAGACGACCTTCCAGGAAAGGTAAAGCAAATGGCAGGTGGCCCAAGGTTCAAAAGGCAGCTTGGTAAGCTGCATCAAAACCACATTGAGATCCCATTCCAACGGGGGTGGGTGAATGGGAGGCTTAGAGAGCAGAAGTCCCTGCATAAATCGAGTAATAAGGGGTTGCGCAGAAAGAGGGTCACCCTCTATGGAATGATGGTGCACCAAGAGTGCTCTCAGATGTACTCTGACGGAGCTGAACTTGAGTCCGGTTTGCAAAAGGTGACACAAGTATTGCAGCAACGTGTGCACTTGGCAAGAGAACAGGTAAAACCATTGCTCTACACACCACACTGAGAATCTGCACCACTTGAAGGCATAGGCCCATCTCGTGGAGTTCTTATGAGAGACCAGGAGGACTTCTTCCACCTCCGTTGAGAGGTTAAAGGGAGCTAAGGCTACCTGTTCAGCAGCCATGCTGTTAACATCAGGGACCCCAGGTTGGGATGAAGAAGGGAGCCTTCCTCTTGGGTAAGTAGCCCCGGGGCATTCCTTAGAGGGACTGGGAGCTCCATGGAGAGGCAGAATAACAGGAAAAACCAAGGCTGCCTGGGCCACAGTGGAGCCACCAGGATCATGGAAGCCTTGACCTGCCAGAACTTGAAGAGGGTTCAGGCAATCAGTGGCCTGGGAGGGAAGGCATACAGGAGGCCCTCAGACCACGAGAGGAGGATGGCGTCTGCCGCTGCCCTGGACAGATGCGGCTGGGGACAGCAGAAATAGGGCAGCTGAGCATTGGTTTAGCCCACTGCTTGTTTGTGTAGAACATCATGACCTGGTTGTCTGTTTGGACTAGCACTGACTGGTTCCACAGGCAGTGGTGGAAGGCCTTGAATGTCAGAAAAATGACCCTGAGCTCCAGCAGGTTGATCTACTGCTGGATCTCCGCTAGGGACCAGTTGCCCTGCATGCGGAGTTCCTCACAATGGGCACCCCAGCCCAGTAGGGAGGCATCAGTGGTGAGGACCCTCTGGGGATTTGGGGACTGGAAGGGCATGACCTCCTGCAGGTGCTGTGTGGTCTGCCACCAGTTGAGTGACTCCGCTAGCTGACGGGACACTAAGACCTTGTCCCGAGGCTGCCTGTAGCTTGTGTCCACTGTGAGCGGAGACACCACTAAGCCACCCGCAAGTGGAGGTGGACTTTGGGAACTACCGATGCCATGTGGCCCAGTAGGCAGAGTATGGACCATGCCAACACTATCTGATGGCATTGCACCTTGGTGTTTTTGCTCCGAGTATACTAAAATGACCATTTGAGGTTTTTATGTATATAACTGTGGTGTCTGTATTTACGTATATATTACTTGAGTATTGTTTTTAATCATGTTTGCTATTTTAGTTATGTTTTTATCGGTTTTGATAATGTGTTTTATACATTTTAATTTTTAATAAGTTTATTTATTAATGTTTGCCTGCAGTTCCCAGCCCCCTGAGGAAGGCTTCGGCCAAAACGCGTTGGGGTTTTTCAAAATCAATAAAGCATTTGTGACCACCATCACCACTCGCTGTTTGTGTTCTCTCTGGTTTGCTGTGAGGGGTTTGCTCCCTTTGTGTTTCAATTGCACCTTGGTGGCCAGAGCCCTGAGGTGACCTGCCTTGTCCAAGGGAAGAAAAGCCCTGGTCTGAAGAGTGTACAGTTGTACTCCTATGAACTCCAAGTCCTGCGTTGGAATGAGGTGAGACTTGGGGTGGTTTATCACAAACCCCAGATGCTGCAGGACCTTGATGATGTGGGCCATGTCCTCTTGCATCTCGGTGGCCATGTTCTCCTTTATGAGTCAGTCATCCAGGTATGGGAAGACGAAGGCTCCTTGGAGATGGAGATACACTGCCACCACTGCCAGTCATTTGGTGAAGACTCTGGGTGCGGAGGCTAGGCTGAAGGGTAGTACCCTGTACTGGTAGTGGTCACCCCCAACCATGAACCTCTGACTGGGATGAATAAGAATGTGGGTGTAAACATCCTTTAAGTTCAAGGAGCATAGCCGATATCCCTGCTGGAAATAGAGCAGCAATGTTCCAAGGGAGAGCATCTCAAACTTCTCCCACACCAAGAACTTGTTCAGGTTTTGCAAGTACAAAATGGGCCTTAGGCCCCCCTGTTCTTTTTGGGACCAGAAAGTATCGGGAGTAGAACCTCTTGCCCCTGAGGTGGTGGGTTATGGTTCTATGGCTCTGTCCCTGAGGAGGCCTGCGAGTTCCTGCAGTAGCAGGGCCTGGTGCAGGGGAGTTTGAGGCAGCTCTCCTGGAAAGAAAGGGAGAGGCGTCTGGTCCAAGTGAAGGAGGAAACCTTCTCTGACCACCTGGAGTGCCTAAGTAATGGCAGGCCACCAGTGGGCAAAATGAATCAGACACCCTCCTGTTGGCAGCTGCTCCTCAATGGGAGAAGAGGCTATGCTCAGGGAGTCAAAACCCCAACCCAGCCTGGGCATGGGCCAGGGTCTGCGGCTTGGAGACCTTAGGCTTGCGCTAGCTTTGGCTCACTCTTTTGCCCTGGTGAGCCTGTTGTTGAGTCTGGGGGGGCCTGGTATTTAGGGTAGCCTCAATAAGGCTGGCCCTTTCTCAGAAAAGGAGGCCCCTTCCCCAGTGGTTTCTTCTTGGGAAGAGCGAAGGTCTTCCTGGAGAGCAGAGTCCTTTTCTTCCATCAGTTTCCCGAAGAGGGTTTCACCGAGGCAGGGGACATTAAGTAGTTTCTCCTGGACCCCCTGCTTGAGGTCCAATGCCTGGAGCTAGGCCTGGCATCGAGTGCCGATGCCTGTGCGGCCACTCTCACATTGGACTCGAAGCTGTCATAGGTGGCCCGAGATATTTACTTCGAACACTGCCCGACGCACTTCGTTAGGGTTTGGAATCGCTGGAGGTGATCTCCACTGAGACCCGCTGAGAAACTTGTGAGCTCTTTTGCCAGATCTCAGAGATAAATACCTATATACAGTTGGTAGGCTTGGATTCTGCAACCTAGCATCGAGCCCTGGTAGTATTTGCATCTGAGGATGTTGAGGGCACTGGGCTTCCTACTCCGGGGTACAGAGGAGTGAAGCTTCAAGCTTTTTTGATGGTGCATGGTCAACTCTACTTAACCATAGAAGTGTGTGGGAGTTGAGCTTTCCAGAAGCTGGGACCCCGCTGGACCCAGTACATGGTGTCGAGGCTTCGGCTAACTATTGGTACCGATGCTGGTGTCTCCCACATTCGAAGAAGGAGCTGCCCGAGGATGGTGGGGAGGGGGACCATCAGGTCCTTCTTAGGTGGAGCCTCATACTGGAAGATTTCAAGCTCCTCCACGCAAGGGTCCTTCTTTGACTCTATGGTGAGGGGCAAGGCTTTCACCATATCTCGAACAAACTTGAGGAGCGATGTGTCCTCGGGCGAGGACCGGCGCTGCAACATCAAGGGAGATGGGTCCGATGGGAAGTCGCAGTCAAAGTAATCGGTCAAGGACTCAAGGAACGATGGCACCTGGGGTGCTGGGTCCATGTTGGGTCCTCGGTGACCCACGGTGGCTGCTTGGCCAGAGACACAAGTGCTCGCTGGGGAAGATCTTGCTCCCAAGTACCAGGAGTGGGATCAAGACCCTTGCCGAGGATCAAATCGAGGCTCAGGGCTCTTGAGGATCATCTTGGCAACCTTGGCAGTCCTCGAGATTGAGGTCCCTGTGGTCTCAGCGTGAGCACCAATGGGGCTGGGCATCGATGCCTGCTGAGAGGCAAGGAAGGCAGTGACACTGCTTTCCAATGCCATTATCCTGGCTTCCCACTCAGGAGTTGCAGCCTTCAATGCGGACACTGGGATAACTGGATCTGGCATCAGTGAGGAGAGGAAGTCCTTGATGGGACAGGCCTTGGGGGTCCATGACCCATCACCAGAGCCCTCGGCATCATTCCCCTTTGCCGACTGCTCCCACAGACTCCTCAGATACCCTCTATGGGCTGTGGGACCTGGCATAGGACTTGCCATGTGTGTCCAAGTCCCAGGATAAGGTTCTAGAGGATTTCTTCTTCTTCTTGCACTCCCGCTCCAGGAAACACTTGTCAGAGTGTCCGCGGACCTGATCGGGCGCCACAAAGGCTTTACGTGACTCTGAGGATCTGTGCGGGCCTTAGAGCACGAGACTACCGGGGATACCGGGGCAGAATCTGACCTGTGGAAGATGTCATCTTGCTTCTGTCGATGACTTTGGATGGCCTTCATGGACATCTTTTTGCACATGGTGCAGGTCTTTGGGTCATGGTTGTCACCTAGACACTGGAAGCAGCAGTATTGGTGAGGGACATTTTTTTTTGCGCACCAATCACAATTTTTGAACCCACTGGCCACTGGGGCAAAAAGGACCCCTGTAAGGTCGAAGATTCTCAACTTGGCCAGCAGGTAGAAAAAGGCGTGAACTATGCTGAAAGAAAACAAAAAATGGTTCTGAGATTCAATGCTGGGGCAACTGGGCTCGGAGGCTGAAAAGGGACCAGTGCTAACCGGAGAAAGAGAGGCAGTTTTATGTACCAAAAAAATGGACTTTTTCTGGGGAAAAAAAGGACAGATGTCTTTTGGGCTCTACAGAAAAAGGGAGACTGAGTAAGATGGCACCCTTAGGCGGGAAGGGGACCACGCATGTGTAGTGGCATCTCCCAAAGGCTTTCTTTGAAAGCTGGGGAAATGCTTCTGCAGGGCGCCATCAGTGCTGACGTCATCCATATGTGAGGACTGACTTCCTGCTTGTTCCTGGAGAACAGGAATGTTCTACATTTCTGAAATCATCTCTGAACTTAAATGTGTCAGCCGTTTATTGGGACATTTTGGTCTGGACATCCCAGATAGCACCTAGACATCCTTTCTAAATGTCCCTTTATATTTTATAGTATTTTCATTAATCATAAACTGCCATGATGCTGTGAATGGTGATATATAAAGTATTTTAATAAAAATAAACATCCCTTGGGGTAATAGGCATAGAATCTATATAAATTTTGAAATCCTAAAAAGTACTTGTGACCAGGATTGACCACTATGGGGGTCATTCTGAACCACGAATAAATGACTTGGACATGTGGGTTAGATGTGTTTCTCATGAAGACATCTAGAACCGTATTCTGCACATTTGCAGCCCTGTATGTACACAGCACACATAAACAGGGATCTCAGAATGGGGGCATATAAAGTGTATTCCAGCATTTCCTGTGTACGTCCACAGTAGTCCCGCAGATGTCCAGATTATACCTGTTGAAATATGGACTAAACGTAGGACTTAGAAATTATGCTGGCCTGCACCGCAATACAGCCCATACTGGCGAATGGATGTGTAACCTATACTGTGCCTTGATGTGTCTGCAGGCTGGGAAACCACAACATGCTGTGTTCCGGAACAGAAGCAGAGGAGAGGGAGGTTGTGGGTCGAAGTAATAAAGGACCCCTGACCCCCCCCCCCCCCCACGACAAATGTATGGGACAGAGCACTGGTGCATAGTCCAGCTATGCTAGCATTTGCTGAGTGAGCTAAAGGGGCAAAGCTGGGGTTCCCTAACAATACCCACGCCCTGTGTGAATGTGTTATGCACACTGATCAGTCTGAAGCAATTTCTGTTCTGTATCAGCATCCTTTTTCTTTACCAACACAATTGCCTAAACCAGTGGTTCTCAATCCAGTCCTCTGGGACCCCAGGCCAACCAGATTTTCAGGATATCCACAATGAATATGCATGAGATAGATCTGTATACAGTGGAAACAGTGCATGCAGATCTATCTCATGCATATTCATTGTGGATATCCTGAAAACCTTACTGGGCTCGGAGTCTCAGAGGACTGGGTTGAGAACCACTGGCCTAAACCTTTTTGTGATTCAACTCTTGGAATTAGTATTGAAGAAAAATAGTTTTTTTGTATAAAGGTCAGTACTATTTACAAACTTTCAGCATTGCGGTGGGAGCTACAGTAGCTCCTTCTGTGGCTACCATTTAGATGGCAGCTATAGAGGAAACGACAATATAAATACTGTATATTCTGATCTGGAAATATTTTTTAGATGATATTTTTTTCATCTGGGTTGGATGTAACCAAGACTTGATGATATTTTTGGACTGGCTTAATTCTTGTAAAATGAACATTACATTTTCAACAAAGACCATTTCTGACTCTATTGAATTCCTGCATGTTACCATATTTAAAACGGATTCTGGTTTGCATACCACCACAAACCAGTACAACATAATAACCTGTTTTGTTTTCACAGTCATCATCCAGCACCACTTTGGAGGGGGCTCCCATTGGGCCAATTCCTTTAGTTGAGGCAGATATGTTCATCAATGTCAGAGTTTTATTTGCACGCCTCCGACCTTTGGAACAGATTGTTAGCCCGGGGTTATACCCGAAGAGTGATTTCAAAGGCTTTTAAATGAGCAAAAAACAACCACCATGAGTGGTTACTTAGATCTTCTCTTATTACAGTCCAGGATACAGTCAGTTCATCTGAACAAGATAAGATGGTTGGGATCCTCTCTTTCATGCAATATTCTGCAGAAATAACACAAATATTATGAAAACACTGGCTCATTTTACATCTGCACGAGTGTTTTTGCAAAGATTAGACAATCACATTCACCAGAGGCTGGAATATTGGTGGCATGGTGGCGTGTGCACCTGATACAATGGATCGTGCCCCCACCAGTTACTCTGACCCGGGTCATTATTTGTGTGACGGCTGTCGCTTTTGCGCTCAGTCAATGGTGGGGCCTCAGTTGATGGATACTTGAATGGGAAAAGTGTTTGAGGCCTGCTGGCACAGGACTTGCTTCACTGAGTTTGTGGTTTACCTTTTGGTGTGCCCTTGTGGATTACAGTATATTGGTAGAACTACTAGATCTATAAAAACCTGTCTCAGTGGGGAGGCGGAGCCAGCTGCCGAGGGAGATGGTCGCTTAGCCCTGTAGCTCCCGGCTGAATCCTGTTTGAATCCTGCCCTCCCTCCCTATCTACCATCAGCACGTACCTCTCTGGGTGGCTTACAATGGAGGTTGGATTATGGCGGTTAGCAAGCAGACCAAGCTTGAATTCGGAGCCGGTTTAAACCCCAGTGTCAAAAGATCGAAACCCGACCCTCCATCCCCTCTTAAGATGGCGTCGGCACTTGAAAACGCAGAGGGCCTACAAGAACTCCTTCAAGAGATCAGGGTGGTACGGGAGATGGTCGATGCGAATGGGGAGACTTTAGCTGGCGTCCAAACAGATATTATAGAGCTAAAAGAGCTAAAGGATCAATTGGTGGCGATCACGTCTAGAGTGGAGGAGGTTGAACACCGCATGGCCGCTCACGATGAAAAGGTAAAAGCGGTGGCGAAACATGCAAAACGGATTGAGGCCCTTGAGAGAAGCCTGGAGGACCTTAATAATCGGACGCGCCGAAATAACATTCGGGTGATTGGAATACCGGAAGGCGCTGAAGGTACAAACATGGTTGATTTTATGGAAAAAACGCTTCCTAAAATTCTGCGGCTCAATTTCTCTCCTCCATTTGAAATTGATCGGGCGCACAGGGTGCCATCACAGTCTAGCCCTCATAGCCGATATCCGAGGCCCATTATACTCCGGGCACTCCGCTACTCTCAAGTGACACAGATCATGCAGGCGGCTAAGGCTGGATCCCCGATAAAATTTCAAGAGCATACTGTGGCCATTTTCCCAGACTTCAATAAACCCACTGTGGAGCGGCACAAGCGGTTTCTTGCTTTGCGGCCTAGGCTTCAGGGTCTTCAGGCCCGATATGGTCTTTTCTTCCCTGCTCGGATGAGGGTCACTCTCCACAATCAAACTCGAACTTTTGAAGATCCATCGGCCCTTCAGGCGTTCCTTGATGAGAAAGAAGCTGAAGTGATGTGGTGAAATCCCTTTTCACTCGAGACTATTTTCATGCGGGAAGCAGGTCTTTTAACTGTTAGGGCTTACAGCTCTAGCTGCCATGCTGTGTTGGAATTTTTTGTCTGAGTTTTCTCTTGTCCCCCTTGGTGACTCCCTTGCTCCACTTTATTGTTTTGGAAATATCCGTGTTTTGAGTAAGTGCATACATGGTGGACAAGAGGGAGGGAATATATGCTGTCGGGTCACATACATATGTTTTCTCTGGGCCCGTTCTTTCCCCAAGGATGTCCCGTGTGTGTAATTTGCATACTGGGGGAGGTGCAAGGACAGAGGGGTACTTTATTTCACTTTTCATATGGTTTGTGAATCCAATTAGGATAGTGTCATAATCAAGATATAAATTTACTAAGGGTTGGGATAATAGAGGGGGGAAAAAAAAAGGGGGGAGGTAGAAGCGGGTAACTCTTTATCTGTTTTTGCTCTGGATAGGGGGGGGAGGGGTTTGTAGGGTTCTTTTACCTATTTTCTTCAATGTCAGCGGGGCTGGGCTGGGTGTCTGTTCTGTCCTTCTGGCTCTGGCTCACCCTTTTTCTTTTCCTTTGTGGGGGGTGTCTGTCACCCGGGTGTGTTTGGTGTTGTTGGTGGGGTTAAATTGGGTTAGGTTAGACCTTGTAAATATGCATGTGTGAGCAGTGAAGAAATGGATGATGGCTGCTTTTTCTGGTAAACATACATTGAGACCTCTTAAATTTCTGTCTCTAAACGTGAAGGGCATTCTAAATCCGGCTAAACGGAAAAAAATCCTGCTTTATTGTAAGAAGGAAAGGGCGGATGTCGTTCTCCTTCAAGAGACTCACCTCTCGTCTGTTGAAACTATGAAATTGGGAGCAGGGCAATTTATGGTGGTGGGCCATTCTCCTGCTTGGAGGAAAAAAAATGGTGTAGCCACGTTAGTCCTCAAATCCTTGGCACCAGTGATTGAGCATGTCAAATCTGATTCGGAGGATAGATGGACCAAGTCCTTCATCCAGGTGGGAGGTCAGAAAGTAGCTCTTATTAATGTCTATGAAGATGTGAATTTTTTCCGTACTTTAGATGAGGAGGTGCAGGAGTGGGCTGCCTGGGATACAGTTATGGGTGGGGATTTTAACCTCACGTTGGACCCCTTGTTAGATCGGCAACCATGTAGATCCCTAAAACAGTCAAGAGCAAACCTTGCTTTACTATCCATAATTCAGTCTTGTGCGTTATCCGACATTTGGCGACTCCAGCACCCAAAAGATAAAGATTACACCTTTTATTCCATGCCGCATGGTTCGCACTCTCGTATTGATTTCTTTTTGATATCTAAATCCTTGGTTCCAATGGTCACACCATCTGAGATATGCAGCACCCACATATCAGATCATGCAGCTGTTACTTTTCATTTGCAATTAGGTGTGCTTAATAATAGGAGCCCATCATGTTTTTTTCCGAGAGAACTACTAAAAGACTCGGGTTTCATTAAGACTATTAAGGCTGCAATTCAGGGATACTTTGAAATAAATCTTCCCGAAGACACAACTGGGTGGGCTTGGTGGGAGGCCTTCAAGGCTTCTATGCGAGCTGAGTGCACTAGCTACAAAACTAAGTTTGATAAACAAAGGAAGGCTTGTTTAGAGAGTTTAGATGCCCAAATCCACGCGGGGGAGATACTACTGAGAGATAAGTCTGATCCCTGGATTCTCATACAACTTCAGAAATTGCAATATCAATATAACTCTATTATCTCATCCGAAGCGGCGAAGACAGCATTTGATCAACAGGCTAAATACTATATTGAATCAAATAAAGCTGGATCCCTCCTTGCGCGTACTCTTAGGCCTAGACCTCCCAAAAGAAGAATTGAGGCTTTATCCGATGACAATCAATCTCTGCGCACAAGCTCGGAAGAGATAACTGAGGCGTTCAAGTCCTTTTATGCTCAGTTGTACACCTCTGAAACTCAAGCGGACCTGGACGCCTTCCAAGCTTTGTTTGGGCAAATTCCGCACCCCTCTTTGTCTCCCTCCCAAAAGGAGGGTCTGGAGAACCCCATTAGCTTGGGGGAGATTAGGGAAACATTACTTGGGCAATCTCAAGGGAAGGCTGCTGGTCCGGATGGTTTGCCTTCTGAATTTTATCAGACTTTTATGATAGATCTGCTTCCTTTTTTGCAACAATATATTTTGATTCTAAGTGCACAATTGCCGGCCACTGGCTCCTTTAGTGAGGCGACAATTGTTGTATTAGAAAAACCTGGTAGGGATCCTCAGAAAGTGGGAAACTATCATCCTATATCATTATTAAATGCGGATTATAAATTGTTTGCAGCTATTCTTGCTCGCTGATTAGAGAAGGTTGCCCCTTATATTATACATCCGGATCAGTGTAGTTTCATTGCGGGGAGATCCTCTGCGGATAATGCCCGTCTTCTTTTGAACCTTTTGGCTGTGTCTGAGAGCTCAGACTTCCCTGTGGTTGGACTTTCAGTTGATGCCGAAAAGGCTTTGGATCGATTAGAAAGGTTTTTTTTTGCAGCAGGCTATGAAATGGTTTGGGTTTGGAGAAGAGTTTCTGCATTTTGTACAGGTATTGTATGCACATCCCTCAGCTCGAATACTTGCAAACGGGTTATTATCTACCTCTTTTCCATTATTTAGGGGAACACGGCAGGGTTGCCCTCTCTCCCCCCTACTGTTTAATATTGCACTGGAGCCTTTGGCCCTACTGCTCAGACACTCAAGTAGGGTTCAAGGTATCCACATTGGGGATAGCCATGTCAAGTTATCCGCTTATGCGGACGATCTACTGTTGTTTGTCCAACCTGAGTCGGTAGGGGAGGTCTTAGGGTTAATAGATTCCTATTCAAGTTTGTCCGGGTATAAAATAAATTGGAATAAATCGGTAGACTTCCCCTTAAATAGACTGACTTTCTCTTCCATGTTGTCTCATTTTCCATTCCAGTGGGAAGATAAAGCGATAAAATACCTGGGAGTAAAGTTTGCCTGCTCCTTGGAAGAAACGTTACAGTTAAATTGTAAAGACATGCTCGAAATGGTCACATCTTTTACCCCCAAGTGGTCCCCTCTTCACTTATCTTGGTGGGGCAGGCTTGACTCCCTGAAAATGGTCCTGGTGCCAAAGATAAATTATGTTTTAGAAATGCTGCCTCTGCAATTGCCTATCACATTTTATCGAAAATTGAAGAGACTGCTGGTGGATTTCTTATGGCAGGGTAAACCCCCTAGGATTGCGACCTATAAATTAAAGGCGAGTAAAATTAATGGGGGTATCCAATTTCCTGATTTCCGATGGTACCATACGGCTTTTAAGTTAAAGCAAGGTGTGGAATGTTGGGCCCCTAAGGAGGTTGGGATGAGGCCAACCTGGCTGGATGTGGAGGAGCAATTGGTTTCTCCCATCCCTATGGCTCTGTGGATGGGGATGCGATTTGCGGACTCGCCCAATTGCCTTCCGATAATTCAGGCCACTCAGGAAGCTTTTATTTTTGTAGACAGACAAGTAGGGATGGGGGGTCGCCCCTCCTCTCATCTACCAATTTGGCATAATCCAAAGTTTAAAATCGGACAGAGGGTGATTGCGTGGAAAAGGTGGCTCGATAAAGGAATCTGGACGGTTGGTCAGCTTGTTCATCAGGGTAGATGGAAATCCTTTGAGGATCTGCATTTTGAGTTTGGTTTACCTAGAAGTTGGTGTTTCCAATGGCTCCAGCTCAAGCATTGTATTGTACAGAGGGTGGGAGATCCTAGCTTATGGAGTGACCAGTGGGGGTTGGTACAGCTGCTGGAAAGTTGTCACTCTCCGAAGGGTACAGCCTCCAATTTTTATGCTTTCATAAGGGATAATGCGGGACACTCTTTGGTAGGGTTGGAGAAAACCTGGGTGTTGGACTTGGGCTTATCTATATCTGCACTGTCCTGGTGCCAACTATGGAAGCAGGTGAATAGAGTATCGAGATCTGCAGCCCTCTCCCAATCGCTATTTTTTCTAATGCATAGGGCATATTGTACGCCAGTTAGAGTTACTAGATGGCGTCCCGCCACAAACAATAAATGTTGGTCCTGTGCAGGTGGACCCGCCACGTTGAAACATATGTTTTTCAAATGCCCGTTTGTCCAGCGGATTTGGAGACAGGTCTGGGAGAGGATCCAAAGAGTGCTGTGTTTTCAAGCACCTTTGTTATGGAAGACTGTAATTTTACGCTCCACAGTAGATGGAGCAGATATGCCAAAGAAAAAGGCCTTTTTGTTTAACTTTATGATGACAATTGCTTTGAAACTTATTGTGTCCCATTGGAAGGATTCTTCCATGTTAAATGTATATCAATGGTGGAATCTGCTCTGTCTTTACGCCAAGTATGAGAAAGCTCATGAGCAGATGCTTCGCCATGGTGGAAAGAACTCTTGTTTTGTCTTATCCATAAACAAATGGAAATACCTGGACGATTATGCTGCAGAGGCGGGATGTTCGGGGGTTTCTTTTTGTTTGTAGAATTTAGAGCCATATCAGTGATGTTGTCTTTTATTTTCTTTCTCTTTGTTTTTCTTTTCCTTACTCTGTATAGTCCAACCTAGGGAGGGAGGGGGGGGGGAGAGAGGTTTTAGTTTTGTTTTCTTTTGTTTGTTTTCTTTTCTCTCTCCAGGGGTTGCAAGTTTTTTATAAGTGACAACTATATATTTTTCTATGATGCACTGGGTGTTGCTGTTCTGCTCGGATTTTTTTCTGTTCAAATTGTTTCACTGTATTACTGATTGTGGTCTTTGTAGTGGTTAGGTGTGAAAACTAATAAATAAACGATTTTAAAAAAAGGATTAATACTGCAATTTTGTCAGCCCCTGTTAATCCTCATTGTGTTTTATTACATCACACCTTTCAAGAATTTAAATGACATGTCATCAACCACGTACCATTAGATCCTCGTAGAGGCGATCATATTGCTTGCCTTCAGTGGTTAGAACAATGGTGGATTTTTGCTTTGAAAACTGTAGCCCCTGATGAGTTGAACCTTGAATATGATTGGAATACTCTGCTTTAAGATAATCTTCTGGCCACTGCAGTGTGATTGCGGATGGGCTAGCATCAGGTAATGAGGGCGGTGAATGGTTTTCCAACTAACTCTGACATCAGATACTAAGAGTGCCATATATCTTGAGCAGTTTTAAATGATTTATGGACTACATGTTTTGAATTAATATTGCGATAATACGCATTTCTTTTGGAATACAATTATTATTAATCTAGGCTTATATACTGCTTTTCTACCAGTCAAAGCGGTGTACATTCAGGTACTATATATATTTTTCCCTTGTCCGCAAAGGGCTCACAATGTATATTTTTGTACCTGAGGCAATTGAGGATTAAGTAGCTTGCCCAAGGCCACAAGGAGCACCTGTGGGACTAGAAACCCCCGTCCTTCCAGCCCAAGGTTGCCTTCTAATGCCTTGGAAAAAAAGCCTGGCAATCTACTTCTGGCCACAATACCAATAAAACCCAGGAGCTGCTGGTCGCCAGGGATCAGAATTGACATGAAGGCACACATTGCTTTTCACAAGGCATATACAACACTGTACATATTCAAGTAAGAGATAGTCCCTGCTCATCTTAGCTTACAATCTAATCAAGACAGACCACATAACAATTGGGGACAAGGGTAGGTCTAGGGGAATGGCAAAGATACAGATAGGTGATGAGCAGGACTTTAAATTTAAAAGTGTTGTCAGAGCAGCAATTTCCACTGGTGAGCCTGTGCATAAAAGGGAGGTGAGCTCCTCCACCCCATGCTGAAGATCAGTGCCCAGGACTTTAAATTTAAGAGTGTTGTCAGAGCAGCAGTTCCCACGGTGAGCCTGTGCATGGAAGGGAGGTGAGCTCCTCCACCCCATGCTGAAGATCAGCGCCCAGGACTTTAATTTTAAAAGTGCTGCCAGAGCAGCAGTTCCCATGGTGAGCCAGTGCATGGAAAGGATATGAGTGCTTCCAATTTCCTCGATGCAATGGATGCCATACAATTAACACAAATCAAGACTGACCCAACCCATAGAAAGGGAAGTTCTCTGGACCTGATCTTCATACCCTCCAGCTGGACATATAAATACCAACTGCCATTTGCCACGAACAACCCCAGTACCCTAGTCGGACCATAGCATAATCTCCTTCCAGTTACCTCATCCTAACTACGTACCTGATAGCATTAACAATACACCAACTACACACAGAATTCACCAATTCCACAAAGACTCATTCATAAACCATTTCACCATGCTCACCAATCCTATCACATCTGACTTAGGGGCTTGTTTACAAAGCCGCGGTAGTGGTTTCTGATCGTTATCGGAGCCGTGGCCCCATTGAAATCAATAACGATCGGAAACCGCTACCGCGGCTTTGTAAACAAGCTCCTTAGACACCTTATTGGCAGTATGGAATTCCAAACTCTCAGCATATGTCAGAATACCTCACTCAACCAGCTCAAGAAAGAGACCACAACAAGCACCATGGTACTCTCAAGACCTTAAACACCTCAAGTGTAAGCTCAGATGCCGTGAACAAAAATGGCAATGATCTAAGGACCCAATACAATAACAAGCATATAAAACAGCCCAATCTGAATACTATGCCTTGACAAATGCAAAGAAAAAAGTCCTCTCTTAACAGACCTAGAGAACACTTTGATATCACTAAACAACTTATAAACCCATGAAATCACAACAAAGCTACTCCTGTCTGCCCTCACCTCATGGCCAACTACTTAAAAAACAAATTAAAACCTCCCCCACACAAGACTGCCCAGCAATGCTGGACCCAAAAAACAATCAGGCCCCCAACCACATATGGGCCGCATTCAAAAGGTAACCCTAGACCAAATAAAGAACATAATAACAAATATCAACACAACCACTTCCCCGCTTGACCCATGTCCTGTGTCATGGATCAATCTCATTAAACAGGGATTATCCACAACCCTCCTATGCATAGTACAGTCTTCCCTGGACCAAGCCTACATGCCTAAAAACCTCAAATGCTCTTCAATCAGACCTATATTAAAGAACCTTACACTAGACCCAGGGCAACCATCTTCTTACAGACAGGGGCGGCTCAAGGCAATCTGCTGCCTGAGGCGAAGAATAAGATGGCGCCCCCCCCCTCCCCCACCTTAGTGGGGCTTTTTCAGAAATCCAATCAGAGACTGAACCAAATCAAAAAGCCAATTAGATTATATGCAGGAAATACAAGATGTTTGCACACACAGCCGTAACGAGCTGCAATTGCGCCCTGTGTGACTGGCAGCTCAGGCGCACGCCCCCCTTCTCCCCCCATACCTCTGTCCAGCGCTGTCTGCTCTTTCCCTGCTGCTGCCACCCTTTGTTTTTTTCAAGGTGGTGCCGGCAGCAGGGAAAGAGCAGGCAGCCCATTTTCAGTTCTAACCCCCCATCAGCCCATTTCCAGTTCTAGCTCCCCCCATAGCCCATTAGCAGTCCTAGCCCCCCCTCCCGATCAGCCCATTTCAGTACTAACCCCCCCTCTGCCAATTTCCAGACCTCGCCCCCCCATACCCCATTAGCAGTCCTAGCTCCCCCTCTTGATAAGCTTTTCCAGTTCTAACACCCCCCCCCCCCCAGCCCAGCTCCAGACCTTTAGGGAACTTGGGGGGGGGGGAACAGCTGCAAATGCTGCTGCCGCTGCAGCATGAAGTGCCCCGCGGTGGCCGCCTCCCCGAGAGAGCCCTCACAGACCTCTCCGCCCCCCCACGCCAGCTCAGCTTTGCAGTGACGCGCGAAGGGAGAGTGTTTCCCTTTCGCGCAACTATGTCAAAGCTGAGCCCGCAGCACTGATGGGAAACAGCATTTCCTGTTTCCCATCAGCACTGCAGGTGCTTGGACTTTAACCAAGATTCATTTTCTCTTATGCATTCTGATAGATCGAAGTAGGAAGGGTTATTTGTGTCTATGGGGAGAGACAGCATGATGAGTGGCCTAGTGGTTGGAGGAAGTTACTTCAGGCTAGAAAGTCAGGGGTTCATATCCCACTAGAGGACAGAAACTTGGGCCGGAAGGACTGGGGTTTCTAGTCCCACAGGTGCTCCTTGTGGTCTTGGGCAAGACACTTAACCCTCCCTTGCCCATGTTCCCTGTAAGTATTAGCATATGTGTCTCATATCCCCTTGTGTTAAATGTATCCCCCAAATGTGTTGTGACCACTTTGATTGAAGGATAAGGTGATATACAAAACTGTCTAAATAAATAAATAATGTCATTGGCATAAATGTAATGATCAATGTTGAATTTCCTGAATATGTCTGTAATGGGTTGCAAATATAAGTTAAAAAGTAAGGCTGAAAAAGCCAAGCCTTGTAGTATTCCTTGATCTTGGGGGAATGTATCTGAAATTTCTTGGCCCATTTGGACACGCAGCATGCGATTTGATATGTATGATTTAAAACAATGAAGGACAGTACCTCCTATGCCTAGTTGTGACAATTTCCCAATTAGTGTGTTATGATTGATATTCTCAAATGCTGATGCTATATCTATAAAGAGGAGGATGAAGCCTCACTTATGGTCATCCGTACCTCTGAAGAGGTGGTCCATTAGTGTTACCAGTAAGATTTCAACTCCATGAGGGGACAAAAGCCGAACTGGTGAGTGTCCAAGGGGGCATAGAAGTCAATGTAATCTTGAAGTTGCAATAGGATGATTTTTTCTATTAGTTTGGCAACAAATGGTATGCTGGCTATGGGTCTATATGAGCTTGGTTCCTTTGGGTCCAGTGTGTTATTCTTCAGTATCGGGCGGATGGCAGTAAGTTTAAGGGCATCAGGCATGATGCCTTGTCAGAGGGAATGGTTAACTATATGTAGGAGGTGTGGGGCTAGCTCAGTTTTGGTGGACTTGATCCAGGACACAGGGCAGGGATCTAGGGGGACGTTTTTAGGGTTGATCATTGTTACAATCTTGAGAAGGTGTTTTTGATCAATTAAATGGATATTACCCATTTGTTGGGATTTGTTGAGCATGGATATGTGGGGGTGAAGGAGCTGCAAGATTTATTTTTTAGCTTATCTGCAAAATGGGTGGCTAGCATTTGCGTGTTTATTCTACCAGGTTCAGATTCAGCTTTACATGTTTTTGTTAGGGATCTAACAATTACGAATAGTTCCCTGGGTTGATTAATAGACAGATTTATGATCTTTGTGTGATAGTCTCTTTTAGATTTGTTAATTGTGTCTTTATAAGTGCTGAGAAGGTTAAGGTATTATGATTTATTTTCATGTGTTTTGGTCAGTCTCCATTTTTTTTCTTGTTTTCTCAGTTGCTTTTTAGTTTAGCGAGTTCCTGTGTGAACCACTTTTCAGATTTCTTTTGATGTTTTTTTGGGGTGCATATGGTGGGGGAGGCTGCCTTTTAAATGATTTGGTTCCATTGATCTATGGATGTGTTAATGTCTAGGGAGTTTGTTGTTAGCTGGGGTAACATGTTATCTAGGAAGGTCTCTTTATTGAAGTATTCCTATTTTGTGGTCTAGGAATAGGAGTATTTATTTTTATTTTATTTACATTCTCTTATATACCACACTATTCTGCATCAGTGTGGTTTACGTTGAACAAACTGAAGTTACATTGAACAGGGCATTATAACTTGGAGATAACTATTTTACAGGGAACATGGGCTATGGAGGGTTAAGTGGCTTGCCCAAGACCACAAGGAGCACCTGTGGGACTAGAAACCCCAGTCCTTCCGGCCCAAGGTTGTTGTCCTCTAGTGGGATTTGAACCCCTGACCTTCTGGCCTGAAGTACCTTGCCCCAACCACTAGGCCACTCCTCCACAGTGGAATAGAGTTGGTAGGTGTCTGAGTGGATAAATAGAAGGTTACTAGGTGGTGGTCTGACCAGGGCACATTAGTTATGGAGGGGGGGGGGGGATGTATAATTGATGGTTTGAAAGTGGGGTAGGGAGGAAGACTAAGTCAAGGGTGTTTCCCTTTATGTGTGTGGGAGTGTGTACGATTTGTTTGAATCTCACTTCTGTCATTGTGTCCAGGAAGTTTGCTGAGAGGGATGGGTTAAGGGATGGGAGATTCAGATCGCCTAGTATGATGTGTGTTTTTTTTCAGCGAGGCAGTGCATGCTAATTCAAGGATTGGGGTAAGGTTATTGTGATCAAGTGATGGTGGTCTGTAGATGAGGCAGAAGGAGAGAGTCTTGTTTTCTACTTTGAAGATATCCATACCATCTACATTCTTAACATTTGACAGGGTACATTTGAGGTCCTTTTTGGTCAAAATGAGTGTCCCCCCACCTTCTCTTTTGGAGTCACGGTGGCAATTAAATATGTCATACTGTTGTATTTATAGTTGATTTAATAGTACTGCATCGGTAGGTGTAAGCCATCTCTCTGTGACACACAATATGTCAGGTTTCTCGTCTATAACCAAGTCTATGATGATTGGTATTTTGTTTCTTATTGATATTATATTGATGAAGTTGCACTTTAACAGAGTGGGAGTGTTAGGAGTGCCTTGTGCCTTTCCATATCAACTACAATAGTTCCCTTTTTTCCTTCAGAGATCTGTGTTGGTCCCATGTTTTCTTGAATTCAGATACTGTCCTCGTCTCTTCTACCTCCACTTGGAGACTATTCCACACATCTACCACTCTTTCCATAAAGAAATATTTCTGCGTATTACTTTTGATTCTATCTCCTTTCACCATCATCCTATGTCCTTTCAATCGAAAGAGACTCTCCTCTTGTGCATTTATGCCACAGAAGTATTTAAACATCTTTATCATATCTCCTCTATCCTGCCTTTCCTCTAATGCATACATGTTAGGATCTTTAAGTCAATTTCCATATGCTTTATAATGAAGACCACTAACTATTTTAGTAGCCACCCTCTGCACAGACTCCATCCTGTTTATATCTTTTTGATGGTGCAGTCTCCAGAATTACATGCAATACTCCAAATGAGATTGCACCAGAGACCTATACAGAGGCATCATCACCTCCTTTTTTCTGCTGGCCATTTCTCTCCCTTTGCACCTAAGCATCCTTCTGGTTTTCGCCATTGCCTTTTTTACCTGTTTAGTCACTTTAAGATCATCGGGAACAATCACATCCAGGTCCCGCTATTCTTTCGTGGACAGAAGTACATCACCCCTTACACTGTACAACTCCCTTGGATTTTTGCAGGCCAAGTCCATGATCTTGCATTTTTTAGCATTAAATCTCAGCAGCCAAATTCTTGACCATTCCTCAAACTTTGCTAAATCCCTCCTCATGTAATTTACTCCTTCCTGGGTGTCAACTCTATTGCAGATTTTGGTATCATCCATAAACAGGCAAACCTTACCTGACAGAGACGCTAAAAAGAGTTGGACAAAGGACAGATTCCTATGGCACACCAATGGTAACTTCCTTCTCCTAAGAGTGAGTTCCATATACCTGTACCATATACCTGTACTCTTTGTCGCCTCCCACTCAACCAATTTCTAACCCAGTTGGTCACTTTATTTATTTATTTAATAGATTTTCATACCACTTTATCATTCAGTCAAAATGGTTTACACTGTAACAAACAAACTTGAATCTAGGATCTCCTTACTTCTAGATGAGACTGAAGCAGGGATGTGTCAATCAACATTTGGCATATGGAAGTCATCTATCAGTAGCACTTCTCTTTCATGGCAATACTGCGTATGTCTTCTACTAAATCTTCGTCCACTTTTTCTCCCTGTAAAGGGTATCTCAATCTGCATATTGCTGCAATCACAATCTGCATATCTCTCCAATGCAAATTGATTCCCCTTTTCCTCTTTCTAGTTTAACCCACAGTGCCTCCGCACTCCTTTTAAGAACTGTAATTCAAAAAATTTAAAATATTTTTTTTAATATATAGTCCGTCTCTTCCTCCCTAAACCTTCCTTCCTGAATAAAGTATAGCCTGGTTTAATTACATCCCAGTCATGGCTGTCTGTGAACCATGCCTCTGTAGTCACCACTAAATCCAAGTCAACCTCTTCCATTAAAGCCTCAACATCTGGGATCTTATTTCCCAATGCTACAGGCCTTTATACACACCACTTTCCCGATGTTGCCCCTTTTACCCATTTCTAGAGAGGTATTTAATCTTTCCTGGAAGGGGACCAAGTTTTTCAGTTATCTAAGATATGGCTGGAAGTGGCCTAGTGGTTAGGATATGGTACCTAGGGCCAGGGGTTCAAGTCCCACCTGGGGACAGAAATCTCAGGCTAGAGGGACTGGTGTTTCTAGTCCTATAGGCACTCCTTGTGGCCTTGGGCAAGCCACTTAACCCTCTGTTGCCTCAGGTACACATAGAGGTATATTTACTAAACTGTGGTAATGTCATTCGCGTTAGGTTCCGCGGTAAAGGCAGAGATGCCCATATAAAGGTGTGGGTGGTGCATCGTTACAGCAAGCTGTAGCAGCTAACGAGCGTTACAAGGCGCCTTAGAATAACGAGTGTTACAAGCACCCTGTAAGGCACCTTACAAGGAACATTACAAGGCGACATATAAGGCGCCTTGTAAGGCTCCTTGTAAGGGGCCTAGTAAGGCGCCTCGTAAGGTGCCTTGTAAGGTGCCTTATAAGGTGCCTTGTAAGGTGCCCTGTAAGGTGCCTTATAAGGCGCCTCACAAGGCGCCCTATAGGGCTTCTTAGGCTAAGCACTGTATTAGGCACCCCTAGATAAGGCACCCTGGGCTATGGAACCATAGGTTAAGGTGGCCTAACAAGGTTACGGTGCCCTAGGTTAGTGTGCCCTAGGGGCTGCAAGGTGCCTCAGGATGACATGCATGACCTGTGCGGAACAGAGACAGATGTAGCCCTAACACCAGATAACACTCAGGAAAGACAATGAACAGGTGAGTGAAGGAGGGAGAGCTGGGAGCCGCTGGACCTGCCATATCTGCGAGCATCCCATGTGGCTGCCAGTACTGATGACAAACATGGTGGGAGCAGCTGTACCACAGCACAGGGTGTTGGCAATGTAAAGTACTGGAAAGATAGTTGGTGGCAGACGATAGGAATATGGGGGCAGAGGTGGCAGGATAGTTACAATGATTGGTGGACAGAGGAGTGGTGGTGCCATGCAGATCAGGCACAGGCGAGGCAAGCATGAAGAGGCGCAATGCAGGAAAGGGAAGCAGTGCAGGACATGGGGTGGCAGCCTGCACAGGCAGACAGGACTCTACACAGCTGACAGACGCAGATAGACAGACTGAAGGAATGTTGGCAATTGTGGCGAGGGTATTATGGGCTGGCAGCACAGATCTTCAAAAATATGACCTCTACAGGCATGCACACTATTTGAGTAGGACAGGCATGAGAGGAGGGAACAATGAGGAACTGAACCCGTGAACACTGCCAAGAATGGCATTGTATTAACCAGTAGGCTATACCTCCATGGTGTATGTCACAGCAATGGCTGGGTACAGAAGGACTGCAGGACACCACACAAACTGTCTGCTCTGAGTGCCAGGATAGGGTAACCCCACCAGTACCCATGATGCAATGCACATGCTGAATAGCAGTCTACAGCTGATCACCAAATGGGGTCTGCATCTCTTCGGTACCTCAGCCTGGAAAGACAAACTGACAGTGCATGATACTGGCACAGAGTAGCTACATGCCACTGTGCAGGTTCTGTGCTCACTGTGAGGGATAGGATGGGTGCCCAGCACTAGGTCCGCAGTACATGTGGTGCTAGAGATAGGTCCTGCTGTACACCCCCATCACTGCCAGTGTGTGACAGGTGTTCCCTGCAGTGCAGCTGGAGGTAATTCGGTGTCCATCGGTATCCCGCAGTCACATGTGGCCCTCTGGGACCAGACACCACCCAGATTAGTGTGCACCCCGTATCAGGGTCTGGCTGACATGGGCAGCTGTTATCAGAGCAGAGGGGTTCCTAGACGTGCATGAGGTTTGTGTAGCAGTGTCTTTATAGGTTACAGTGGTATACACTACATACCCCAAACAGCCCACATCTCCCTTTTTGTAGGTAAAGAACAGGTGCCCCTGCCCCAGGGAAGCAACCTCCATCCTGCTGGTATGAGACAGACTTCCAGGGTTGGTGGGCCAGAGCCATACCTGTGACTGGGGCAGTGGCAGACCAGCAGCAATGATACGGTGAGGTCTGGAAAACACCAACTGCCTCACACCACTGTCTGCCAGTCACCAGCAGACAGCACAGTCAGACAGTACCTTATAGGTGTTCTGACCATGCACAGTCTAACTGCAGACAGTCCACCAGCCAGTCCATAGTGCATGCTCACAGAGGAACTGTGTGCAGCAAGCAGGCATCTCAGTGATTGGGACCCCAGCACTGGGAACACAAATATATGACTGGAGACAGATAGTGTACATAAGAACATAAGAATATAAGATATGCCATACTGGGTCAGACCAAGGTCCATCAAGCCCAGTATCCTGTTTCCAACAGTGGCCAATCTAGGTCACACGTACCCAGCAGTTCCCCAAAAGGCACAGGTTCCACAATGCTTGTACTGGGTCAAGCATTGATATCCTGGGTCCCTTCTTAATAATGGTTTATGGACCTTTCCTCCAGGAACTTGTCCAAACCTTTTTTAAACACAGCTACACTAACAGCCTTTACTACATCCTCCGGTAACAAATTCCAGAGTTTGATTACACGTTGAGTGAAAAAATATTTTCTTTTATTAGTCTTAAATAGTTTACCCTGTAGCTTCATTGTATGTCCCCTAGTCTTTCTATATTCTGATAACGTAAACAATCGATCTACGTTTACCCGTTCCACTCCGTTCGTTAATTTATAGACTTCTATCATATCTTCCCTCAGCCGTCTCTTTTCTAGGTTAAAGAGCCCTAATCTTTTTAGCCTTTCTTCATAGGAGTATCCTTCCATCCCCTTTACCATTTTGGTGGTTCTTCTCTGAACCTTTTCTAATAACACTATATCCTTTTTAAGATACGGCGACCAGAATTGCACATAATATTCAAGGTGCGGTCTCACCATGGAACGATATAGAGGCATTATAATATCTTTTGTTTTATTTTCCATTCCTTTCCTTATGATACCTAGCATTCTATTTGCTCTCTTGGCCGCCGCTGCACATTGGGCCGAGGGTTTTAACATGTTATCCACAATGACGCCTAAATCTTTTTCCTGGGTGGTGGTTCCTAAAGTGGAACCTTGCATTGTGGAACCATAGTTTGGGTTGTTCTTCCCTAGGTGCATAACTTTGCACTTGTCCACATTAAATTTCATCTGCCATTTTGATGCCCAGTCTTCCAATTTATCAAGATCCTCTTGCAATTTTCCACAGTCCTCATGGGTTTTAACAACTTTAAATAGTTTTGTGTCATCTGCAAATTTGATAACCTCACTCGTTATTCCACTTTCCAGGTCATTTATGAATATGTCAAAAGGCAGCGGACCCAGCACAGATCCCTGGGGTACACCACTATTCACCTTTCTCCATTGGGAAAATTGGCCATTTAGCCCAATCCTCTGCTTTCTATCTTTTAACCAGTTCCTGATCCACAGTAGGACACTGCCTCCTATCCCATGACTCTTTAGTTTTGCCAAAAGTCTCTGATGAGGAACCTTGTCAAAGGCTTTCTGAAAGTCCAGATACACTATATCAACCGACTCACCTTTGTCCACCTGTTTATTCACATCTTCAAAAAAACATAACAGATTAGTAAGACAAGATCTTCCTTGTCTAAAGCCATGTTGGCTGTCTCCCATTAGGCCATGACTATCTACATGCTGAGTAATTTTATTCTTTATGATGGTTTCTACCATTTTTCCCGGTACTGACGTGAGGCTCACCGGTCTGTAGTTTCCCGGATTTACCCCTGGAACCCTTTTTAAAAATTGGTGTTACATTGGCGATCCTCCAATCTTCAGGTATTAGAGATGATTTTAATGATAGTTCACAGATTACTAATAGCAGGTCTGCAATCTCATATTTCAGTTCTTTCAACACCCTTGGATGTATACCATCCGGCCCAGGTGATTTGCTACTCTTCAGTTTATCTAATAGTTGGAATACATCTTCCCGATGTATCGATATTTCCTTCAATTCTTCCACACCTTTAAATACCACTTCAGTTATGGTAACATCCCCATATCTTCCTCAGTAAAGACCGAAGCAAAGAATTCATTCAGTCTCTCTGCTATTGCCTTGTTGCCTCTTAGTGCCCCTTTAACTCCTCTGTCATCTAATGGACCAACTGACTCTCTCACAGGTTTTTTGCTGCGAATGTACTTGAAAAAATCATTTCACGTTTTTGCTTCCGCAGCAAGCTTCTCAAATTCTCCCTTTGCCTGCTTTATCAATGCCTTGTATTTGACTTGCCAGTGCTTGTGCTGTTTCCAGGTTTCGTCATTTGGCTCTTTTTTCCATTTCCTGAAAGATGCTTTTTTGGCATCAACAGCCTCTCTGACCTCACCTTTAAACCATGCTGGCAGTTTTTTGGACTTCCTTCCACTTTTCTTAAAGCGTGGAATAAAGCTGGCTTGGGCTTCCAAGATAGTATTTTTCAGCAACACCCAAGCTTGATGAAAGTCTTTAACCTTTGCAACTGCTCCTTTTAGTTTTTTCTTAACTGTTTTCCTCATTTTATCATAGTCTCCCTTTCAAAAGTTAAAAGGTAGTACTGTAGAGCGCTATGTGGGAACCTAGACCTACCATGGTCACTGCTCGGTCAGAGTGCGTGCCCTCCCAACATGCCATGCTGTGGCCACCCTGTCCATGCAGGTGGTGGTCGGGCACTACAGTGTCCCAGCCATTGCCCCATACCCTGTGAAGATGCATCCTAGCCAATCTGCCCTGTCCGGGCCATACCCACAGTACCTTGCTCCTCATTATGGACATATTCAGCCTAACGCTGGTCACAGTGGGACATTATGGGTCCAGTGAAGGGTGGGCAGCCACAGAAAAATGGATAGACATACACACACACTCACTCCTATTGCAACATTGTGCAAAGATAGGGGTGGATGGCAACCCTGCCCGCCACACTGGACCTAGTCACAATGCCGACATTGCTAAACTGTGCAGGAGGTAGTAGTAGTGCTCTGGTGATAACTGCAGCTCAATGCTGGGGACAACAGCCTGACTCTCCATGCATCTTTGGATTGTGGAGCCTATGTGAGTGGGTGTTTGTACCCCTGTTCGCCACTGCTTTGGGCTTTGCACATGTTGCTGTTGTATCTGCATTGTAGGGTAAAATATAGGGACATGCTCTGCTGGAAGCACAGCTGGGACTTGAACCTGTGACCCTCTGCTTTTAGACACACTGGCTGGGTGTACTGCACCACACTGTTGCCACAGATGCATGGTAGTCCCTGGGGCTACCTGGACTTTTCCTCAGACAGACCTTTTATGTTGCACTGCACACCACGTAGTGATGTAGGGCATGGCCTAGGTCCACTGCAGGCAGGCAGGTGGCACTGCCCCCTCCAGCATGGGCCCCCCCCCTCCCTGCCATTCTGACATGACCATATGCTGTCGGTGCTGGTAGTGCACAGTCCCAGGCCATCCACTGTGCAGGTAGGCGCCTGCCTAGTGAGCGGGTTCCGGGGGGGGGGCATACATGGACATACTCACATCCCCCCCATCACTGCCTACCAATATTATGTCCCTTCCACATGGGGGCGGGATGGCTGGGGGGATGTCAGGTCATTGCCCTAGCAACTATTGGCTAGGGTGAACCAGGTAGATATAGGTGGATTGTGTTTGGCCCTGGTCAGCTGCTGTCTTGCTGATTTCCGGTTTCTATGTCCCTATGTGCCACCTAAGTGCCCGCCTGGTCCACCCTGTGCCCCAGCTGCCCATACTACATGTCCTGCGTGCAGCCCTCTATGCCCCATTTGCACCATCGCCATAGTGGCATTTCATACTTTGGCACTATGGTGTTGCTGAAAATGAAGCACTACTATCACCTTTCTTGGGCTCCCTGCCTATGCTGTACATTGCTGACACTCAATGGTTTCTCTCGCCTGCCAATGTGCATCTAACAGCAGGTTTTCATTCGAGGTAGGATTCAACCCTTCAGTTCAGAGCGTTAGTGTGAAAGGAGCCTCTCCCCGCCCACTCCCCGCCCATTGACCCCTTCTCTCCGCCCTCTCTCCACCTTCTGTTACCTAACGATCGTTAACGTTACATAACGCGCGGTATGTAACATTACCGCAGTTTAGTAAACATGCCCCATAGAGTGTGAGCCCTTTGTGGACAAGGGACTGTATCCAGTACCTGTTTGTAGTGATTACATGATGTAAACTGCTTTGATTGAAGGATAAGGCAGTATAGAAAACTGGTTAAATAAATAATGTTAAAGGTTTATACTCTCCCACAAAAAAAGCATGCCTGCAGAAGGAACCTGAACACTTGTAAGTGGATGTAGTACTCCTACGAAAGACACATTTGTTGAAAAAGGACAAGAAATTACTCAGGTAGGCTGCATAGCCCACAGTTGAAGCAGCTTCCAATCTAAAGCAGAAAAATAATGTGGGGGCTGCAGTAATATTTTCTAAATAGCTAGACCGAATATGTGTGACAGGTTTGCTGACTCTGTGGGACACTTTCTGCTATTGAGAATGCAATTGGGGGAGTTAGTTTGGAATACTGTAAAGGCATATGCACCAAATTAAGGAGCAAGGGGTCCTTTTCAGGAATTAGGGGGTAGGCTTTGAGCATGGCTGAAGGGTAGTTTCTCCTAATGGGTTAGTGTGGGTATGGAGGGATTTCAATACGGCGTGGGATCCTGTGAAGTATAACTCAGGGCATGTCCAGTATGAGGGGAAGGATAGAAATATCTTAAGGGACATTATGAGAGAACTAGGACTTGTGAACATTTGGAGGCTGTTGCACCCAAATGGGAGGCTGTTACACTCAAATGGGAGGTCATCCCAGATACATAATATTTATTGTAGGATTGTTATGATATTTCTGGACAGGGGATTAGTCCCAGGTGGTGGTGAAAATGGATATAAAGACCATAGCTTGGTTGGACCATGCTCCGGAAAGGATGGAGATTCACAGAGGGAGAGCTCCGAAGAGTCTACATTTCTGGAGATTAAATAATTCTGCACTAGTACAGCTGTATGAGGGTGATGTAGTCTGGTCGTTTGAAAGCCTGAAGGAGAAATATGCTTTGAATTGTTGGAATTTTCTGCCTATTTATTTATATTTTCTTATATGCTGTGCTATTCCACATCAGTGCAGTTTACATTGAACAAACTGAAATTACATTGAACAGGGCATTATAACTTGGAGATAACTATTTTACAGGGAACATGGGCTATGGAGGGTTAAGTGGCTTGCCCAAGACCACAAGGAGCACCTGTGGGACTAGAAACCCCAGTCCTTCTGGACCAAGGTTGCTGTTCTCTAGTGGGATTTGAACCCCCGACCTTCTGGCCTGAAGTACCTTGCTCCAACCACTAGCCTACTCCTCCACTCCTTGCAAGTTTGGCATTTCCTCCAGGCTAGACAGGTAAAGAGGGGTGGACCAACTGGATTTGATTAGCTGTTGTTGTAGCAGATGGGGTATTGACTGAGCATCAAATTATATATCTGACTGGGGGAAATAATACTGGAAAATTGCCTTATATGCGTAAGTGGTAGCTGCAAACTAGGAGGGTCCTGTAACTGGATAATTGGTTACTAATCACAAGGAATCTCTTGCATCTCTCAGTCTTTGTTAATATTACTGAGATTAGGTACAAAGTACTCTACCAATGGTACATGACTCCAGATATGCATAAGTTTTATGAACATGTTTTAGAGTTATATTGGCAAAAGTGTGGAGCAGTCGGGGATATGCTTCATATATGGTGGTCCTGCCAGTAAATATAAATGTTCCAGGAAGAAGTGAGGAAATTTATTCATAGGGTGCCGTGTCAGGTGATTCCGAAGGATGATCCCTATTTTTTTGTTGATGCTTTATTTGCCTGAGGAGTAGACACCTGAGATGAAAAGCTGGATAACCTGCTGTCTTATGGCGGCGAGATGTGATTTCGCTAAAGCCTGATGCCAAGTGGAGGCTCCCATTCTGTTCAAGATACCCTCCTGAATGCAGCTGGTATACTCTCTGAGCAGATTAACAGTGCTTAACAGAAATTAGTTGGGGAAATTTGAGAGGATGTGGGGCCTCTATATGGCAGGGGGTAAGGGGAGGTTTGATGTTTGAGGGAAGAGAGGGAGTATATGTTGAGGCATGGACGTGGGATTATTTCTGTGGCACCAGATTAAGGTTGGTGCTTTCAGTTTTGCTTGGGATGTGTTCCTTACCTTTTATACTTAGTATTGTGCAGTTATGTTTCAGAATGATGTTTTTGTAAAGGATCTGAGGGATGGTCTCGGATGGTTGAGTGGGGGGCGGGAGTGGAGTAAAAATGTAAAAAAAATGAAGTTGTCTTATTTTGACGTATTTAATGTACAAAACTGTTCAACTGTGAGCTTAAATATATGCGGAGCTTGGCTTGGGTAATGCCTGATGTGATTTCGTACGCTTAGGGGTATGTTTACTAAACCGTAATAAAGAAGCTGTCTTTTCTGTGCGTTAATGGCAGCGATAAGGGGTTACTATGTGATAAGTGTGCTGGGCGTGT
Organism: Ichthyophis bannanicus; assembly: GCA_033557465.1. Classification (NCBI taxonomy): domain Eukaryota; kingdom Metazoa; phylum Chordata; class Amphibia; order Gymnophiona; family Ichthyophiidae; genus Ichthyophis; species Ichthyophis bannanicus. Next base: position 1,000,553,655 of record CM066034.1, on the reverse strand, counting down.
CAGAGGCGTTCCAGTGTTAAGGGGTGCTAGTGGACACTTACCATGTGGTAATAGCACATGCTGTGTTAAGGGGTGCTAGTGGACACTTAGCAGGCAGTAATAGGACATTAAGGGGTGGTAGTGGACACTTACCATGTGGTAATAGTGCATGCTGTGGGAAGGTGTCTGGCATGCACCTTAATGCAAAAAAGCCACTGAAACGCTGAAAGGGGGGCAGGGAAGTCATTGGAGAAGGTATGGATGCAAGCACGATTGGTAGCTGATGGAGTTGACTCATCTGATGCCTAGCAATGTGGCAGTATGTGTGATGAGCATGTTTGACCGTACAGCAGGCCTATGCTGTTGACTAGGCGAGATAGGCGCTGCCTAGTGATTTATGGTCAGTGTGGGTGTTGGCTGTGTCATGGGTGGGTGGTGGCGGCAGCGGAGTCAGCGGAGGGGATACAGCAGTGGGGGGATCTGTGACAGTCATGTAGTCCTTGATGCACCAGAAAGCATACACCGTGCCGTAAGCTACATTATAGTGTCTGTGAGGTGTGGACAGGTATCCAGATGTACTGTCAGTGTGTGGCATGCCATAGGCCAGGACAGTGTCTGGATGAAGGCAGCATGTGCCTGATGTGGGCAGCAAAGGGAGAATTGTCCATGAGTGCTCATGTGGAGCAGTCATAAGAGAGATGTGCATGATATGTCTAACTGCTGCAAATGACCCCTGAGAGCCATGGTGAGGCAGCTTACTGCCAGTAAGCTGTCCTACCATGAATCTCCTTGATGGTCAAATGGTGGGTGCAGGGCTGTGCCATGGATCATCCAAATAGAGAATTTGCATTGTATGTGGTGAGTAGATGCATGGGATCATACAGGCCAAAAGCATTTGGTGTGTGTGAACAAAAAGTAGCAGTGCCATGGACTACATGAAACACTATTTGTGTCGGTGGGATTGGTGCCTCAGCCTGTGCAACTGCAAGACAATATACTCGACAGAGTGGCATGATAGAAAGGGACAAGTTGTGTCCATTTGCCCCATGCGGGACAAGTAATGATGGCAGAACAGTGGAGGGGATGGCTATGCAACGAGTGTTAGGTGCCTGAATATACGAGAAATATCCTCTTTACGTAAAGCTGGGAGGTCACAATGACGGCAAAACAGAAATGCATCCATACCAGTTGACCCAGACATCTGCTGCGTATACATCACTGACCCGCTGCAATGTGCCACAGCAGAACCACTAAAGCTATGCTCACAAATGTCCATAATGGGGAATGCCATATTGGGCTACCCAACATGTGGCAATAATGCATAGAAATGTAGAAGAATGATTGTCTGCAGGTCACAACAGAGCCAGGACTGTGTAAGCGCACCCAAGCACTAAATGAACAAGTTAGAATCAAACCCTGGACCTTTGACCATGGAGACAGTGTACCAAACAGTAGGCTATACTTCCACACAGTGCTACATAGATGTATAGAGTCTGCAGATCTCTGATCAAACTATTTGCTGTCTGTCCTGGCATAGTTGAGCTGCCACTACCCATGAGGTGCTACACATGCAAAACAGCGGTCTACAGTGAAGAACCAATGGAGAATGCACCGATCCAGCATATCAGCTCAGTAAGACGCAATGGCTGCATGTGCTATATGCACATAACAACAGCAAGCTGTGCTGCAGAGCGGTTTCAGTTACCACCCTGAGGGTTAAGAGGGGTGCCCAGCACCTGGTCCACTGAACCTGAACTATTAGTGATGATGTCTGCTGGCTGTGCTGTACGTTCACATCACTGCTAGTGTGTGGTAGGTATTGTCTGCAGTGTGTTATGCTTTTCTCCTTGTTTCCTGCATGTAGAGAGTGACAGGGATAGGCTGTCTATCCTCAAAAAACACTCTTTCCATCAGGTTTTAAATTGCATTAGGGTTCCTGCCGTTAAGATGCCTGTGTTAAGGGAGCAAGCCTGGCTCCCGCCCACTCCCTGCCCATTGAACCCCACTTTCCGCCCCGTACACACTTCTCTCCACCTTTACCTTTAATGCGTGCTAAAGTGGCTGGTATCGTTAGTGTGCGCTAAAGTGGCTTTTTGATGTGCTAAGTGTGTACATGCACAGTTTGCGCAAGCTAATGGCACACTTGCTCCTTTATCGCAGTTTAGTAAACATACCCCTTAGTTGTATTTTCTCCTGGATACAGCTTCAATAAAGTTTAAATTAAAAAAAAAAAAAAAGAAAACTGACCTCATCACTAATATATTTGTGCTGTCTATATTTAGGCCAAAATGATATATAACCCCCTTTCTTTGTGATCCAGACAGTTGCTTCAAAACTGCTTGGCAGAGAGGGGAGCACATCAATCCAAGGAGTTTTTACCAGAGTATCTCCAGGAACAAGAAAGAATGTAGTCTTCACATATGGGTGACGTCGGTACAGAAGGAGCCCACGCGGGAACGCTCCCCAGTGTCCAGTAGGAAAGCTTTTGGGAGCATCCCACTGTGCCTGCGTAGCTGCCTTCCCGCCATTCCAGCTCTTCCTTTTCAGTTCTTCATTTTCTGCGGAGCCGACAAGAAGAAATTCCTGTCACCGCAGAAAATTTGATTTTTCTTATTTTTTTGTGGTCTCGTCTGCCTTCCCGTCAACGCTGGTACCAACCCTGTCGATGCTCTCTTTCTTTCTGTAAAAAAAAAATAAATTCTGAGGGGAGAATCACTTCCCTCAGGGGGCATCGACACCATCTTAGGCTTAGGTCTTGTTTTCCAAAATGAACAAACCAGCTAGTGGTTTTAAAAAGTGCTCCAAATGTGGCAAGCTGTGGATGACAATATTCGCCTGAAGAAGACATTGGTTTTGTCTGTTTAAGATAAGTACTGATTGGGGGAATAAACATAAATATAAGTTGATTGGGCACGCTGTGACCTTTTTGATTAAAAGGGTTCTTTCGGTAATGAGGGGAATGGAACAGTCCTTCCTCTCCAACCGATAGCCCCCGACAAAAAATAGTGGTTGTGGGATCATTTATTTCCAGTGGTAGCTACTGGTGAAAGTGTTCAATGACTTTCTTTTTTGAGTACAATTTTAGCCACAGACACCCATGACTGGTGTCTGAAATGTTTGGGACAGGATCATCAACCAACTGACTGTTCTCTCTGTAGGAAGATGACAAAGAGAGGCCTGCAGATCAGACCTGTGAAACTCAGCACCCTCTTTGCCACCGATGCAATGTTGGTAGCATCAACATCATCTTCCTCCCAGGGAGCTCAAGTATGGAAACCCAGGTCTTCGTCGAAGACTAACCGGCCCTCCAAGGGTAGATCTCCTTCTAAGCATTGAGATGCCCTAGATGTTGTCCTGAAGGGAGACACACCAGCAAAACAACTCCGGCAGGAGGTCCTTGCCTCCAAAGCATTAGTGGGGTCCCAGGATGTTCCCGAGGCCTCGAGCTCTGGAGGGCTCTTGGTGCCATGCTCAGGGATCATGGTCTGCATCTCAGGTACTGATACCCAGGCATTGGTAAGCTCAGCAGCCTTGCTAGTGGCTTCCATACCAGTAAAGTATCTACAGTCGATTCCCCAGCCATTGGTACCAACAACGTTACCGAAGGTACCAGCAGCAACATTTTTGCCACTTACCATGCTACCACCTATGCCAGCCCTCGAGTCTATCTCCATTACTGAGGTTTCAGTACAAAAACTTTTCAATGCCGGTTTCAAGTGATATTGAGTGCAGGTAGAGCATGAGCACCCGGCCCGTCGATACTTCGAGTCTTCAGACTCCGATTCATCGGATGACGAATCAACCGATTCAAGGGAAATGAGAATTCTGCCATAGGATTCATCTCTGTCCTGATAACATTGCATGTCCCCTCCGGAGGACATGTCTTTTCAAGATTTTATCCGCGATGTTGCTTGAGGCCTCTCCATCATGGTGACTTCGGAGAAGGAGTCTAGGGCTGAGTAGCTTGAAATTCTTCAATACCCTGCAGCCCCAAAGGAAGTTGCTACTCTTCCTATTCATCGAATACTTCACGACCTTATGCTTCAAATGTAGGAGACGCCCTTAACTATCTCTCCACATACTTGAAGGCTCGATACTATATACCAGGTACCGGAGTGTCCCGGCTTCCAGAAGACGCAATTACCACACCATTCCATTGTGGTGGAATCGGCAGTGTGTCAAATTAAAAATGCCAAAATGAATTCCTCAAACCCTCCGGGCAGGGAATTGAGAACCCTCAATGCTTTTGGTCATCGATGTTTTCAGGCCTCTATGTTATCGACTAGAATCAGTTCCTACATACTCTACATGGGTATGTTTCTTAAAGAGGCGGCTAGGAATTTGGAGTTAATGACTCCTTTCCTCCCTGATGATAAAAGAGCTGATTATCTCACCCTGGTGAAGCATGCCCAAAATGTTTCCAAATTTGTTAACAGAGCAATCTTCGACTGTTTTGAATGCATCAGCAGAACTTCAGCTATATGCATTGGTGCACGCAGGATCGCTTGACTCCAAGTGGGTTCAAGATAAGTTGGGTAATATACCTTCCACAGGTGAAAACCTTTTTGGCAAAGACTGGCAGGATAAGGTGTCTCAATTAGAGTCTAAGAATACCACTCTAAATAGACTTTCTAGATCAACTGCCAACCCAGCTAAGAAGAAGATAACAAAGAAACCCTTTTTCAATAAGAAAAAGAAGTATTACTCTTCTTATAACCCTATGGTGCACTCTCCCATCCATGCTCCTCAAAAAGAGCAAAAAGAACCAAAACAACAAAGAAAGGCTCAGACTCCCAGGTCTCAGCCAGCTCAGCAAACCCAACCTCCTCTGGGTCTTTGACTCCTTTCTGGAGAACATAGCCGTCCTGCTTCTGGAGATTCCAGATTCCATCTACATTCCAGGCAGACTATGTCACTTTGCACACAGGTGGCATCTTGTAACATCAGAACACTGGACTCTCTCCACAGTAAGAGAAGAGTACAGGCTTCACTTCCGAAGTCTACCCCCCCTAGTCTCAACCAAGAAAGTTCAGTTCTCAACCCCCTCTCACCACTCTGTTAGTGCAGGAGAATTACCACCCTTCTCTCGCTGGGTGCAATAGAGGAAGTGCCACTCTCCCAGCAAGGTCTGGGCTTCTATTTTCCTTACTTCCTCATTACAAAGAAGACAGGGGAATACAAGCCCATTCTTACGTCAGAAAACTGAACAAGAGAAATTAAAGATGATCTCCCTAGGTACTCTTCTCCCCTATCGCCTGAGTCAGGATTGGCTCTGTTCTCTAGATCTAAAGGATGCATATACTCACATTCTTATCCACGCAGAACACAGAAGGTTTCTACGTTTACTGTTCCAGGAAAAACATTATCACTACAGAGTCCTGCCTTTTGGCCTTGCCTCTGCCCCAAGAGTCTTTACAAAGTGCAGGGCAGTTGTAGCTGCATTCCTAAGGACTCTAGGGATATTTGTCTTCTCCTACTTTGACGACTGGCTCATTCGAGCAAGCACACCTCTAGAGGCCAATCTTTCTCTCATGCACACCATGCAGGTGCTGCAACACTTGGGATTTGTAATAAATCTTCCAAAGTCCCAGTTCGTTCCCTCTCAAAATCTGGAGTTTATAGGAGCCCTTCTAGACACTCAACAGTCAAGGGATTTTCTGCCTCAGGCCCGCTGTGCTCGACTCATCCAACTTTCATCCCAAGCAGGCCTCAAAACCTTTCTCATTACTTGAGAAATGCTGCAACTCCTGGGCCATATGGCATCTACTTTACATGTGGTTCAATATGCTCATCTACATATGTGTGCAGCTCAATGGACCCTGGCTTCCCAATGGCCTCAGGCATCCGGTTGTTTGGGAGACAGGATAATACTCTCTACATGTCTCATCTCCTCTCTCCAGTGGTGGCAGTCCCCAGAACACCTTCCCTCAGAAGCCTCTACATCAATACACCCTGACAACGGATACATCAAAATTAGGCTGGGGAACTCATCTGGACAATCTTTCCACCCAGGGACTTTGGTCTCAGCAAGAATCACAACTCCACATAAATCTGCTGGAACTCAGAGCCATCCACAATGCTCTCAAGGTGTTTCATGACCACCTTCGCTTCCACAAAGTTCTAGTCCAGATGGACAGTCAGGTAGCCATGTTCTACTTCAATAAGCAGGCGGAACAGACTCTTGGACACTTTGCAGCGAAGCCCTACACCTATGGTCCTTCGCCATACAACACCAGATTCACCTACTTGTGGTTTATCTCCCAGGCAAACAGAATCTCTTAGCAGATAAGCTCAGTCGGGTACTACTACCCCACAAGTGGTTTCTCCATGCAGACAAGGTTGCTCATATTTTTCAGATCTGGGGAACCCCAGACATAGACCTGTTTGCAAGTCCTCAGAATGCCAAACTTCCCCGCTTCTGTTCCAGAACCCCTGCTCAGAACAGCCAAGCGGTAGATGCCTTTCACTTTTCTGGGATCAAGGCTTCCTATATGCCTTTCCTCCCATTCCCCTCATTCCCAAAACTCTCTTCAAACTCCAGAGAGACAGAGGCAACATGATTCTTATAGTCCTGCATTGGCCACAACAACTGTGCTATCCTTTGCTTCTACGTCTCTCTCAGGTTCAACCAGTAGATTTGGGGAATGCCCCAGATCTCTCACAGGAGAACATGACACTGATGCACCCCAATCCACAGTCCCTACATCTTACAGCATGGCTGCTGAAGGCAGAGAATTCCAGGGTATCAGCCTCTCTCAACAGGTGAAAGCTATCCTTTTGTCTTCTAGGAAACCTTTCACAAGGTGCTCCTATGCCTTCAAGTGGTGTAGATTCTCTTTCTGGTGTTCGAAAAGGGATCTTAACCCCTTTTCAGCTCCCATGGAAGCATTACTTGAATATCTTCTTCACCTCTTTTCTTCTGTTCTCAAAACCAATTCGGTAAGAGTCCACCTAAGTGCCATAGTGGATTCCCACATACCCTTGGATGGTCACCCCATCTTCTCTCAACTGCTTGTAGCATACTTCATGAGAGGTCTTCAATTAACTTGAAGGACTAGAAAGGGGGACTGTTACTTCTGGAGAGAAATCTGCAACTGTGAGTATATACTTCTGGTAATTTTCTAAAAAGAATTCTTTGTATTAAAGCTACTTAATCTGTGAACCCACTGTTTTTTTGTTGGATCAGTTAGGGCCTAGTAGCAGCAATTTAAGTTTGAATTTAAAACACAGAGGAGAACTTTCTGGTTACATTTCATACCCAGCAGAGAGCTTGTAGTTTAAATGTAATAGTCACTCAGGGTCAAGTAACAGCAAAGTACTTTTAGTTTAAATTTAACACACAGAAGAGAACTTTCTGGTTACATTTGGAACCCAGCAGAGAGCTTGTAGTTTACATTTAATAGTCACTCAGGGCCTAGCATCAGAAAAGTACTTTTAGTTTTAAAACACAGAAGAGAGCTTTCTGGTTAAATTTAGAACCCAGCAGAGAGCTTGTAGTTTAAATTTCAAAAGAAGTTAGAGCCTAGCAGCAGCTAAGAGCTATAATTTAAATCAAATCAGAATTTAGCTTACCTCAGCAGCACAAGACAGGGTACTGTGTAGCAGCCCTCTTTTACTAAGTGTTATTTCCCTCCCTCCCTCCCCACACCCACCCACCCCTGGGATAATCATAGCTTTATAGGTACTTACACATCTTAAAAGACAGGAGGTGCTTTCAGGTGAAGCTCATTACCCAAATCAGTCATACACTAAGGACCTGAGATTAATTAAGCTTCAGGTGAACAAGGTATATTAAACGTATTAGGTACAGTTTTATTGGTATAAATACCCATAGCAACTCTTAGTAAGTAAGAACTTAAAGATCTAGAAACAAACTTAAAACTAAGATGCAGACAGCAGTCCAGCAGCGGGATGGGGGCTTTCCAGTCTTTTGCATTGAGTGTCACATGTATGATTTTCGCCCAGTTGGTGAGAGGTCTTACGTGTGCACGAGGTGCAAGGAGCTCTTTGCTCTCAGGGAAAAAGTCCATTCTCTAGAGGCTAAAGTAGCAGACTTGGAAAACATAAGACAGACAGAGAGGTACATAGACGAGACCTACAGGGATATAGTCCTGAAGTCTGTGATAAGGAAGCTTATCATAGCTCAGGAAGGAGCTATAGTAAAGGTGAAGTGACTCTGAACAGGCAACCTGTCAGTTCTGGTAGAAATAAGAAAACAGAATTTTCCCATAAAAGACTACCAGTCCCAGAATGCACCAGGTTTCCAACAGCCATTAGATGAGCTGAAGTGGGGAAACGTGTGTTCAATTAGGAGGGCTATGAGGTAATCCCTAAGCACTCATCTCAAAGGGCAGGCCTGATTCAGCACAGCTGCGCTGTGTTAAGGTGGAGCACTCATCAAAGCAGAATAAAGGTAGAGTTTATTCTACAGAGAATTATCCTCATCATCTTCATGATCAGCTTGGATATCCTCATCTTGGACAGCTTCATCATCTGGAGGATCATCAGAAGCAGAAGCCAGAGCGGACGGACAGAGAGGGCAAGAAACTCTTTGGAAGAAAGAAGAGAAAAGCCTTTGGGAGGTCTAGAGGAGTCCGGAGCAGTACATATACTGGGAGGCATTCCAAGGGCCAGCATACACCATTGGACTGGGGAAAGCCAGAGGAATGGTGCTGCAGAGCTAGGAATCTCCAGACGGTACCTGTGAGGGAGACGGCTGCAATTGGAAGGGACCCTAAGACCCGTGCCAGAAGGTATGTGAAGAGAGACCCAGTGTCCAGGGATCTGGATTGGAAGGCTGGACATAAGAACTGGACTACATACTGGCCAGGCTATATAGAGAGGAACTCTAACAGCAATGGAAGCTCAGGTATGAACACTGATCTATGCCCTAGCTATACCCTTGAAAGACAGCAGGGAAGCAAGTATTCTCCTGAGAGTGCCCCATTGAGAAATTCCTCTGTGCCAATCCATGATATTGAACCCATGATTGTTGAAGAAGGGGGAGAGGTTGCAGATGAAGGCAGTGTTTACATGGATTGCTCTCTGTCTAAACTCCTGTGGTAATTTTCTGTTACAAAGTACAGCAACCATCACAAAGAAATACAAACTTGTTCTTTAATCTACTCAGAAAAGCTCCTGAGTAGGATTTTTAGCCACGCAGTAGAAAGCAAGCCAGCTAAGGGGTTTCAGCTGGGTAACTGCTAGCAATTGAGCCTTAGTGGTGTACCCCAGGGATCTGTGCTGGGTCCGCTGCTTTTTGACATATTCATAAATGACCTGAAAAGTGGAATAACGAGTGAGGTTATCAAATTTGCAGATGACACAAAACTATTTAAAGTTGTTAAAACCCAAGAGGATTGTGGAAAATTGCAAGAGGATCTTGATAAATTGGAAGACTGGGCATCAAAATGGCAGATGAAATTTAATGTGGACAAGTGCAAGGTTATGCACCTAGGGAAGAACAACCCAAACTATGGTTACACGATGCAAGGTTCCACATTAGGAACCACCACCCAGGAAAAAGATTTAGGCGTCATTGTGGATACCATGTTAAAACCCTCGGCCCAGTGTGCAGCGGCGGCCAAGAGAGCAAACAGAATGCTAGGTATGATAAGGAAAGGAATGGAAAATAAAACAAAGGATATTATAATGCCTCTATATCGTTCCATGGTGAGACCGCACCTTGAATATTGTGTGCAATTCTGGTCGCTGTATCTTAAAAAGGATATAGAGTTATTAGAAAAGGTTCAGAGAAGAGCCACCAAAATGGTAAAGGGGATGGAAGGATACTCCTATGAACAAAGGCTAAAAAGGTTAGGGCTCTTTAACCTGGAAAAGAGACGGCTGAGGGGAGATATGATAGAAGTCTATAAATTAATGAGCGGAGTGGAACGGGTAAACGTAGATCAATTGTTTACCTTATCAAAATATAGAAAGACTAGGGGACATACAATGAAGCTACAGGGTAAACTATTTAAGACTAATAAAAGAAAATATTTTTTCACTCAACGTGTAATCAAACTCTGGAATTTGTTACCAGAGGATGTAGTAAAGGCTGATAGTGTAGCTGGGTTTAAAAAAGGTTTGGACAAGTTCCTGGAGGAAAGGTCCATAAGCCATTATTAAGAAGGGACCCAGGAAATCAATGCTTGAACCAATACAAGCATTGTGGAACCTGTGTCCCTTGGGGAAACTTATAGGTACATATGACCTAGATTGGCCACTGTTGGAAATAGAATTCTGGGCTTGATGGACCTTGGTCTGACCCAGTATGGCATATCTTATGTTCTTATGTTCTTATGTACCTAATTGCTTGTGAGCTCTGAGGGAATCACTTCTGAGTCTATGTGGGAAGATATAAGAAGTTAACCTGAAAAGAACAGTTTTTCCCTTCTTTGTGGATTTTGTTTGTTGTTTGATACACTGCTAAGAAAATATTAGCTAAAGCCTACAAAAAAGACCAGTTTGTTACCAACCAGGTCTTTATTCTTTTGCTTTGATTGCCTGACAAGTTCAGCTGTTTTTCCTGATTTTGTTTTTCTAAGTTAAACACTGAAAGCAAGTATCCTGTTTTATGTGCTACCAAGCATATCTGTGTTGGGAGAAAGAACCCCATAAATAAATATCTTATTGGCTTTACCCTCAAGCACAACTAATTATTGTGAGCAGCTGTGTCTGGTGTGAATGGACTGCATTACCCACAATCCTTTGCAAATCATATTGATATATGCACTTGCCAAGACTGTGAACATTTTCACCCAGGCAGCAGTCTGACAAATGGCGTAGTTTTTCAGATTGCTTTTGCGCAAAGGGATTTACTTGCTAAGGATTACAACTAAAGTTCAAGTTTAAAGCTGGAAAAAAAGATTTTCCCTCAACTGCACTTTGGAGGAGAAGTGGATGTTCCAGGTAGCTGTCCCAGGAGGAAAAGACCCTGTGCAGAGCTGGATTCATCACTGGCACAAGGTAATAAGTACCTGGGCATGTCTAGTGGTGGATGGGAGTAAAGCACAGGGGTAATTGAAAAAAAAAAAAAGAGTAGAAAAAAACACCTGTTTGGAAGGTGGTGCACTGGGGTTTTTTTGTGTTTTCTTGCAGGGATCAAGATGGATCCAAGGGAACTAGCTGATTGGATGGCAGCCCAGTTTAGCAGGCAATAGGAGCTATCGCAGCAAGCTCAGGACACTGCTATGAAAGCCTTAATGGACCAGCAGAGGCCAGTGCTTGATCTGGTGCAAGCCCTAGTTAAACTGCAGAACCAAAGTGGACCAGATGCAAGACCAGCAGTAAATACTGGTACACCACATGTGGAAAGTGTGGGACTCAATCAAGGAATTGGGGCATTTAGTTTTGGGAAGCTAACTCCAGTTGATAATGTTGATGATTTTCTAGAGTCTTTTGAAAGAGTGGCACAAGCATTAGCATGGCCAGAGACCCAGTGGGCAGTAAGGCTGGCAGCCTCATTAACTGGAGAGGCGCTTGCAGCTTACAGAGCAATGCCAGCAGCCCAGGCTTTGAATTATAAGGATGTAAAGGCTGCTATTAGAGATCGCCTAGGGTTGTCTATTTCAGAGTATAGGTGAATGTTTAGAGCTACTACATTGAGAGTGGGTGAAATACCCAGGGCTCTGAGTCAGAGAATCAGAGGATTAGCTGTAAAATGGTTGGAGCCTGAACAAAAGACGGTAGAAATGTTATTAGACATTATTATGCTTGAACAATTTATGTCTGCGGTGCCTAAAGATTTGCACACTTTCCTTATACAGCAAAATTTCCAAAATCTTGGAGAGGCAACCATGCTAGCAGAGAGATTCTTGGAAGCCACGCAGGCTTGCCATAGAATGGGTGGCCCTCTGAAGATGGGTGCTGAGGCAAGCTTTGCTGTATCAGAAAAGAAAATATTTAAAAATGTCTCTGGAAATAAATGTACTGTGCCAAACCAGACGACACAGTGGAGTGGAAAGAAATGTTTCAAATGTGGAAAATGGGGACATTTAGAAAAGGGATGCCAGACACACACTAGCTTAATGGGTGTGGATTTAAAACAGCCCAAAGAAGGATTTCTTTTGATGGTTGATGTGCAAGGAATTACCACAAATGCTTTGTTAGACTCTGGGGCAGACCAGAGTATGATGTCAAAAAGGCTTTGGAAGAGGATAGAGGCCCAAGAAGGATTTGTGCCTAGAACCCCTGAAAGCCAAGTTCACATCAGATGCATTCATGGTGCTGCAACATCATATCCCACCTATAGGCTAAAGGTTAAGTGCCTGGGGGAACAAGAGGAAGTCCTGTTAGCAGTGGTGCCTAGGTTACCCTTTGATTTGGTTCTAGGAAGGGACTGGCCAAGATTTAAGCAGGGTCTAGTGGAAGGGCTAGGAAAGAAGGAGGGAGAAGGATTAATGGAAATAGCTCCCGGGCTTTTCTTTGGAAGTCCTCAGTCCCTAGCTAAAAAGATGGTTAAGCTTCCAGAAGGCCAAACTATAGGTAACAAGAGGGGCCTTGTATCCACCCGCTCGCAGGCTAAGGTAGAGAGCCAGCAGAAGGAGGAGGGGGAGCAGGCAGAGTTATTAGGAGACTTACCCTCTCATGATGATTTAATAACTCCATCATCTGGTAAAGTAAGAAAGTTGAAAGCACAAAAGCGACGTGAGAGACTTTGCAGAGCACAGGGTAGGGCTGAGATGTTAGCTGGTCAAAGTTTACCCTGGGTGCCAGCTGAGTTAGTGGCAAAGTTTCCTAACTTTCCACAAGAGCAGCGAGCTGATCAAGCTCTCACCCGAGCTTTTAAGTATGCTCAGGAGGTCAGGGAGGAATTGCCCAGATTCAGACTAGATAATGAAATATTATATAGAGACAGTCAGGACCCCAGGAATGAGACCATACGTAAACAAATGGTGGTACCCACAACTTTCAAAGGGCTAGTACTTAGATTAGCACATGATCATCCAGTTGGAGGTCATAAAGGGATGCAAGGAACGCTGGATCAAATACTTATGCACTTTTACTGGCCAGGTATTTTCAAAGAAACTGCCCAGTTTTGTGCTGCATGTCCAGCGTGTCAGCGAGTTACAGCGGCTCACCCACCGGTGGTACCATTGATTCCCATGCCAGTTATCACAGACCCAATTGGTCGCATTGCCATGGATATTGTAGGCCCATTAGTCAAAACGCCCCGAGGTTTCCAATACATCCTAGTAATGGTAGATCAGGCAACAAGGTTTCCCTGGGCCATACCATTGAGGAATGTTTCTGCAAAAACAATAGCTTTAGAGCTAGTAAAATTGTTTTGTGAAGTGGGATTCCCAAGAGAGGTGTTGACTGACCGAGGGTCCAATTTTGTATCCAAATATTTGGCCCAGGTCTGGGATGCCTTTGGCATTCATCACGTGAAAACCTCAGCCTACCATCCACAATCAAACGGTTTGGTGGAGAGATTCAACCAAACTCTCAAACAAATGTTGAGAAGGTGGTTAGCAGGAGAGGTAAAAGAATGGGATATGTTATTGCCCTTTGCCTTATATGCCTGCAGGGAAAGAATTCAGGAGTCCCTAGGTGTAACTCCATATGAATTGATGTATGGTAGGGCTCCACGGGGTTTGTTAGATATTTTGAGGGAACAGTGGATTGATCCTGAACCAGGAAGTCAGGAGGTGCCACAGTTACTACGTGACTTGAGAGCACGTTTGAAAAGGACCTCGCAGGTTGCTGAGAGGAACCTGCAGGACAGTCAAGTGCGCCAGAAAGGGTGGTATGATAGGAAGGCCAAAAGCCGCCAATTAAGCATTGGTGAAAAGGTTTTGGTTCAAGTAGCAGGTACGGCCCCAAAATTTGAAGTACAGTGGAAAGGGCCATGGAAGGTTGTTAAACAAGTGAGCCCAGTGTATTATATGGTAGAAAATGCAAGAGGGCGTAGGCAGACCTACCATATTAATGTACTCAAGTCTTGGAAGGAGAGGCCTGTATATAATAATGACCCTGAAGCCAGTCAGGAAGTAAGTGAGCTTCAAAAAGATAACACTCTCGTAGGTATTACGGACTGTAGGAAAGACGTTTCACCAGTTAAACCAGTCTGTAATAACTTAAGCAGGGGGTATGTGATAAGGAAGCTTATCATAGCTCAGGAAGGAGCTATAGTAAAGGTGAAGTGACTCTGAACAGGCAACCTGTCAGTTCTGGTAGAAATAAGAAAACAGAATTTTCCCATAAAAGACAACCAGTCCCAGAATGCACCAGGTTTCCAACAGCCATTAGAGGAGCTGAAGTGGGAAAACGTGTGTTCAATCAGGAGGGCTATGAGGTAATCCCTAAGCACTCATCTCAAAGGGCAGGGCCTGATTCAGCACAGCTGCACTGTGTTAAGGTGGAGCACTCATCAAAGCAGAATAAAGGTAGAGTTTATTCTACAGAGAATTATCCTCATCATCTTCATGATCAGCTTGGATATCCTCATCTTGGACAGCTTCATCATCTGGAGGATCATCAGAAGCAGAAGCCAGAGCGGACGGACAGAGAGGGCAAGAAACCCTTTGGAAGAAAGAAGAGAAAAGCCTTTGGGAGGTCTAGAGGAGTCCGGAGCAGTACGTATACTGGGAGGCATTCCAAGGGCCAGCATACACCATTGGACTGGGGAAAGCCAGAGGAATGGTGCTGCAGAGCTAGGAATCTCCAGACGGTACCTGTGAGGGAGACGGCTGCACTTGGAAGGGATCCTAAGACCCGTGCCAGAAGGTATGTGAAGAGAGACCCAGTGTCCAGGGATCTGGATTGGAAGGCTGGACATAAGAACTGGACTACATACTGGCCAGGCTATATAGAGAGGAACTCTTAACAGCAATGGAAGCTCAGGTATGAACACTGATCTATGCCCTAGCTATACCCTTGAAAGACAGCAGGGAAGCAAGTATTGTCCTGAGAGTGCCCCATTGAGAAATTCCTCTGTGCCAATCGATGATATTGAACCCATGATTGTTGAAGAAGGGGGAGAGGTTGCAGATGAAGGCAGTGTTTACATGGATTGCTCTCTGTCTAAACTCCTGTGGTAATTTTCTGTTACAAAGTACAGCAACCATCACAAAGAAATACAAACTTATTCTTTAATCTACTCAGAAAAGCTCCTGAATAGGATTTTTAGCCACGCAGTAGAAAGCAAGCCAGCTAAGGGGTTTCAGCTGGGTAACTGCTAGCAATTGAGCCTTACCTAATTGCTTGTGAGCTCTGAGGGAATCACTTCTGAGTCTATGTGGGAAGATATAAGAAGTTAACCTGAAAAGAACAGTTTTCCCTTCTTTGTGGATTTTGTTTGTTGTTTGATACACTGCTAAGAAAATATTAGCTAAAGCCTACAAAAAAGACCAGTTTGTTACCAACCAGGTCTTTATTCTTTTGCTTTGATTGCCTGACAAGTTCAGCTGTTTTTCCTGATTTTGTTTTTCTAAGTTAAACACTGAAAGCAAGTATCCTGTTTTATGTGCTACCAAGCATATCTGTGTTGGGAGAAATAACCCCATAAATAAATATCTTATTGGCTTTACCCTCAAGCACAATTAATTATTGTGAGCAGCTGTGTCTGGTATGAATGGACTGCATTACCCACAATCCCTTGCAAATCATATTGATATATGCACTTGCCAAGACTGTGAACATTCTCACCCAGGCAGCCGTCTGACAAGTCCCACCTCCAGTCTGGCAGCACCCCTGTTGCCATGGAGGAGAGAGGTCACGTGACAGGAGAGCATCACCCTGGTGTGGCAGGAAGTGATCCTGTAATTAGGACCTGTCCTCCAGGTGATGTAAAACCCTCTCGCAATGAGGAAGTTTCTCCAGGGCCATGTGCCCATGAGGGAAGGGTTAGGACAGCCGTTATAGTTGGTGATTCGATCATTAGGCATGTAGATAGCTGGGTGGCTGGTGGACGTGAGGATCACCTGGTAACATGCCTGCCTGGTGCGAAGGTAGCAGACCTCACGCGCCACCTAGATAAGGTCTTCGATAGTGCTGGGGAGGAGTCTGCTGTCTTGGTACATGTAGGTACCAATGACATAGGAAAATGTGGTAGGGAGGTTCTGGAGGCAAAATTTAGGCTTTTAGGTAGGAAGTTGAAATCCAGAACTTCCATGGTAGCATTCTCCAAAATGCTTCCTGTTCCACGCGCAGGACCCAAAAGGCAGGCAGAGCTCCGGAGTCTCAATGTGTGGATGAGACAATGGTGCAGAGATGAGGGTTTTGGATTTGTTAGGAACTGGGGAACATTCTGGGGAAAGGAGGGGCTCTTCCGAAGGGATGGGCTTCACCTTAACCGGGATGGAACCAGGCTGCTGGCATTAACCTTTAAAAAGGAGATAGAGCAGCTTTTAAACTAGATATTAGGGGAAAGCCGACAGTGGCCCAAGAGCAGATGGTTCGGAAGAATGTATCCTTGAAGGATACTACCAAAAGCAGAGAGGTTCCAAAAAAGAGTAAAGTAGCCCAAATGCCTTCAAGTATGGAGCAGACAGAGCTTAAAGATCCCAATTTACCCATGTCTGTTGTTGTTAAGTGCCGTCGAGTCGGAGTCGACTCATGGCGACCCTCTGGATAGCTATCCTAAATTGTGTTCGGTCTTCAGTCAGGCGGCTCATTGTTGACAGGCTGGTACCCGTAGCTGCTGTTATTGTAGCGATCCATCTCATTGCTGGCCTTCCTCTTTTGCGTTGACCTTCTATCTTGCCAAGCATGATGTCTTTCTCTAATGATCTCTCTCTTCGCATGATGTGTCCGAAGTATGAAAGTCGAAGTCTTGTCATCTGAGCTTCTAAAGAAAGCTTAGGTTTGATCTCCTCTAGTACCGACTGGTTTGTTCTTCGGGCAGTCCATGGTATACACAGTATTCGCCGCCAGCACCATAATTCAAAGGCATCAATTTTCTTCCTGTCTGTCTTTTTCACTGTCCAGCTTTCACATCCATATGATGTTATTGAAAATACCATGGCTTGAACAAGTCGAATCTTTGTATGGAGAGAGACATCTCTGCTCTTGAGAATCTTATCTAGGTCTTTCATAGCCATTCTGCCAAGAGCAATGCGTCGTCTGATTTCTTGACTGCTTGTTGCTTCTTTATTGATAGTTGATCCAAGTAGGTTAAAGTTGTTCACGATTTCAATTTCTTCTCCTTCAACGATGAACCTGTTGATTTTGCCAGTTGTCATGATCTTTGTCTTCTTTACATTAAGGTGCAGGCCCATTTTGAGACTATGTTCTTTGATTGTAAGAAGCAAATGTTTCAGATCATCTTCACTTTCAGCCAGTAATGTGGTATCATCAGCATAGCGAAGGTTGTTGATGAGTCTTCCACCAATCTTCACACCTCTGTTGTCTTCATACAGTCCTGCTTCTCTGATGATTTGTTCTGCATATAAATTAAACAGGCAGGGGGAAAGTATGCAGCCTTGTCTTACACCCTTGCTTATTTTAAACCATTCTGTTTCTCCTTGTTCCGTTCGAACTATTGCTTCTTGATCAATGTACAGATTGCGCAAGAGAACGATCAGGTGTTCTGGTATACCCATTCTTCTTAATGTGGTCCAGAGTTTCTCATGGTTTACACAGTCAAAAGCCTTGCTATAGTCGATAAAGCACAAATAGATATCCTTTTGGTATTCTTTAGTCTTTTCAAGGATCCATCTCACATCCGCAATGATGTCTCTCGTTCCTCGCCCTTTCCTGAACCCTGCTTGCACTTCAGGTAGTTCTTGTTCTAGGTATGGCTGTAGTCTCTTTTGAATAATCTTCAGTAGAATCTTGCTGGCATGTGGGATCAGAGCGATTGTGCGATAATTTCCACAGTCAGTTGGATCACCTTTCTTTAGTATTGGTATAAACACAGATCTTTTCCAGTCAGTTGGCCATGATGTTGTCTTCCATATTTCTTGGCAGAGCCGTGTAAGTACGGTAACAGCTGCATCAGATTGCTGCAATACTTCTATGGGAATGCTATCAATGCCTGGTGCTTTGTTCTTTGATAAGGCTTTCAATGCTGCTTCAACTTCTTCTTTCATCACCAATGGTTCCTGATCATAAGGTATAGGTTGAAACGGCTGTTGGTCCACTTGATCTTTATCATATAAAAACTCTGTATACTCCTTCCACCTTTTCTTGATCTTCTCAGCATCATTCAACATAGAACCTTGAGCATCTTGTAACATTCCAATTCGAGGCTGGAACTTTTTCTTTAACTCTCGCAGCTTTAGGAAAGCCGATCTTGTTCTTCCTCTAATAGTTTCTGCTTCTATTTCCTTGCAAGTGTCATTGTAGTACTTTTCCTTGTCCTGTCTTGCTGCACGTTGGAAATCTCTGTTGAGTTCTGCAATTGTCTTTCTTTCTCCTCTGGCTTTAGCTTCTCTGCGTTTCTGGGCAATTTTCAGAGTTTCTTTCTTCCGTCATCCATTTTGGCCGTTTTTGCTTTTTCACCTTTTGTAGAGACTTCTCGCTTTCTTCTAGCACAACCTTCTTGATGTCATTCCATAACTCTTCCGGAGCTCTGTCATTTGTATCTAAAGCAGCAAATCGATTTTGCAGGCAGTCTTTAAATTCCAGTGGTATATTCTCAAGGTCATATTTTGCTGCATTCATGAGTGGTTTGCTCTTTTTCAACTTTAGCTTGAGTTTGCATTCTAGTAGTTGATGATCTGTACCACAGTCAGCTCCAGGTTTTGTCTTGGTTGATGTTACAGAGCTTTTCCATCGTTGACTTCCACAGATGTAGTCAATTTGATTTTTATACAATCCATTGGGTGAAGTCCATGTGTACAGTCGCCGCTTGTGTTGCTGGAAGAAGGTGTTTGAGATGAATAGATCATTGGTCTTGCAGAATTCTATCAATCTTTCTCCAGCTTCATTTCTGTTGCCAAGTCCATATTTTCCAACTACTTTGCCTTCTTCTTTGTTGCCAACTTTTGCGTTCCAGTCACCCATGACTATCAGGATATCCTGTTTGCATGTTCTGTCAATTTCAGCTTGTACTTGTTCATAGAACTCTTCAATTTCATTCTCTTCTGCAGCTGTTGTTGGGGCATATACTTGAATTATAGTTGTGTTGATAGGCAATCCTCGTAGACGAATAGAGATTAAGCGTTCGCTGACTGCATTGTATTTCAAGGGAAGTTGGAGGTGGTCAAGAATGAAATGGAACGTGTACAACTTGACCTGTTGGGTGTCAGCGAACTGAAATGGACTGGCATCGGGCACTTTGCATCAGATGATCACATGGTCTACTATGCTGGAAATGAAAGACAAAGAAGAAATGGTGTTGCGTTTATAATAAAGAAGAAACTTGCAAGAACTGTAATGAAATACAATGCAGTCAGCGAACGCTTAATCTCTATTCGTCTACGAGGATTGCCTATCAACACAACTATAATTCAAGTATATGCCCCAACAACAGACCCATGTCTAACAATAGCCAAATTAACATGAATAAAATACATTCTCTAAAATGCTTGTATGCAAATGCTAGAAGTCTAAAGAATAAGATGGGAGAGTTAGAATATATAGCACTAAATGAAAGGTTAGATATGATTGGAATATCAGAGACATGGTGGAAGGAGGACAACCAGTGGGACACTGTGATACCTTGGTACAAACTATATCGTAATGATAGAGCTGATCAAATTGGTGGAGGGGTTGCGCTCTATGTTAGAGAGGGCATTGACTCAGAAAGGATTAAAGTTTTGCAGGAAACAAAATCTGCTGTAGAATCTATATGGATTGAAATTCCATATAAAAGGGGGAAGGCAATGGCAGTGGGGGTCTACTATCGAGCACCTGGCCAGAATGACCAAATGGATGATGAAATGCTCAAAGAAATCAAGGAAGCTAACAAAGGTTACAGCACAGTAATAATAATGGGTGATTTCAATTACCCCGGTATCGACTGGGTCAGTGTCACGTCAGGACATGCTAGGGAGATAAAGTTCCTAGATGAAATAAATGACTGCTTCTTGGAGCAGATGGTTCATGAACCAACCAGAGGGGAAGCCATATTAGACCTAGTCCTAGGTGGAACACCAGATCTAGTGCAAGAGATAAGGGTGTTGGGGCCACTTGGCAATAGTGATCATAGCATGATCGCCTTTGATTTAATTAGTGGAGGAGGGATAGTAAGGAAATCCACAGTACTACCTTTTAACTTTCGAAAGGGAGACTATGATAAAATGAGGAAAACAGTTAAGAAAAAACTAAAATGAGCAGTTGCAAAGGTTAAAGACGTACATCAAGCTTGGGTGTTGTTGAAAAATACTATCTTGGAAGCCCAGATCAGCTGTATTCCACGCTTTAAGAAAAGAGGAAGGAAGTCCAAAAAACTGCCAGCATGGTTTAAAGATGAGGTCAGAGAGGCTGTTGTTGCCAAAAAAGCATCTTTCAGGAAATGGAAAAAGGAGCCAAACGACGAAACCTGGAAACAGCACAACACTGGCAAGTCAAATGCAAGGCATTGATAAGGCAGGCAAAGAGAGAATTTGAGAAGAAGCTTGCTGCGGAAGCAAAAACGCGAAATAAAGACCTTTTCAAGTACATTCGTAGCAAAAAACCTGCGAGAGAGTCAGTTGGTCCATTAGATGATAAAGGGGTTAAAGGAGCACTAAGAGGTGACAAGGCGATAGCGGAGAGACTGAATGAATTCTTTGCTTCGGTCTTTACTGAGGAAGATGTAGGGATGTTACCCATGACTGAAGTGGTATTTAAAGGTGTGGAAGAATTGAAGGAAATATCGATACATCGGGAAGATGTATTACAACTATTAGATAAACTGAAGAGTAGCAAATCACCTGGGCCAGATGGTATACATCCAAGGGTGTTGAAAGAACTGAAATATGAGATTGCAGACTTGCTATCAGTAATCTGTGAACTATCATTAAAATCATCTCTAATACCTGAAGATTGGAGGATCGCCAATGTAACACCAGTTTTTAAAAAGGGTTCCAGGGGTGATCCGGGAAACTACAGACCGGTGAGCCTGACGTCAGTACCAGGAAAAATGGTAGAAACCATCATAAAGAATAAAATTACTCAGCATGTAGATAGTCAGAACCTAATGGGAGACAGCCAACATGGCTTTAGACAAGGAAGATCTTGTCTTACTAATCTGTTATGTTTTTTTGAAGGAGTGAATAAACAGGTGGACAAAGGTGAGTCAGTTTATATTGTGTATCTGGACTTTCAGAAAGCCTTTGAAAAGGTCCCTCATCAGAGACTTTTGGCAAAACTAAAGAGTCATGGGATAGGAGGCCGTGTACTATTGTGGATCAGGAACTGGTTAAAAGATAGAAAGCAGAGGGTAGGGCTAAATGGCCAATTTTCCCAATGGAGAAAGGTGAATAGTGGTGTACCCCAGGAATCTGTGCTGGGTCCGCTGCTTTTTGACATATTCATAAATGACCTGGAAAGTGGAATAACGAGTGAGGTTATCAAATTTGCAGATGACACAAAACTATTTAAAGTTGTTAAAACCCAAGAGGATTATGAAAAATTGCAAGAGGATCTTGATAAATTGGAAGACTGGGCATCAAAATGGCAGATGAAATTTAATGTGGACAGGTGCAAGGTTATGCACCTAGGGAAGAACAACCCAAACTATGGTTACACGATGCAAGGTTCCACATTAGGAACCACCACCCAGGAAACAGATTTAGGCGTCCTTGTGGATACCATGTTAAAACCCTCGGCCCAGTGTGCAGCGGCGGCCAAGAGAGCAAATAGAATGCTAGGTATGATAAGGAAAGGAATGGAAAATAAAACAAAAGATATTATAATGCCTCTATATTGTTCCATGGTGAGACCGCACCTTGAATATTGTGTGCAATTCTGGTCGCCGTATCTTAAAAAGGATATAGCGATTTTAGAAAAGGTTCAGAGAAGAGCCACCAAAATGGTAAAGGGGATGGAAGGATACTCCTATGAAGAAAGGCTAAAAAGGTTAGGGCTCTTTAACCTGGAAAAGAGATGGCTGAGGGGAGATATGATAAGTTTATAAATTAATGAACGGAGTAGAACGGATAAACATAGATCGTTTACATTATCAGAATATAGAAAGACTAGGGGACATGCAATGAAGCTACAGGGTAAACTATTTAAGACTAATAAAAGAAAATATTTTTTCACTCAACGTGTCATCAAACTCTGGAATTTGTTACTGGAGGATGTAGTAAAGGCTGTTAGTGTAGCTGGGTTTAAAAAAGGTTTGGACAATTTCCTGGAGGAAAGGTCCATAAACCATTATTAAGAAGTGACCGAAGATATCAATGCTTGACCCAGTACAAGCATTGTGGAACTTGTGTCTCTTGGGGAAACTGTTAGGTACTGTGAGACTATGCCGGTCGTAGGCCGTTGCCTAGACCTGGGTAAAGCCTGAAGTTGTGGAAATAAAGACACTGCAGTCGTGTCCAGAGTGAAAATTAAGGTTGGGTTTTATTCCCTTTCCTTTGAGGATGTCTTCAAATAAAGACAACATAAAAGAACGGTTGCTTCACCGGTGCAGAGGATTCTTAACAAATAATAATTATGCTTCTTGCCAGCAAATAAAGTCCATCACATTCCAAATGTACAAAAACACAATTTCTTTCTTGCTCCTTTCTTAACAGAGAGACTCTATGTCATCAGCCACACATAAGGCACATTCCACGGGCTCAGGGATGATTTCTGGCCTATAGCTTTCCCACTGCATAGGGCCAGGACCTGGTCCTGTGTATAGGCACTGAGCCCCTGTGAAGCTGCTCTCAGAGCCTTGCCCTTGGGAAACCTCAGCTGCTGTGAGTTGGAGCTGCTTTTGGGTGTCACAGATAGCAGGAGCTGTGCTGGGGATTTCTTCCCATGTCTTATGAGAGTAAGGATTCTCTAGGCTGCTGTAAGCCTGGCTTCTCCCACGGGGACCCACTTCTCTCCCTTTACAACAGACAGGGTACTTATCTCTTTCCGTGGAGAGGATGGTTTCAAGCCCTTCTGCTTCCAGCCAAGGCTTTCTCTCTGCCTTGCACCCTGCTCTTCTCTGGGAACACCGGTTACTGTGTTTAGCTGCAGATAACTCACTTCCTGCCTTCAGTGAGCTTCCCCTGGACGTGACCTTTGCTCTCTGTTGGCTTGGCTGTTTGCCTCGGTACGAGGACCCCTCTGGCTGGGAAGACTTTGCCACTGTCTTTCTTAGCTCTCCCGGGTTTATCAGCCTGCTTTTCTTCAGCCCTGGTTCTACAAGGCAACGTGTCTTTCTGTAACTGCTCTGGAGTTCTTGTCTCACCTTCTCTCTGAGACTGACCTCTCAAACTCCTGGGCTGCACTTTAGTCCTAGCTCTCCAAGCCTGCCTGGAACTGAAGTCAGACTTCCTTTGGTTTCTGCTTTCCTACTCAAACTCGAACTCCTGCTCCAGCCCTAATCCCAGCTCCAGCTTGAGCTCTCGGTCAATTTCCAGCTTCCGTCCTCGCTCAACTTCCTCCCTTCTCTGTGGGCTTTCCCACCTGTTTTTATCTCTCTGCTCATCAAACGTAGAACGTGAGTCTGGCTCCAGGTGAGCCTGATTGGAACCCTGAATTCTTACTGCGTCACTAAAGCCATGAGGAAAATTTGTTTCCCTTTTCCCTGCCTCTCTGCATTGCGAATGCTGCAACTGCACATGTGGCTGCAAGGTAAGCTCTCCTTTTATATTACTCTCTAATATCTCAGGGTCTGTGCTATCTAACTCATGACAGGTAAGCTCTTCCTTTGCATTACTCTTTAATGTTTCAGGCTTAGTGCTGTCTACCTCATGACATATCCCCCCTCTTAAGCTATTTCGGGCTGGGGGACATATGTCCTTACAGCACGAAATAAAGGTTATCGCATTCGCCTTGACCGGACGCTGTACCTGCAGCTGCCCAACTGCTGCCGTCCGCCCCTGCCAGGGTTTCAGGACATTGACGTGATACACCTGACGGTGTCCCTTGTCCATTTCTACAACGTAGGAAACTGGTCCCTTGCAAGCTACTACCTTGTAGGGCCCCCTCCACTGAGCTTCAAATTTCGGACCAGGGTCCGCTACCATCACGACTACCTTATCCCCAATCGTGAGCTGACCGGGCTTTTTCCCCCGGTCATAATATTTCTTCTGCTGCCGTTGACTACCCTGTAAATGTTGTTCAGCAGCTTGTGAGGCCCTCTGCAACCGCGATCTAAGTTCCTGTAGGAACTGCGGTACCCCTACTTCCTCTCCTTTTGGCTCCGCCCTCTGGTCCCTTAAAATGTCAAGGATGCCCCTTGGAGCTTGTGATAAGGAAGCTTATCATAGCTCAGGTAGGAGCTATAGAAAAGATGATGTGACTCTGAACAAGCAACCTGTCAGTTCTGGTAGAAGCAAGAAAACAGAGTTTTCACATAAAAGACTACCAGTCCCAGAATGCACCAGGTTTCCAGCAGCCATGAGAGGGGCTGAAGTGAGAAAATGTGTGTGCAATCAAGAGAGCTATGAGGTAATCCCTAAGCACTCATCTCAAAGGGCAGGGCCTGATTCAACACAGCTGCGCTGTGTTAGGGAGCAGCACACATTAGAACAGGATAAGAGTAGAGCTTATTCTTCAGATAACAGCTTCAGCTACAGAGGGAGGAAGAGATACAGAGACAGAGACAGCAACGGCTACAAGCTCAAGCACCAGTATCACCTGGAGAAACAGAAGCCAAGCCAAGCGGATAGAGAAAGAAGGAAACTCTCTGGAAGGAAGAGAAGAAAGCCCATTGGATGGTCTGGGAGAGTCCAAGGCAGTACCCATACTGGGAGGTATTCCAAGTGCCAGCAGAGTCCATTGGACTGGATTCAGCCAGAGGAATGGAATGGCAGAGATAGGAATCACCAGTGGCTACCTGGAAGAGAGAAGACTGCATGTGGAAGGGACTTTCAGACCAAGGCCAGAAGGTATGTGAGAGGAGATCCAGTGTCCAGGGATGAAGATTGGAAGGCTGGACATCAGAATTGGATTGCATACTGGCCAGACTATACAGAGAGGAATAATGATAGCAGGAGAGGCTCAGGTATGAACACTGATCCAGACCCTATCTATAATAGAGAATGGCAGCAAGGGAATAAGCATTCTCATGATAGTGCCTTAATGAAAGACTCGTCTGTGCCAATGTATGATAGTGACCCTATGCTGATTGATGAAGGGGGAGATACAGCAGATGAAATTATTACTTACATGGACTGTTCTCTATCTAATTGCTATTGCTAGCTTTCTGTGAGCAAACACATCAGCCATCACAAAGAAACCTAACTTTGTTCTTTATTTCCACTGCAAACAGCTCTTAAAGCAGGATTTGGGTTCACACAGTAGCAGCCAGCCAGCTAAAGGCTTCCAGCTGGTCAATTGATAGTAATTAAAGCTGCACCTGATTGTGTGTGTGAGCAAGGGAGAATCACTGCTGGGATCTGCGTGGAAAATAAGCAGAAGTTAACCTAACAAGCAAAGTTTATTTATTTCTTTGTGCCTTTGTATTTGGTAATTATTTGCTAAGAAAACATTAGCTAATTGCCTGACAAGTTGAAGGTTGTTTTCTGATTTGCTGTGTGACTTTTTGTTATCCATTTAAACACTGCAAGCAAGTAACCTCATTTATATTGCTAACAAGCATACTTGTGCTGGGTGAATTAAACCCCATCAATAAAAGAAGTATTTTATTGGCCTTACCACTTGGTTTCACAACTTAATTATTGTCATCAGCTGTGTTTGGGAGTGAATGAACTACAATACCCACAATACCTTGCAAGAATCATATGAATATATGCATCGTCAAGATTGTGTAAGTTCTCACCCTAGGCAGCCGTCTGACAAATGGCGTAGTTTTTCGGATTGCTTTTGCACCAAGAGGATTTATTTGCTGTGGATTACAAATAAAATTCAAGTTTGAAGCTGAAAGAAGATTTTTTTCCCTCATCTACACTTTGGAGGAGAAGTGGTTGTTCCAAGAAGCTGTCCCAGATGAAAAGACCCTGTGCAAAGCTGGATTCATCACTGAGACAAGGTAATATGTACCTGGGCATGTCTAGTGGTGGATGTGTGTAAGCACAGGGGGTAATTGAAAAAAAAGTTGAAAAAAAAAAAAAAAACACACCTGGTTGGAAGGTGCTGCTCTTTGGTTTTTTTTTCTCTCTTTTCTTGCAGGGGTCAAGATGGATCCGAGGGAGATGGCTCAGTGGATGGCAGCCCAATTTAGCAAGCAGCAGGAACTAGCACAGCAGGCCCAGGACACTGCTATGAAGGCCTTAATGGAACAGCAGAAACCAGTGCTTGATCTGGTGCAAGCTCTAGTTCAGCTGCAGAGCCAAAGTGGAACAAATGCAAGACCAGCTGTTAGTACTGGTACACCACATGTGAACACTGTGGGACTCAATCAAGGGATTGGGGCATTTAATTTTGGGAAATTAACTCCAGATGATAATGTTGATGATTTTCTAGAGTCTTTTGAAAGAGTGGCACAGGCTTGAGCATGGCCAGAGACCCAGTGGGCAGTAAGGCTGGCAGCCTCATTAACTGGTGAGGCACTAGCAGCCTACAGAGCAATGCCAGCAGCCCAGGCTTTGATTTATAAGGATGTAAAGGCAGCTATTAGAGATCGCCTAGGGTTGTCTATTTCAGAGTATAGGCGAATGTTTAGAGCTGTTACATTGAAAGTGGGTGAGACACCCAGGGCTCTGAGTCAGAGAATCAGAAGTTTAGCTGTAAAGTGGTTGGAGCCTGAGCAAAAGACAGTAGAAATGTTATTAGATGTTATAATGCTGGAACAATTTATGCTTGGGGTACCTAAAGATTTGAATGTTTTTCTTATACAGCAAAATTGCCAAAATCTTGGAGAGGCAACCATGCTAGCAGAGAGATTCTTGGAAGCCACGCAGGCTTGCCATAGAATGGGTGGCCCTCTAAAGATGGATGCTGAGGCTAGATGTGCTGTATCAGAAAAGGGAATAATTAAGAATGTTTTTGAAAATGAATGTACTGTATCAAACCAGATGACACAGTGGAATAGAAAGAAATGTTTCAAGTGTGGAAAATTGGGACATTTAAAGAAGAGATGCCAGACACACACTAGTTTAATGGGTCTGGATTTAAAACAGCCCAAGGAAGGATTTCTTTTGATGGTTGATGTGCAGGGAATTACCACAAATGCTTTATTAGACTCTGGGGCAGACCAGAGTATGATGTCAAAAAGGCTTTGGAAGAGGATAGAGGCCCAAGAAAGATTTGTGCCTAGAACCCCTGAAAGCCAAGTTCACATCAGATGCATTCATGGTGCTGCATCATCATATCCCACCTATAGGCTAAAGGTTAAGTGCCTAGGGAAACAAGAGGAAGTCCTGTTAGCAGTGGTGCCTAGGCTACCCTTTGATTTGGTTCTAGGAAGAGACTGGCCAAGATTTAAGCAGGGTCTAGTGGAAGGACTAGGAAAGAAGGAGGGAGAAGGTTTAATGGTAGTAGCTCCCGGGCCTTTATTTGGAAGTCCTCAGACCCCAGCTAAAAAGATGGCTAAGCGTCCAGAAGACCAAGCTACCCCAAAGCAGATATTCGTCCTATAGTACCATAAGGTCTCTGAGAAGGCCCAAGCTCCTAAGCGGGCAACCCCTCAGTCTGCTGGGTTTGACCTATGCAGCATAGAGAATGTGACTGTACCTAGCCAAGGGAGAGCCCTGGTTGACACCGGTCTCCAAGTGGAAATCCCTATTGGATGTTATGGGAGAGTAGCCCCAAGGTCCGGATTAGCCCTTAAATATTTCATCGATGTGGGTGCGGGAGTAATTGATCCCGATTACAGGGGCAATATTAAAGTTCTGTTGTTTAACTTTGGACAGAATGAGTATCATGTGAAGACAGGAGACAAAATTGCCCAATTGATCTGTGAGAGGCTGGGTTTTCCACCTGTGGAGGAGGTCACATCCCTAGAGAATTCTGAACGTGGAGCCAAAGGTTTTGGTTCTACTGATGTCAAAGGGGTTAAAAGCTTAGCTGCCACCTGTGCCCGAGAGAGGGAGGTGAGTGAAGAGGAAGATTTGGGACCCCAGGTATCTGATTGTAAAGAAAAATCAGAGCCCCAAATAGGTGAGGACCTGACAATGGTACAACAGGAAGAAATTAGGAAGTTGCTTAAGGAATTCCCAGATGTGTTGACACCCATACCTGGGGAGACCCATTTGGTGGCCCATGAAATAATAACTCCACCTGGGAAATTGGTTCGTCAAAGGCCATACCGCTTGCCTGAAGCCAAAAGACAGGAGGTAGTGGCACAAGTCCAGGAGATGTTGGACATGGGGGTAATAGAGGAGTCAAAGAGTCCCTGGAATAGCCCCATAGTCCTGGTGCCGAAGCCTGATGGATCCTTAAGATTTTGTATTGACTTCCGGCAGGTAAACGCCATATCAGTTTTTGATGCATATCCAATGCCAAGAATTGAGGAGCTGTTGGACCAGCTGGGACAGGCTCAATACTTAACCACCCTTGATATGACAAAAGGATATTGGCAAATCCCTCTCACCAGGGAGTCGAAGCCGAAGACTGCGTTCAGCACCCCCGTTGGCCTTTTCCAGTTCAAGAGGATGCCTTTCGGACTGCATGGAGCAGCGGCTACCTGCCAAAGGTTAGTGGATCAGGTACTTCGACCCCACCAAAGTTATGCTTTTGCATACATGGATGATGTCATAATCCATAGTAACACCTGGGCGGAGCATTTGAAGAGGATCAGGGCAGTCTTGTGCTCTATGAAGCAAGCGGGAATCACTTTAAACCCAAAGAAGTGTGCCTTTGCAAATAGGGAGGTAAAATACCTAGGCCACCTAGTGGGAAGAGGAAAAATTAAACCTCTATTAAGCAAAATAGATAGCATCAGGAATTTTCCTCCTCCAACAACCAAGAAACAACTAAGAAGTTTCTTAGGACTTATTGGATACTACCGCCGGTTTATACCGCAATTCGCAGAGAAAAGTGCCATTTTTACGGATATGCTGCGAAAGAATTGTCCAAACCAGATAAAGTGGACACCAGAAGCTGAAAAAGCGTTTTCAGTATTAAAAGAAAAATTGTGTACAGGACCGGTACTGAAAGGAGTAGACTTCAAGAAACCCTTTCTGGTTCAAACCGATGCATCGGATGTAGGGCTAGGAGCAGTCCTATCCCAGTGCCATGATGGGGAGGAGCATCCTGTGATGTACCTGAGCAGGAAGTTGTCACTGGCTGAACAAAAGTATTCCACGATAGAAAAAGAGTGTTTGGCTATCAAGTGGTCAGTGGAGGCGTTAAGGTTTTACCTTACAGGGAGGAAGTTCCAGTTGGTCACGGACCATGCCCCACTTAAGTGGTTGCAGCAAATGAAGAACCACAATGCCAGGTTGACACGCTGGTACATGGCCTTACAGGCGTTTGATTTCCAAGTTGAACATCGTGCCGGGAATTTACACAAGAATGCGGATGCACTTTCCCGTATTACGGACTGTAGAGAAGAAGTTTCACCAGTAAAACCAGTCCGTAATTGTGTTATAATGTAAACCGCGCTGATGCCAAATAGCGCGGTATATAAGAATTTGTAATAAATAAATAAATAAATAAATAAATAAATAAGGAAGCTTATCATAGCTCAGGTAGGAGCTATAGAAAAGATGATGTGACTCTGAACAAGCAACCTGTCAGTTCTGGTAGAAGCAAGAAAACAGAGTTTTCACATAAAAGACTACCAGTCCCAGAATGCACCAGGTTTCCAGCAGCCATGAGAGGGGCTGAAGTGAGAAAATGTGTGTGCAATCAAGAGAGCTATGAGGTAATCCCTAAGCACTCATCTCAAAGGGCAGGGCCTGATTCAACACAGCTGCGCTGTGTTAGGGAGCAGCACACATTAGAACAGGATAAGAGTAGAGCTTATTCTTCAGATAACAGCTTCAGCTACAGAGGGAGGAAGAGATACAGAGACAGAGACAGCAACGGCTACAAGCTCAAGCACCAGTATCACCTGGAGAAACAGAAGCCAAGCCAAGCGGATAGAGAAAGAAGGAAACTCTCTGGAAGGAAGAGAAGAAAGCCCATTGGATGGCCTGGGAGAGTCCAAGGCAGTACCCATACTGGGAGGTATTCCAAGTGCCAGCAGAGTCCATTGGACTGGATTCAGCCAGAGGAATGGAATGGCAGAGATAGGAATCACCAGTGGCTACCTGGAAGAGAGAAGACTGCATGTGGAAGGGACTTTCAGACCAAGGCCAGAAGGTATGTGAGAGGAGATCCAGTGTCCAGGGATCAAGATTGGAAGGCTGGACATCAGAATTGGATTGCATACTGGCCAGACTATACAGAGAGGAATAATGATAGCAGGAGAGGCTCAGGTATGAACACTGATCCAGACCCTATCTATAATAGAGAATGGCAGCAAGGGAATAAGCATTCTCATGATAGTGCCTTAATGAAAGACTCGTCTGTGCCAATGTATGATAGTGACCCTATGCTGATTGATGAAGGGGGAGATACAGCAGATGAAATTATTACTTACATGGACTGTTCTCTATCTAATTGCTATTGCTAGCTTTCTGTGAGCAAACACATCAGCCATCACAAAGAAACCTAACTTTGTTCTTTATTTCCACTGCAAACAGCTCTTAAAGCAGGATTTGGGTTCACACAGTAGCAGCCAGCCAGCTAAAGGCTTCCAGCTGGTCAATTGATAGTAATTAAAGCTGCACCTGATTGTGTGTGTGAGCAAGGGAGAATCACTGCTGGGATCTGCGTGGAAAATAAGCAGAAGTTAACCTAACAAGCAAAGTTTATTTATTTCTTTGTGCCTTTGTATTTGGTAATTATTTGCTAAGAAAACATTAGCTAATTGCCTGACAAGTTGAAGGTTGTTTTCTGATTTGCTGTGTGACTTTTTGTTATCCATTTAAACACTGCAAGCAAGTAACCTCATTTATATTGCTAACAAGCATACTTGTGCTGGGTGAATTAAACCCCATCAATAAAAAGTATTTTATTGGCCTTACCACTTGGTTTCACAACTTAATTATTGTCATCAGCTGTGTTTGGGAGTGAATGAACTACAATACCCACAATACCTTGCAAGAATCATATGAATATATGCATCATCAAGATTGTGTAAGTTCTCACCCTAGGCAGCCGTCTGACAAGCTCAGCCGAACATTAATTCGTATGGGGAAACTCCTAATGAGGCCTGTGTGTGCTCCCTGCTTGCATACAAAGCAAATGGGAGCATAATGTCATAATCGGCCATTTTCCCGTCTAATCCCCGCCTTAACAATTGTTTGAGGGTCTGATTAAACCGTTCTACCATCCCGTTGGCCTGGGGATGGTATGCTGATGTTTTCAAGTGATGGATCCCGAAGGCATCCCAGACTTGGGTCAAGTATCGGGATAGGAAATTGCTCCCCCTATCCGTTAGCATTTCCTTCGGGAACCCTACTTCACAAAATTTATTTATTTCATTCTCTTATATACCGTGCTATTCTGCATCAGTGCGGTTTACATTGAACAAACTGAAATTACATTGAATAGGGCATTATAACTTGGAGATAACTATTTTACAGGGAAAATGGGCTATGGAGGGTTAAGTGGCTTGCCCAAGACCACAAGGAGCACCTGTGGGACTAGAAACCCCAGTCCTTCGGACCCAAGGTTGCTGTCCTCTAGTGGGATTTGAACCCCTGACCTTCCGGCCTGAAGTACCTTGCCCCAACCACTAGGCCACTCCTCCACTCCAATATCTTGATTAATTCCCACGCTATTGTTCTTGCTGAAATGTTCCTCAGCGGTATAGCCCAGGGGAACCGGGTGGCCTGATCCATTATGACTAGGATATATTGGAACCCTCTAGGGGTCTTTACTAAGGGACCTACGATGTCCATCGCCATCCAGCGTATCGGTTCGGATATAGTGGGTATTGATATCAAGGGAACCCCCTTTGGTTTTGCGGCAGAGACCCTCTGACATGCAGGGCATGCCTCGCAGAAACGCTTGGTTTCTTGGAACACACCCGGCCAATAGAAACGGGCCAGCACCTGATCCAGGGTACCTACAACCCCTTTGTGCGCTCCTACCGGGTGGTCATGGGCCAACCTCATTACAGTTGCCTTAAAAGCGGTGGGTACTACTAGCTGTTTCCTCACAGCCCCAGTCTGTGGGTCGTTACTCTCTCTATACATAGAAACATAGAAACATAGAAACATGATGACAGAAAAAGACCACAAGGCCCATCTAGTCTGTCCTTCCATAACAACAACTACAACAGTCCACTTTTTACCTTTAGAGATCCTCTGTGTTGGTCCCATGCTTTTTTGAATTCAGTTACTGTCCTCATCTCTACCACCTCCACTGGGAGACTATTCCACGGATCCACTACTCTTTCCGTAAAGAAATATTTCCGCATATCACTCCTGAATCTATCTCCCTTCACCCTCATCCCATGTCCCCTCGTCGCAGAACTTGCTTTCAATTGAAAGAGGCTCTCTCCCTGAACATTTATGCCACGGAGGTATTTAAACATCTCAATCATATCACCTCTATCCCGCCTTTCCTCTAAGGTGTACATATTAAGATCCTTAAGTCTGTCCTCATATGCTTTATAATGAAGACTACTAATCATCTTAGTAGCAACCCTCTGCACCGACTCCATCCTGTTCACATCCTTTTGAAGGTGCGGTCTCCAGAATTGCACACCATACTCCAAATGAGGTCGCACCAAAGACTTATACAGAGGCATTATCACCTCCTTTTTTCTGCTAGCCATTCCTCTCCGTATGCACCCAAGCATCCTTCTAGCTTTTGCCGTCGCCTTTTCTACCTGTTTAGCTACTTTAAGATCATCAGACACAACCACGCCTAGGTCCCGCTCTTCTTTAGTGGACAAAAGTACTTCACCTCCTATGCTGTATTGCTCCCTTGGATTGCTGCAGCCCAAATGCATGACCTTACATTTTTAACATTAAATCCCAGCTGCCAAATTCTAGACCATTCTTCAAGCTTAGCTAGATCCCTCCTCATGTTATCTACACCTTCCTGGGTGTCTACTTTATTGCAGATTTTGGTATCATCCGCAAAGAGGCAAACCTTACCCGACAGCCCTTCCGCTATATCACTAACAAAGATGTTAAAAAGTAAACAGTAAATCCTCTTCTAGAAAAAATCTGGGAAGAGCGTCTTCATTTGAATGGGCATATTCAAAAGTGCGCCTTAAGGCGGGATCCGTTTTTTGTTCCTTCGCAAATGAGGGAAACTTTTGTACTAGCTCTTCGGGTACCCAGGGAAAACCTATTCCCTCTCCTGCCCCTGCCCTTAGCTGGGCCCTATTGTGGCGCTCTCGCCTCTTATCACCCTTGCTTTTCCTATCTGCTTTCTTTGGATGGTTGATCAAACCTTCATGTCTGGGTAGTTCTCCTAGCCCCTCCTCTAGGGATTTATCCTCTTCTCCTCCCTGAGGTGCAGCTTCTTCCTCCGAAGGAGGGTCAATATCCTCCTCGGGTTCAAAGCTCTCCCGTGAACTGTGGGCCTGGGACCTTGTGGACACTAGCCCCTTTTTCTCTTGCATGCCCTCCCCTATGCCCCTATAGAAATGTGGCCAATCTTGACCTAAAACTATGTCATAGGGTAACCGGGGAATTACTGCTACTAGGACCTTCCTATGTGTGCCTAGAGCTTTTACTAATACTCTATATAGAGAATAAGAGGTGGATGACCCGTGTATACAACTGATCTTGCTACTGCCTTCTGGCTGATTCAGGGGAACTGCTTCACTATCCTGTAGAAGGCCCCAAAGTTTTTCTGACACCATTGTTTGTTAGGCCCCTGAATCCAATAAGGCCTTGGCCAACACCCCCTGCACTTCCACATCAAGGCGAAAACCTTCTTGCTTGTATTGTGCTTTTTCACCCATTAGTGCTGTGCGCTCTTTGCATTCATACCTCTTGTGACCCCTCCTCCCACATTTAAAACACACTATGCGAGAGTCATTCGCTATACCTTTATTCCTACATTTTTCTGTAGCTGGTACGCTTAATCTCGGGTCTTTCGTTACTCTGCCAGAGTTTGCCATGTCACGCGAGTTGCTAGCTCCTCCATGCGGTCCATGGGCTATCTGAGCCTCCATGAATCTTTCTGTTAGGAGAGCAGCCTTGTCTGTCGTCTGGCAATTCTGTAGAGTGAGGAATGACCTTACCTCAGCTGGCACAGCTTCGAAGAATTGTTCTAACACAAGCATATCTAAAATGTTTTCTATTGTCTTCTCTTCTGGCATTAGCCACTTCCATACTAGGCTACATATCCATTGGCCTAGTGCCTTCGGAGTTTCACCTTGTTGGATTTTGGTAGCTCTCAGCATTCTACGATATACCATAGGTGACAGGCCTAGCCTATCCCGTATGGCTGCTTTTACATTATTATATTCATTAGCCTGGGTGGCTGGCATAGCCTTGTATGCCGCCAGGGCTTCTCCCGTCAGAGAGGTAGCTAAGCGGACCGCCCATTGTTGCTCGGGCCAGCCTGCACCACGAGCTACACGCTCAAAGGCTTCAAGGAAATCGTCAATATTGTCTTTTCCTGACCACTGTCCAAAAGACAAAATTCCACATGTCTGTGGGCCTACCCCACCAAAGTGTCCTTCAGTTCTTTTCTCTGCTTGCCGCTCCTGTAGTACCACCTGCAACAAGTCCATCAGCGGCTTTTGCTGCATCTGCATTGCTGCCAGGGCTTGTTCTTTTTTTTTTTTTAATATTTTATTTTCCTTTTATAACACAACCAAAGTAAAAGACATACAGAAAGATGCAAATACAAAACCATACACATAAAAGCAACCCCATATTTCCCCCCACCCCCATGCTTCTTCTCTAGGAAAGGAATACAACGTTCGGGTAATCAATGATTAGTTCTCATTCTTTGTAAACCAGTATAGAGCGAGTGAAGATCATAATAAATGAGTGTACATGATAAATGGAGTTAAACAGTTAGATGAGAGCATTTGGCAGCTTGCACATATTCATTGAGCAAATTCCATTTAGAAACATGATGCACGGTTTGGGCGTGGGGAGCCATTCGGCGTGGTATCTGTTCATATTTACTATATAAACATACAAGATTCCACCACTCATGGGGACTTAGATGGGAGCTATTTTTCCAGTGTTTCGTGATTAAAGATATAGCTATACCCATCAAGAAGTTTAGCAAAAAGCGGCCCGACTTTGGAAGAGAGGGGATCCCCGCCGCAGAGCGAAGTCCCACTATCCGCCAAGAGAGAGGCTCGTGAAATTGTAAAATGAGTTGAATACGACCCCAGACCCGACTCCAGAATTGCTGCAATGTAGAGCATTCATACATTATATGAGCTAGTGTGCCTGTGGCGGCGTGGCAATTCCAACACCTGTCATTAACATTGGCATTCCATTTGGCAAGCTTCACAGGCGTATAGAAACTTCGATGTGCAAAATAGAAAAGTGTCTGGGTTATCGATGCTGACCGGGAAGCCCGAACAACTTTACTCCAGAAGAGGCTCCATTGCTCAGGAGTTAGTGTGATTTGTAGCTCCCGTTCCCATGTCTGTTGGACTGCGGGAATGTTACTGTTCTCATGATTGCTTAACATTTTATAAAAGTTAGAGGCCACGCCAGATTGACTCCCAATAGAGCGAATTATCTCTGCTAGACCCTCATCATTGGTTTCGGTTAGTGGAAGAAGCCGAACACTCCTAAGGCAGTGCTGAAGCTGCACCCACTGAAAGTAATTTCGTGCTAGTAGACCAAATTCCTCTTGCAATTCTTTAAAAGTTTTCCAGCGCTCGCCGGCAATCAATTGGTAAGGCATCCATATCCCTTTGGAATACCAGGGGGTCCATGCTATCGGTTTATTTTGTATTTGAAGGCGCAAGTTATGCCAGAGCGGGAGTCGATATGGCGGGCACTGTTGTGGTCCCTGAGACTGAATGAAAGTGTTAAAGGCAAGTAGTGTATCCACAACCATTGGTGGATGGTGGGAATCTAGTTGGAAGGTCATGCCGGGAAGGTGGGTAAGAGGAATTGGCCTACAGAGTTCCTCCTCAATGTCGAGCCAAACTGGTCTACCTTCTACCGGGGGGTCTAACCAACGGGCACCCTGTTTAAGGAGGAAAGCCTTATGATATTTAAGAAAATCTGGGAACCGGACCCCTCCATTTTCTTTGTCCGCCTGTAACTTGCGCTTAGCTATCCTTGGTGGTTTGCCATGCCATAAATAACGAATCAGGAGACCTTCTATATCTTTGTAGACGTGTGCAGGCAGGAGGCATGGTAGCATTTCTAGGATGTAATTTATTTTGGGAACCATCATCATTTTGATTGTTTCCAGTCGGCCCCACCATGTGAGTGTTAAAGGAGACCACCGGTTGGTAAGATCACGCGCTTTGGAGATTAGCTCTTTAGCATTATGGCTAAGAGTATCTTCTAATGGATAACAATAATGAACCCCCAGGTATTTGACCATACGGGGCTGCCATACAAAGGGGAAAGCCTGCATGTCTGCAGCATGGACTCGATGATTCAAAGGGAAGGCAACAGATTTGGTCCAGTTAATCTTGTATCCCGAGAGTAGGGAATAGCTATCAATCTTGTTTAAAACAGCGGGGACGGAGTCCAAGGAGACGAAAAGCATGAGGTCATCTGCATATGCAGAAATTTTAATATCTCTATGTTGAAAGGGGGCTCCATGGATATCTGTGGCCTGTCGGATGAGGAGGGCTAGGGGTTCAAGTGCTAGATCAAAGAGCAGAGGAGATAAGGGACATCCTTGCCGAGTGCCTCTGTGGAGATTGAACGGTTGAGACTTTGTGGCATTGGCAGAAATAGTGGCTGTCGGATGTGCATACAGAGTTTGAAGGTATCGGAGAAAGCCTTCCCCAAACCCATACCAGCGGAGAACCGCATAGAGAAAGGGCCATTCTAATCGGTCAAATGCCTTTTCGGCATCAAGAGAGAGGCCGACGAGGGGTTGATCATGATGCGCTGCTGCAGCTAGTATATGACACAAGGTCCTGGCATTATCAGCAGTGGACCGACCAGGTATGAAACCACATTGGTCTGGGTGAATTAGAGCAGGCATTCTATCGGATAGTCTAGTGGCCAGAATGGTTGCAAATATCTTGTAATCAGCATTAAGGAGGGAAATTGGACGGTAATTTGCAGTCAGCATCGGGTCTCTCCCCTCTTTCTCAAAGACTACAACATTTGCCGTCGAGAAAGATCCTGTAAAGGAGCTATCTTTGGCCAAAGCAGAGAAATAGAGTTGTAGGAATGGGGCCAAATCAGCGCTGAAAGTTTTGAAAAATTCTGCCGGGAGGCCATCTGGGCCGGCAGCCCGACCCGAGGCACATCGCTTGAGTGCAAATTGAATTTCTGAAAGAGTAAATGACTGGTCTAGGGACTCCTTGTCCTCTACAGAAAGGGTCGGTCGTTGTATACCAGCTAATAGCCGGTCAAAAGCCTCTGGGTCAAACTCACATTCTGATTGATAGAGGCGGGTGTAGAAGTCCCGAAAAAGCTCTACTATCTCTGTATCATTTGTGACTAAATTCCCCCCCGTTGGACCACGCAGGGCCGCTACGCGTTTGGCTTCTTTTTGACCTTTCAGAGCGTTAGCTAAGAGTTTACCGGCACGATTGCTTTCCCGATAGTACGTCCCTTGCTGTAGCTCAATATTTTTGGCCGCTGCAGTCGTTAAGAGCGAGTTATATTGGAAACGCAAGCGTTGCAAGCGAAGCAACACACCTGGGTCAGTACGAGAGGTAAGAACACGTTCACCGGCCTTGATCTGCTGCTCTAGTGCTAAGAGTTGCCGTTTACGCTGTTTCCCTAAACGGATTTGATAGCTAGTGATGGTTGCACGGATAGACGCTTTAAAGCCCTCCCACCATGCCCAGTTCATTGTATCATGGGGTGAATTAAAGTGGAAGTAATCTTGTATGGCAGCCCGTATGTCAGCCTGAAAATCCTGTTGTTCAAGTAGGGTCCGATCAAAATACCAAGCCCGTGGATTGTCCCTCTGTGCACTAGTGTTCAAAAGGAAGGAAATAGCAGCATGGTCTGAGATGTGCAGAGAGTGTATCTTAGCTGTATCCGTGCTGGAGATTAATGCTTTGGATACGAGGAAGAAATCTATCCTAGATTGTGACTGATGTGGGGGGGAGAAAAACGTGAATTCTAAGTCCGAAGGGTGTAGCAGCCTCCACAGGTCTACTAAAGCTAGATCTTTAATCAAAGACGCTAGCGTGAGGTGACTCTTGGTGGGACCACTCGTTCTGGGTGGTCGCCTATCTACCAATGGATCAACTACCTGATTAAAGTCGCCTCCTATTACTAACGAAGTATTGGCAGAAGCTTGTGCAACCTGGGCAAGATTAGCAAAGAAAATAGGATCATCCACATTAGGAGCATATATACATATACATGTCAGTTCAAGATTACCTACTTTAAGGTGGACTCGGGACCACCGCCCCTCAGTATCAGAACTGCTATCTATAACAGTGGCTTGTAAGGATTTCCTAATCAAGATGGCTACCCCACATCTCTTCGCTATAGCGGGAGAGTAGGCGGCCACCATGTAGGGTTTAACATTGAGCTTCAGTGTCTCCTTGGCATTTAGATGCGTTTCTTGGAGAAAAACCAAATCAGCATTTTCGTGATTTAAGTAACTAAGGATTTTCTTCCTTTTTATCGGATTATTAATACCTTTGACGTTCAATGACAAAAGCTTACATGGGGCCATAGAAATAACTAAGTCTATTCAAGACAAAAATATCATAATGCACACAATTTCCATTATCCCCCATCTTGACTGCTTGATTCAGAGAAGACCTAACCAAATCATATACAATAAGCACTATATCTGGTATTCCCCCAAACCAAAAGTAAACACCGAAGTGTAGTAGAGAAGAAGCATAACCCCAATGATTAATGGCGACCATATGTCTGCGGGAGGAAGCCCCGACGAGGGCCAAACATTCTACATATTAACTGTAATAGCTACATAGGCTCCGGAGCCCACCGAGGTGTATGCAATGGAAAGGTCCCTCACAGGAGAGTCCGACGGTCAGCAGGCCATGATAAGCTAGGCCGCAGGGCCTCCGATCCAGGCTGTATGTGCAGCGTCGACGACACAAAATGGCGACCAGTTCCAAATCGATGGGCAAATGAAAGGTCCCTGGTTCAGCGCATTTGGTCCGCTTCTTTGGCTTCCAGATAGGCCGCAAGCACGTCCGGATCCTCAAAAGTCCTGGTTTGATTATGAAGAGTAACTCTAAGTTTCGCCGGATACATTAGGCCAAAGCGCGCTTGAAGCTGCTGCAAACGCGGTCGAAATTCGAGGAGTCTTTTCCTGCGGTCCACTGTGGGCTTCGCCAAATCGGGGAAGAAGGAAATCCGATGGCTCTCATAATCCAGCCGGGGGTTTGCACGGGCAGCGTTTAGAATTTGTTCAACTTGCTGATATCTCAACAATCGGAAAATGATGGGCCGAGGGGTCTTCCGGTTGAGCGCCAAAGTCGTGGGTACTCGATGGGCCCGATCAATCTCCAAATCCTTGGTGAACGTTGTTTTAAGCAAGGAGGGAAGCAATTTAGAGAGGAACTCTTTCATATCTCCTGATTCTGCTCCCTCCGGAACTCCCACGAGCCGTATATTGTTGCGACGGGCTCGGTTGTTACTGTCCTCCAGCTCCTTCTGAAGGGCCTGCACTTGTCGTTCGACCTTGTCCAAGTTTGCCAGGCGGACCGCATGCGAGTCAAGAGTACCCTCCATTTTGTCCTGTCTCAGCGATAACCCCTCTAGCCTTTCCTGTAGCTTGCCGAGGTCTGCCCGCATGGACCTAAGTGCTTCACCGTTGGATTGCACAAGTTCTTTCACGCCGCGGATCTCATCTAAGATCTCCTGCTGCATCGCGGGATCCTCCCGGAGTGGAACCATCTTCTGTGGGGACGACGGCTCAGTTTTAGAGCGTTTGCCATGGGAGTTCGTTGGAGAGCTGAATTCGAGACGCGCTGGCTTGGGCCCCGCCATCCCCCCGAGGCACCCCGGTAGGATCAGAGCCCGCTTGAAAAGATAAGTTGTATTAAAGTCAGGATTCTGAGTAGGCCACTCGGGAGCTTCAGCGTTAAGCGTCTATCCCGCTGGACATCAGGCTCCGCCCCCGCCAGGGCTTGTTCTTGGCACTGCTGGGCAAGTTCGCGTTGCTTCTCGAATTGGAGCCCCATCCATTTCAGGATATTCGCTGGAGTCTCCATGTTGATAGCCTGCAATAAATCAGAAAAAAAAACCCCAAGTGCGGAACCCCCTTTTTTTTTTTCAATGCTACTACACTGGGATTTTCAGTCGCTCAGATACCTCCTCAGAATCCCAGATACTATTACCTGAGTCAGGTGGTGATTCTGGCCTTGAGAAGGTTCTTGACTGCTCCTGATCCTGGAAATTGTCTGGGCGTGTTTCACCGCCATCCTGGTTGCGTCCTCTGGCGCTGGTGACTCCGTCCTTCTTGTACGGTGTCCTCTTTTCCTGGCATCCAAGAACTACGCCATTTGTGAGACTATGCCGGTCGTAGGCGGTTGCCTAGACCTGGGTATAGCCTGAAGTTGTGGAAATAAAGACACTGCAGTCGTGTCCAGAGTAAAAATTAAGGTTGGGTTTTATTCCCTTTCCCTTGAGGATGTCTTCAAATAAGGACAACATAAAAGAACGGTTGCTTCACCGGTGCAGAGGATTCTTAACAAATAATAATTATGCTTCTTGCCAGCAAATAAAGTCCATCACATTCCAAATGTACAAAAACACAATTTATTTCTTGCTCCTTTCTTAACAGAGAGACTCTATGTCATCAGCCACACATAAGGCACATTCCACGGGCTCAGGGATGTTTTCTGGGCTATAGCTTTCCCACTGCATAGGGCCAGGACCTGGTCCCGTGTATGGGCACTGAGTCCCTGTGAAGCTGCTCTCAGAGCCTTGCCCTTGGGAAAACTCAGCTGCTGTGAGTTGGAGCTGCTTTTGGGTGTCACAGATAGCAGGAGCTGTGCTGGGGATTTCTTCCCACGTCTTCTGCCAATAAGGATTCTCTAGCCTGCTGTAAGCCCGACTTCTCCCACGGGGATCCACTTCTCTCCCTTTACAACAGACAGGGTACTTATCTCTTTCCGTGGAGAAGATGGTTTCAAGCCCTTCTGCTTCCAGCCCAGGCTTTCTCTCTGCCTTGCACCCTGCTCTTCTCTGGGAACACCGGTTACTGTGTTTTGCTGAAGAGAACTCACTTCCAGCATTCAGTGAGCTTCCCTGGACATGACCTTTGCTCTCTGTTGGCTTGGCTGTTTGCCTCGGTATGAGGACCCCTCTGGCTGGGAAGACTTTGCCACTGTCTTTCTTAGCTCTCCCGAGTTTATCAGCCTGCCTTTCTTCAGCCCTGGTTCTACAAGGCAACGTGTCTTTCTGTAACTGCTCTGGAGTTCTTGTCTCACCTTCTCTCTGAGACTGACCTCTCAAACTCCTGGGCTGCACTTTAGTCCTAGCTCTCCAAGCCTGCCTGGAACTGCAGTCAGACTTCCTTTGGTTTCTGCTTTCCTCCTCAAACTCGAACTCCTGCTCCAGCCCTAATCCCGGCTCCAGCTTGAGCTCTCGGTCAATTTCCAGCTTCTGTCCTCGCTCAACTTCCTCCCTGCTCTGTGGGCTTTCCCACCTGTTTTTATCTCTCTGCTCATCAAACGTAGAATGTGAGTCTGGCTCCAGGTGAACCTGATTGGAACCCTGAATTCTTACTGCGTCACTAAAGCCATGAGGAAAATTTGTTTCCCTTTTCCCTGCCTCTCTGCATTGTGAATGCTGCAACTGCACATGTGGCTGCAAGGTAAGCTCTCCTTTTATATTACTCTCTAATATCTCAGGGTCTGTGCTATCTAACTCATGACAGGTAAGCTCTTCCTTTGCATTACTCTTTAATGTTTCAGGCTTAGTGCTGTCTAGCTCATGACAGTACATATGACCTAGATTGGCCACTGTTGGAAACAGAATACTAGGCTTGATGGACCTTGGTCTGACCCAGTATGGCATATCTTATGTTCTTTTGTTCTAACTAAGCATCCCATTAAGCCACTCCCAGTGGCATGGGACCTTAATGTTGTTTTAGGACAGCTTATGAAACCACCCTTTGAACCCTTAGCCGCTACTTCTCTGAAGTTTCTTACTTGGAAGGTCGCCTTCCTTATTGCCCTCACTTCAGCAAGGCACATCAGTGAGCTTCAAGCTTTGTTGGCTGATCCTCCTTATACATGTTTCCACCATGATAAGGTAGTCCTTAGGACTCATCCTCACTTCATGCCAAAGGTGGTCTCACCTTTTCACTTAAACCAGTCAGTGTACCTCCGTTTTCTTCCCTAGACCTCATTTTTCTAGGGTGGAGGTAACCCTTCATACTCTGGATTGCAAACGTGCTTTGGCCTTTTATCTTCAGAGAACTCGGTAGCACAGAAAAGCTTCCCAACTTTTCATCATTTTTGATTCCAGTCACTAGTCTACCAGTATCCAAGTGAACTCTCTCCAGATGGATAGCAGATTGTATCTGCTTTGCTTACGACACTGCAGGACTCTCTCTTGAGGGTCACGTCACTACACATAATGTTCGGGCAATGGCTGCCTCCATGGTGAATCTGTGCTCTGTGGGGATTGATGAGATATGTAAAGCAGCAACCTGGTCCTCTGTCCACACCTTTGCTGTTCACTATTTCCTGGACAAGGACTCCCACCAGGATGCCTTGTTTGGCCAAGCTGTTCTCCAGCATCTCTTTCAGACTTAGATCAACTCCTACCCCTCCGTCCTGGTTTTCGATACCAGACATCCCTGGAGGATATATGACCTACTATTTAGCCCTGTGTTCCACAACTCACTCTGAGGTTATCTCTCTGGCATCTCCAAGCTGGGGAGTCCCATATGTGAAGACTACATTCCTGCTTGTTCCTGGAGATAGCATAGTTACTCACTTGTAACAGATGATCTCCGGAAACAGCAGGAATTGAGTCTTTACAACCCACCCTCCTCCCCTAGGAGTTGTACTTTCCTCTTCTTCTCTCCTTTTATCTCAGCTACAAACTCAACTGAGGAGGGAGAGTTGGAAAGGTGGGAAGGCAGCTACGCAGGCGCAGTGGGATGCTCCCATAAGCTTTCCTATTGGATGTTGGGGAGCGTTCCTGCATGGGCTCCATCGGTACCGATGTCACCCATATGTGAAGACTCAATTCCTGCTGTTCCCAGAGATCACCTGTTACAGGTGAGTAACTGCGCTTTCTCTGAACTCTTCGATGTTTCAGGGTTCAGTCTTGAAGGGGCACAGGCAAGACAGTTGGTGATATCTATTAGGCACTTGACACACTCAAATTCACCCTTCTCAGTGAAAGAGTCCAGGCCAGAAATTGTGTTCTGAACCAAGGCAAGAGTCACTGATAAACAACTTCAACAACTGGCAATAACAATAAAAAAGTGAACTATAGTACAAATAGTTAACTCTATATGTAATTAAAAATGGTTCCAGGCAGATTACTTCTTTACCA
Organism: Ichthyophis bannanicus; assembly: GCA_033557465.1. Taxonomy (NCBI): domain Eukaryota; kingdom Metazoa; phylum Chordata; class Amphibia; order Gymnophiona; family Ichthyophiidae; genus Ichthyophis; species Ichthyophis bannanicus. The sequence continues at coordinate 1,000,510,108 of CM066034.1, read as the reverse complement.
TACTTGCGCCCAAGTTATTTCTATAACTCAAGGGAAGAGTGGCCTTGTGGTTGGTGCAAGTTACCTCAGGCCAGAAGGTCAGGGTTTCAAATCCCACTAGAGGACAGCAACCTTGGGCCAAAAGGACTGGGGTTTCTAGTCCCACAGGTGCTCCTTGTTGTCTTAGGCAAGCCACTTAACCCTCCATTGCCCATGTTCCCTGTAAAATTAGTTATCTTCAAGTTATAATGCCCTGTTCAATGTCATTTCAGTTCATTCAATGTAAACCACCTTGATATCATGAAAGGCAGTATATAAGAAATGTTAAATAAATATGTATTTGCCACTTATGCACTGTTAGTATTTAGCCTGGTTTTCATGAGAGTTAACCCTTCTCTCCTCTTTCTAATGCTTTGTCCCAGTGTACTTTTATCTGTGTGTGAGCCAGTCACAGTTCCCCGATATTTTGTTAGAGGTCACACATAGATCTGGTGCCACCAGGATAAGAAGGTTTTTTGGTTCCTTTTCTTCCTAAAAGCTGGTGGCTTCTGTGGATCAGGTCCCCGGAACGGCTCTGCATGGCTCTTTGCTCTGATCATCTAGAAAGCTTGGTTGCTGGTATGAATTCTGGAATCTCTTCACAGTAGAGCTGCTTCTCTTGTGAGACAGTGGAATCTGGCAGAGCTTGCAAAGTCATCAACCCTCTGTTCCCTTCTCTTCTGTTTGTGCTCTAAGCCTCTTGCACTCTTGCTATAGGCTTATCTCCTCTCTTAGGGGACTATGGGCGGGTGCCACAGAGACCAGCCCCTTAAGGACAGAGGCCTCATTCCTACATGGTGCAGTGGCTATTTGCCAAAAGACAAGAAGCTACCTGTAGTCAGTGGGCTTTTTCCTATAAAGGCAGTCGGCTGCTAGCTTAAAATGACTGGGAGCAAGAACCTCTCCTAATCTGGAAAAGTTTGTATCTTTCATCATACATCTTGCAATAATTAGTAGAGACAGTGGATGATGAAACTGCTCTTAACTGGACAAATTGAGTAATTCTTTTGTTAAGCTACAATACTGATAGCATTTTGGTCTCACTGATTTTCATTCCTGACATGGTTATTTTTTATTTGTGTTTCTTCATTTTAAAGTTACCTGACTGCGAGTGAGAGATATATATGCTTCAAATTCTCAAAAGAACACCTTGGAACAATCTATAAAGTGACACTTCGTTGGAATTATGTTGACTACAGAATACCTAGTACCTTCGGACCAGATTCTGTGACCGTTCGATATGGGAATGATAGCCATGAGTATGTATATCTCTCAATCTTTTTTTTGTTGTTGTTTTTTCATTTTTCATTAGCTAGAATACTGTCTTAATATTAGGTTTATATAAATAGAGGCCTTGCACCTCCGAGTCAGAGCCATGAACCATAGACCTGGGTCTGGGTATTTGCAAGTTTCATATGCAGGGGACTTTGTAAAATTATCCTCCACATTTTTAAGGCACACTAATGAACCAAATGCATATTGATTAATGCATATCCCTATTTTCATAATGCATGCACTAAATAACCACACCAGATACGTGGAAATCAAAAGATGCTGCTTTATTAAACATAAATTTGGAACACCAATGTGCATCTGAGCCATACAGTTTCTGCTGTTTTCTTCAGTTGCTGGACATATAACCAGCTAGGTAGTTTCATTTTTCACATAAACTGAATATGCTGTAGGCTTGACTTAGGGGAATGTTTACTAGATCGTGGTAGCCAGGAGCGCAGGATTTAGTGCAGGACTAGCATTTGTTTTGGGCTCACTGTAGTTGGGAGCACATGGTGAAAATGCATCTGCACTGAACATCCTGTGCTACCTGTATGAATAGGCAGGTTGGTTGTGGAGATAGGGCAGAAAGTGGGTGGAAACAGATGCGCATAGCTAGCTTGTCCATATTAGGGGCGCCCAGTAACCTTGCACCAGCCCTGCATGCAACAGAGACAGGGCAGTCTCAATACCACCATCTACAGCAGGGATGACAGTAGCTGAATCCTGTGCAGCAAAATCATAGCAGGGGGACGGGGTAAATTGCCCCTTTCATACTCCTGTTGAATACATGTGGCTTAGAACATAATTACATAAGATATGCCATACTGGGTCAGACCAAGGTCCATCAAGTCCAAAATCCTGTTTCCAACAGTAGCCAATCTAGGTCACAAGTACCTAGCGGTTTCCCAAAAAGACACACAGGTTTCATAATGCTTGTATTGGGGCAAGCAGTGGATTTTGCAGGTCCTCTTTAATGACGGTTTATGGACCTTTCCTCCAGGAACTTGTCCAAACCATTTTTAAACCCAGCTACACTAATAGCTTTTACTACTTCCTCCGGTAATGAATTCCAGAGTTTGATTACATGTTGAGTGAAAAAATATTTTCTCTTATTAATCTCAAATAGATTACCCTGTAGCTTCATTGCATGTCCCCTAGTCTTTATATTTTGATGGCATAAACAATTGATCTACGTTCCACTCCATTCATTAATTTATAGACCCCTATCATATTTCCCCTCAGCTGTCTCTTTTCCAGGTTGAAGAGTCCTATTAGGACCTTTTAAGCCTCTCCTCATAAGGATATCTTCCATCGTCTTTACCATTTTGGTGGCTATTCTCTGTACCTTGTCTAATTCTGCAATATCCTTTTTAAGATATGGTGACCAGAATTGCACACAATATTCAAGGTGCAGTCACACCATGGAACAATACAGAGGCATCATAATATCCTTATTATTTATTTATTTATTTTATTTTATTAACATTTTTATACCACAATTTCCTGCAGATCAATTGCGGTTTACAATGAACAATATGAACAGTACAGGGAAGTACAATTCAGTTTACATGGAACAGTATCAACTATTTTTTGTTTTATTCTCCATTCCTTTCCTTATGATTCCTGGCATTCACTTTGCCTTCTTGGCCGCTGCTGCACACTGAGTGGAGGGTTTCAACGTGATAACGTTTCAACATGTTCTCCAAAAAAGTATCAAGACACTACTGTTTACAGAGCACTATGAGACACATAAAACAGACTTACGCACATACCCAACTTAAGTGTACCACTCACTCGTCTCTTCCAATGTAACTGCCCTCTCCTCCAAATGTTAATAGTCACTGAATGTTAGTTAATGCAACTATTTACACTGTAGACTAAACTAGTTACACTATACATAGTTAATTACTGTTTTGATGTACATAGTTAATCCTGTTATGATGTAATTGTTTAAGTTATGTTACTTGTAAACGGCTGTGATTGACTGATACAGTGATAAGAAAAAAACTTTTAAATAAATAAATAAAATAAAAATAAGCAGGAAGTCATTCCTCACATACCCAAACACAAACGCACTACCGAGACAGCTCATCAGTTAACACAACCAGGACAAGGGTTGTTCAAGGCAAACCTCTATCCACATGAACGCGAAGACTCCCTGTATATACCTAATCTGTACATAGTTCATTTTTAAAATTTTTAAACTCTTAAATTACTGTTCCTAACCAGAAATCAAGCTTTTTCTGTAAAAGGTTTCTTCCTGTTCTATGTAACTTGTTCTTGGGTTCCTTGTAAACCGTTCCTGATCTCTGGAAGGGGTGGTATAGAAATGTAACAAATAAATAAAATAAAAATAAATAAAATATGGGTGACATCAGCAGCAATGGAGATCTCACAGTAACCTTTGGGAGATATACCACACATACGTGGTCCCCTGCCCGCCTAAGGGTGCCATCTTGCATCAGTCTCCTTTTATCCATGGAGCCCACTGGACATGTGTCTGTTCCCCCCCGGAAAAAGTAGATTTTTTTTTCTCTAGTTTTCGTCTTGCTTTCTCTGGTCGCGTACAGGATCCTTCCTGTCTCCTGATTCCACTGCTTCTTGTATCGCATATTTTTTGGGTTTCTTTTTCCTTTTCCCCTTCGGGGTCTTTTTCTCCGGGTCATGGGTTTTCACATCCTTTCTGGCTGTGCCTAGAGAGTTAGACTTGGCAGGGGCTGTGGTCTTAGTCAGTGGCTTCAAACCATGCGACCATGGCGCTCACAATATGTCATGCATGGTCCCACATGATTGTTGCCTTCAGTGCCTTGGGCTGGATCATGATACCTTGGAGTGTGGTCTCTGCCAACAGAAGACCCCCAAGGCCCTCCAGGGCCAAAAGCAGCAGTATGAGTTATTTCTTTTTTTTTTTTTTTTAAACTTTTATTTTCATTTTACAACAAGCAAAAAGAAACAACACACCAAAGGAAACAAATACAAGCATACAATAAGGAAAAGCAACCCCAATTACCCCCCACCCCTATGCTTCTTCTCTAAGCTGATAAGTATCATCATATAAGCGCTTACAAACAACAGTAATTGTACATCAAAACAAACAGAAATAGTATCTGCGATACAGAATGATCATGTGACAGAGATTTACACAGATTTAAACAGTCAGATGAGAGCATTTAGCAGTTTGAACATAGTCGTTGAGCATCTTCCATTTAGACAAGTGGTGGGGGGTCTGAGCGGAAGAAGCTAACATACGAGGTATTTGCTCATATTTACTGTAGAGACAGACATGATTCCACCATTCATTGGGGCTCAGAAGGGAGCTATTTTTCCAGTATTTCGTGATTAGGGAAATAGCTATGCCCAGCATAAAGTCTAAAAGGAAGTAAGCCGATTTGGGAAGAGAGGGGATCCCCGCAGCTGAGCGGAGTCCCACTATCTTCCAAGAGAGGGGCTCTTGAAAGTGCAAAATAGATTGAATACGACCCCAGACCCGACTCCAGTAATACTGTAATGCGGGGCATTCATACATAACATGAATTAGTGAACCAATGGCCGCATGGCATGTCCAGCATCTATTGCTCTGGGTGGCGTTCCATTTGGCTAACCTGTCAGGAGTATAGAAACAACGGTGGGCTAGAAAGAAAAGTGTCTTGAGTGAGTGAGGCGGATCGAGAGACCCGTGTCACCTTGCTCCAGACTAGGCTCCATTGCTCCGGGGTCAAAGTTACATGCATTTCCCGCTCCCAGGATTTCTGTACTGTAGGAGTGCCTCTATTTACAGTATTACATAAAGTTTTGTAAAAGTTAGATGCCACACCCGATGAGCTCCCGATAGATCGGATAATCTCCGACAATCCTTGGGTATGGATTTCCGATGGCGGGAGCACCTTAGCACTCCGAAGACAATGCTGAAGTTGCACCAACTGAAAGTAGTGTTTCGCTGGGAGACCAAATTCAATTTGTAATTCGCTAAAAGTTTTCCAGCGTCCATCATAGAACAGCTGGTTAGGGGTCCAAATGCCCCTAGTGTACCAGGGGCTCCACGCCATCGGTTTATTTTGTATTTGAAATCGAGCATTGTGCCAAAGCGGGAGTCTATCTAGCGGACAAAGTCGGGAGTCTAGAGATTGCGCAAGGATATTAAAGGCACCTAAAGTGTCTAAGAGCATTGGTGGATAGTGGGAGTCTGATGGGAGAGTCATACCAGGGAGATAAGTAAGAGAAATTGGTTTGCAAAGGTCCTCCTCTATATCTAGCCACACTGGTCTACTCGGTGTTAGGTCTTCCAGCCAACGAGCACCTTGTTTGAGAAGAAAAGAGTGGTGGTATTTCAGGAAATCAGGGAATCTGACACCACCATTTTCTTTATCTGCTTGTAACTTATGTTTCGCTATCCTAGGTGTCTTGTTTTGCCATAAGTATCTAGTCAGAAGACCCTCTAAATCTTTATATGTACGTCGAGGTAGGAGACATGGCAGCATTTCTAAAATGTAGTTCACTTTGGGAACAATCATCATTTTAATGGTTTCTAGGCGGCCCCACCAAGTAAGTGTTAAAGGAGTCCAGCGTTGAGTAAGCGCCCGGACCTTAGAGGTTAAGTCTTTAGCATTAAAGGTGATGGTGTCTTCCAAAGGAGAGCAGTAGTGCACCCCAAGGTATTTGACCATGCGAGGTTGCCATAAAAAGGGAAAGGATTGCATATCTGCCTGATGGATCAGAGGATTTAATGGAAAGGCTACCGATTTGGTCCAATTTATCTTATAGCCCGATAGTTGTGAATATTTACCAATTTGCTCTAGGATAGCCGGCACCGAGTCTAGGGAGACAAAGAGCATAAGGTCATCAGCATATGCTGAAATTTTGATTTCCCTATGAGAGAAGGGGACTCCATGAATATCCTTGGATTGCCGGATTAGTAAAGCTAAGGGTTCGAGTGCGAGATCGAAAAGAAGTGGAGACAGTGGGCATCCCTGACGAGTACCGCGTTGCAGGGGAAATGGCTGAGACTTTAAAGCATTAGCACAGATACTAGCTGTAGGCTGTGCATACATGGTTTGGAGACAACGGAGAAAGCCTTCTCCGAATCCGTACCAGCGGAGAGTTGCAAACAAGAAGGGCCATTCTAAGCGGTCGAAGGCCTTCTCAGCATCAAGTGAGAGGCCAACAAATGGTCGATCAAGATTAACTGCGGCAGTCAGTACATGACATAGGGTCCTAGCATTATCAGCAGTTGATCTACCGGGAATGAAACCGCATTGATCTGGGTGTATTAAAGTAGACATCTTGTCAGAGAGCCGGGTGGAGAGAATGGTGGCAAATATTTTATAGTCTGCGTTTAGTAGGGAAATTGGACGATAATTAGCTGTTAGTTGCGGATCTCTCCCCTCTTTCTCAAAAACTACTACATTTGCCATTGAGAAGGATCCTGAAGGAGATCCCTCCTCGGCCAGAGCAGAAAAATAAAGTTTCAAAAACGGAGCTAAGTCAGCGTTAAAAGTTTTGTAGAATTCAGCTGGGAGACCGTCCGGGCCTGCGGCTCGACCTGTGGCACATCTCTTGAGTGCAGATTGAATTTCTGATAAAGTGAATGGTTTGTCCATGGCCTCTCGATCTTCGTCAGATAGGGTCGGCCGTTGTACCCCTGATAGTAATCGTTCAAATGCTTCTGGCTCGAAGTCACATTCAGATTGATAAAGCCGAGTATAAAAATCACGAAAGAGTTCTAATATTTCTGTATCTTTAGTGACCAAGCTCCCCCCCGACGGATTGCGGAGAGTGGTAACACGCTTGGCTTCTTTTTGACCTTTCAGGGCATTGGCTAACAATTTGCCAGCACGGTTATTTTCCCGATAGTACATCCCTTGTTGTGATTCAATATTTTTAGCAGCAGTGGTATATAAAAGCTGATTGTATTGAAAACGAAGGCGTTGTAAGCGAAGTAAAATACATGGGTCAGTACGGGACGTGAGGAGACGCTCTCCAGCTTGTATCTGTTGTTCTAGGATCAGTAAATGTTGCTTTCTTTGTTTCCCCTGTCGAATTTGATAGCTAGTTATAGTTGCACGGATAGACGCCTTGAAACCCTCCCACCAAGCCCAGCTCGCAGTGTCATGGGGTGAATTAAAATGAAAGTAGTCTTGGATAGCGGCCTTTATGTCAACCTGAAAATCTTTTTGGTCTAGTAGGGATCTATCAAAAAACCAAGCACGGGGATGTTCACCTTGCGTAGTGACATGTAATGAGAAAGATATGGCAGCATGATCTGAAATATGGAGAGGGTGAATCCTAGCCGTGTCCACTTGGGAGATCAGTGCTTTGGAGATAAGAAAAAAATCTATTCTAGATTGTGAGTGATGGGGGGCTGAGAAAAAGGTGAACTCTAAGTCGGAGGGGTGAAGCAGCCTCCATATATCTACTAACGCAAGATCTTTCATCAGAGCTGTAAGGGTATCAAGACTCTTGGGTGGACCACTCGTTCTAGGCGGCAGTCTATCTATCAAAGGATCAAGTACTTGGTTAAAATCGCCGCCAAGTATTAATGGAGTATTGGCAGAGGCCTGTGCCAACTGCGTAATACTGGCATAGTAAGCAGGGTTATCCACATTCGGAGCATAAATACAAATACACGTGAATTCACTATCTCCAACCTTAAGGTGTGCACGAGCCCATCTACCCTCCTTATCAGAGCTAGTATCCAGTACAGTAGCTTGCAAAGACTTCTTAACCAAGATGGCTACCCCACACCGTTTAGAAACGGCGGGAGAGTAGGCAGCCACCATGTAAGGCTTAGCATTAAGTTTCAGTGTTTCAGCGGAGTTTAAATGCGTTTCCTGAAGAAACACTAAATCAGCATGCTCATGATTAAGATAACTAAGGATTTTCTTTCTTTTGATTGGACTATTGATGCCTTTTACATTCAGTGATAAGATCTTACATAAGGCCATTCAGAAGGGTTAAAAATTCTGAAAAAGAACATGATAACGCACATAATTTCACAATGTCCCTCATATTAACTGTATATGGCTGTACACATGACATAATAGAAAATAAGCTAATGAAAAACAATGAAGCGCCCCATATAAAAAAATAAGCACCGAAGTGCGTTAGAGAAGAAGCAGAACCCCAGAAATTACTGGCGACCATATGTCTGCGGGGAGAAACCCCAGAGAAGGCCTAAATTGAAACATATAACCTGTATAGCTGTGCGTGTACCGAATCCAACCGAGGTGCACATCATGGAGGGATAGGAGACCAAGAAAGTTATATATAGAAAGAAAGAAAAGTCCAGGCAGTCTCTGTTCCAGGCTGTGATCACCGCGTCGGGCCATTCAAAATGGCGGGCAGGTCCGGCGGATTACAGATCCAAGTTGTTGGATTAGCGCATCTGGTCTGCTTCTTTGGAATCTAAAAATGTTGCTAGTAGATCAGGATCTTCGAATGTTCTAGTTTGGTTATGGAGAGTTACTCTGAGCTTCGCTGGATACAATAGGCCAAAGCGAGCCTGTAGCTGTTGAAGTCTAGGGCGAAAAGCAAGGAGTCTCTTCCGACGGTCAACTGTGGGCTTTGCCAAGTCAGGGAAGAAGGAGACTTTATGACTTTCAAACTCCAGATGATGATTCGCCCGGGCAGCATTTAGAATTTGCTCAACTTGCTGATATCTCAGTAATCGAAAGATGATAGGCCGGGGGGTCGTCCGATTGAGCGCCATGTTGGTAGGAACACGATGTGCTCGGTCAATTTCCAGATCTCTGTGAAAAGTGATCTTCAGCAAGGAGGGAAGAGTTTTGACCAGGAATTCTCTTATATCTCCTGCTTCCGCCCCCTCCGGTACTCCAATGAGCCTTACATTGTTGCGACGGGCTCGATTATTGCTATCCTCTAACTCCTTTTGAAGATTCTGTATCTGACGCTCAGCCTTGTCCAGTTTCACCAAGCGCACCGCGTGCGAGTCGAGGACCCCCGCCATGTCGTCCTGCCGTAGTGAAAGACCTTCAAGCCGGCCCTGAAGCATACCGAAGTCTTCTCGCATGGCTCGGAGCGCTTCTCCGTTGGACTGTACCAGTTCCTTCACACCGCGTATTTCCTCCAAGATCTCCTGTTGCATTTCGGGGTTTTCCCGAAGTGGAACCATCTTTTGTGGGGAAGACAACTCTGTTTTGGAGCGTTTTCCGTGTGAAGAAGAGGGAGACCCGAAGTCTAAGCGCGCTGGTTTGTGGGCCGCCATCCCCCCCGAGGTACCCCGGTAAGTTCGGAGCAAAATATTAAGTTTATGTAGGTATTAAGTCAGGATTCTGAGTAGGCCTCTCGGGAGCTTCAGCGCGAAGCGTCTAACCCGCTGGACATCAGGCTCCGCCCCAGTATGAGTTATTTCTTCACAAGACCAACTCAGCCCTGGAGTCATCAGCGGGGTCAACACCCTCGAGGACTGCCACAGAGGCTTCCAACTCACACAGCAACCGCACTTCCTTGGAGCCTTGAAGATACACAGCACTGAGCCAGGGTTTTCTCAAGGAGGGACACCCATTAAAGAGCCTGACATTGTCATTGTCCTCCTTGGGTGATGAGTATGGCACCATGGGGAAATCCCATGGCACCTGGCCTTAGAACCTTCAACGCGAGGCTAAGGGTGATGGTTGAGAGTGGCCCATAAAGCTGCCCTGGCAGGACAAAAATGCCATCAGGGTTCATGGATTGGTCTCTGTCTCCCAAGGCCATCTTCATTGAGGAAAACCCCTCGATGGCGCTGGCATCAGGCCTGAGGCCTTCGGTACCCAAACCGGGGCTGTGGAGCCATTGGGCATCAAAGCCAGGATGGGGGCCTTAGAACACAGTCTATCTGCCTTGATGGCCCAACAGCAGGCTCTGATGCCCTGTTCCCCCAGGTCATTTGCACTTCCACTGTGAGTTCTTTCCCAAAGTTGGAGCTAATCCTTGAGTGCCACTGGCCTCAAGACGCTCCTCGAGCCTGGGCCCGGTCCACAGTCCCAGTCGGGGTGGAGGACTCCCCTGCACAGCATGCCCAACTCGGGGTACAGGGGCATCGACCCCCAGGCCATCATGGCAGGTGTGCCAGCCTGAGGTCTAGGGAACCTTTGCGGTCTCCTCAGACTCCAGGTCAGACTGGGAGATCAATGACGATGAGTCCCTGGACACCCAGCTTCACAGAGATGTGCCATCAGACTACTTCCCTACAGAGACCCGATGCTGGTCCACACCAGAGGACTTGGCTTCTTTAATTTCATGAGGGATATGGTGAAGGCCCTTGCTTTCACCACCAAGTCCGAGGAGAAGCCTCGGGCAGAGTACCTCAAGATCCTCCAGTATGAGGGTCCTCTCAAAGAGGCCCTCACAGTGCCAGTTCCCCCAGTCCTGGAATGGCTGCTCTTCCACATGTGGGGACTCCAGCCTCGGTTCCCGTCATGAGCAGGCGGCTGGACTCGATGTACCATGTCTGCCAGAGCCCTGGCTTCCAAAAAGCTCAACTGCCCCTCAACTCCATGGTGGTGAAGTCAGCCATGCGGAGGCCCAAGAGACAGAAGACACACTCCTTGGTGCCCCCAGGTAAGGAGGCCTGCACCATAGACGCCCTGGGCAGGAAATGCTTCCAGTACTCGATGCTCATCAGCTGGATCTAGGCTTGCTAGCTGTACATGGGCATGTACTTGTAGGACACAGTGAAAGAACTTGCCAGGTTCACGGCTGGTCTTTCCGAGGAACCTCTTCAGTGGTTCTGGATCCTGGTCTCCACAGTCAAGGAGTGCTCCAAGTTTATGACTCAGGCAGCCTATGATGGCTTCTAGTCAGTGGCTAGAGTAGCAGTGGTGGGCATTAGTGCTTGCTGCCATGCCTGGCTACAGTCTTCTGACCTGGAGCAATAGATGCAGGACAAGTTGGTCATTGTCCCATGCTGGGGAGAGAACCTCTTCAGCAAACCCATGATGGAAAAGGCCAATGAGCTGGAGTCCGAATTCATGACCAGGACCAGGCTCTCCAAGATCACTGATCCTTCCCGAAGGAAGGCTTCGGATTAAAAGCTCCTATACCCGAAGAAGAGGAAGGCTTATGGAAACTACCCTCAGCACTCGGCCTTTCCAGCTCCCCAACATGGCCAACAGGCCAAGGGACAAGGGCATGACTCTCATAAGCCTAAGCCCCCAAGCCCCAACCTGCTCCTGAGATGCAGCCTGGGGGGGATTTGATTCCTGGAGCATAGCCTCCCTTCTCTCTGAAGGGCCTGTCCCACAGCACATCAGGGGATGTCTGGTGGTTTTTGCCAACTGCTGGCCTGCCATCACCACCAACGGGTGGGCCTTGCAGGTGGTGAAGGAGGGGTCCCTCCTCCACCTTGAACAGATGCCACCATCATTCTTTCCAGGAAAGCTCCCGATGCATCCTCTTCACCGGGACCTGCTTCAGCAGGAACTTGCAAACCTCTTGGCAGACGGGGCAGTGAAACCAGTCCCTCTCAAACTCAGATGCAAGGGGTTCTACTCCCACAACTTCCTGTGCACAAATGGATTGGGGGGGGGGGTTTGGCCTATCCTAGACCTGTGAGACTGCAACAGGTTCCTGGTGAGGGAGAAATTCAAGATGCTCTCCCTTGGAACATTGTTGCCATACCTCCAGCAGAGAGACTGGCTATGCTCCTTGGATCTAAAGGATGCCTCTACACACATCCTGATCCATCCCCTTCACAGGCAGTACCTCCGCTTCATGGTGGAAGGCTGCCACTATCAGTACAGGGACCTACCCTTTAGCTTGGCCTCCACCCCAAGGTATTCACCATGTGCTTGGCAGTGGTCACCACCTTCCTGCATCTCCAAGGGATGTTTGTCTACCCATACCTGAGTGGAGGAGTGGCCTAGTGGTTGTGGCAAGGTACTTCAGGCCGGAAGGTCGGGGGTTCAAATCCCACTAGAGGACAGCAACCTTGGGCCGGAAGGACTGGGGTTTCTAGTCCCACAGGTGCTCCTTGTGGTCTTGGGCAAGCCACTTAACCCTCCATAGCCCATGTTCCCTGTAAAATAGTTATCTCCAAGTTATAATGCCCTGTTCAATGTAGTTTCAGTTTGTTCAATGTAAACCGCACTGATGCAGAATAGCGCGGTATATAAGAGAATATAATAAATACCTGGATGACTGGCTCATAAACAGCTGCATTTCTGAAGAGATCTACCAGGCAATGGCCCACACCATCCTCATTCTGGAGCACCTGGGGTTCATCATAAACTACCCAAAGTCCCCTCTCCAGCCAATGCAATATGTGGAGTTCTTAGAGGCTACACTGGACATCATCCAGGCCAAGGCCTTCCTTCCTCTGGAGAGGGCCCAGCACCTCCAAGCACTAGCAGGGCACATTCAAGGTCAGCCCTCGTCCTCTGCCTGCTTCATGCTTTGCCTTTTGGGCCACATGGCATCCACGGTGCATGTCACCCTGGATGCCCATCTGCACATATGGCTGGCCCAGTGGACCCTGACCTCCCAGTGGTCGTAAACTATGGGATGCCTATGGGACAGATTTATCATGACCTGCTCTCTGGCCAACTCCCCCGGCTGGTGGAAGAAGCTCCAGCACTTGCAGACCAGGATGCCCTTCCTGGCCCTCATCTCTCAGAGATTCATAATTACGGATGCCTCCAAGCTGGGCTGGAGAGCCCATTGCAACAAGCCCTGCACTCAGGGCAGCTAGTGGCATGAGAAGAGCCTTCAACAGATCAACCTCCTGGAGCTCAGGTCAATAGCGCTTGCACGCTGGGCTTTCCACCACCTCCTTCCTAATCCACACTGACAAACCAGGTGGCAATGTTCTACATCAACAAGCAGGGAGGGATGGGGTCATCCCTCCTATGTCAAGAGGTGATGAGCCTCTGCTCCTTCGCCAGCAGCAGCAGGATTCTCCTACGGGCAGTCTACCTACCGAGCCAGAAAAATATCCTGGAGGACCTGCTCGGTCGAGTCCTCCAACCACACAAGTGGTGGCTGGACCCAAGGGTGGCCAGGCAGCTGTTCCATCTCCGGGGGCTCCCAAAGATGGACCTCTTTGCCAGCCCAACCAGTGGTCAACTGGCCCACCTTTGCTTCAGGCAGCCACAGCCCTCGTGGGTGGCAGTGCATGTAATCCCCAACTGGTGGACAGAAGGCATATTTTACACCTTCCTGCCAACACCACTAGTCGCCAAGACTCTGTTCAAAGATCAGCTTGACAGGGCCACACTGATACTGGTAGTCCTTTGGTGGCCCGGCAACCGTGGTTTCCACTTCTCCTTCACCTGTCCCAGGCGCCCCCAGTCCCTCTGGGGTGCAACCCTGACCTGCTCTCACAAGAGTATGGCTCCTTCCTTACACCCTAACTTGAAGGACTACAAAAGAGGACTGCTACTTCTGGAGAGAGATCTGAAATTGTAAATATTTACTTCTCGGAATTTTTCTAAATCTTGGGAAAAGGGAATTCTTTAGATAAAAGCTGATTATTCTGTGAACCCAGTGTATTTGTTAAATCAGTCAGGGCCTAGTAGCAGCAAAAAGCTTTCAGTTTAAATTTAAAACACAGCAGAGAGCCTTCTGGTTAAATTTAGACCCCAAGACTCCCTCTATCCCCTGGAAATTGGTCACAGATTACCTTAGAAACTCAGGACAGGGTACTGTGTAGCAGCAAGCTTTTCATAGGTCTTCTTTCCGTCCCCAAATCCCACCCACCCCTGGGATAATCATAGCTTTATTGTTGCTTAAACCTCTTAAAGGAAAGGAGGTGCCATATTCACTCTCAGGTGTAGCTGTGTATCCTCATCAAGCATACATTAAGGACCTGAGATGAATTAAGCTTCAGGTAAATAAAGTACATTAAACGTATTAGGTATAGTTTTATTAGTATAAGTATCCCCAGCAACCCTTAGCAAGTAAGGAACTTAAATATCTAAACACAACCTTAAAACTAAGATGCAGACAGCAGTCGAGCAGCGAGATGGGGGCTTTCCAGTCTTTTGCATTGAATGTCACATGTATGATTTTCTCCCAGTTGGTGAGGGGTCTTACGTGTGCACTAGGTGCAAGGAGCTCTTTGTCTCAGGGAACAAGTCCGATCTCTGGAGGCTAGAGTAGCAGACTTGGAGGAAATAAGGAAGACAATGAGGTACATAGATGAGACCTACAGGGATATAGTCCTGAAGTCCCACCTCTGTCTGGCAGCATCCCTGTTGCCATGGAGGAGAGAGGTTATGTGACAGGACAGCATCACCCTGGTGTGGAAGGAAGTGATCTTGTAGCTAGGACCTCTCATCCAGGTGATGTAAAACCCTCTTGCACCGAGGAAGTTTCTCCAGGGCCATGTGCCCAGAAGGGAAGGGTTGGTGATTTGATCATTAGGCATGTAGATAACTGGGTGGCTGGTGGGCATGAGGATTGCCTGGTAACATGCCTGCCTGGGGTGAAGGTAGCGGACCTCACACGCCACCTAGACAAGGTCTTAGACAGTGCTGGGGAGGAATCTGCTGTCTTGGTACATGTCAGTACCAATGTCATAGGAACATGTGGTAGGGAGGTTCTGGAGGCTAAATTTAGGCTTTTAGGTAGGAAGTTGAAATCCAGAACTTCCAGGGTAAAGTTCTTCGAAATGCTTCCCATTCCACATGCAGGACCCAAAAGGCAGGCAGAGCTCTGGAGTCTCAATGTGTGGATGAGACGATGGTGCAAGGATGAGGGTTTTGGATTTTTAGGCACTAAGAAACATTCTGTGGAAAGGAGGGGCTCTTCTGAAGGGATGGGTTTTACCTTAACCGGGATGGAACCAGGCTGCTGGCATTAACATTTAAAAAGGAGATAGAGCAGCTTTTAAACTAGATAATAGGGAAAAGCCGACAGTCGCCCAAAAGCGCATGGTTCAGAACAATGTACCCTTGAAGGATACTACCAAAAGAATGAAGTTAGGGCACATCAGAAGAGAGGTTCTAATAAAGACAAAAATAGCCCAAATGCCGTTGAGTATGGAGCAGACAGAGCTTAATGATTCCAAATTACCCCTGTCTACCGATAGCCAGATTAATATGAATAGAATACAGTCTCAAATGCTTGTATGCAAATGCAAGAAGTCTAAAAAATAACATGGGAGAGTTAGAATATGTAGCACTAAATGAGATGTTAGATATGATTGGTAACTCAGAGACATGGTGGAAGGAGGACAACTAGTGGGACACTGTGATACCTGGGTACAAATTATTTTGCAGTGATAGAAGTGATCAAATTGGTGGTGGGGTTGCGTTCTATGTTAGAGAGGACATTGAGGCACAAAGGATTACATTTTTGCAGGAAACAAAATTCACTGTAGAATCTCTATGAATTGAAATTCCATGTAAAAAGGGGAAGGCAATAGCAGTGGGGGTGTATTATCGACCGCCTGGCCAGAATGAATAAATGGATGATGAAATGCACAAAAAAATCAGGGAAGCTAACAAACGTTCTAGCACAGTAATTATAAATGATGATTTCAATTACCCCAGTACTGACTGGGTCAGTGTCACAGCAGGACATGCTAGGGAGCAAAGGTTTCTAGATGAAATAAATAACTGCTTCTTGGAGCAGCTGGTTCATGAACCAACCAGAGGGGAAGCCATTTTGGTGCAAAAGATAAGGGTGTTGGGGCCACTTGGCAATAGTGATTGGAGCATGATCACATTTGATTTATTTATTTATTTATTTAATGGTATTTATATACCGCCTTATCATTCAATCAAAGCGGTTTGCACGGCAAACAATCAAGGGGACAAGGGTTTTCATGCAGTGTAATGTGTGGCGTGTGTGTGTTGGCGGGGAAGAGATTAGGGTTGGATTAGATACATAGTGCGCTATAATACATCATGAGCTATTATACAGTCTTATGTACAGTCCCTGGGTGGTGGGGGGGGGAGGAGGGCAGATAATCTGAATTGGATGTTGGTTCAGGGGGTATGTCCATAGTATTAATGGAGGAGGGATGGTAAGGAAATTCACAGTGCTACCTTTTAACTTTTGAAAGGGAGACTATGATAAAATGAGGAAAACAGTTCAAAAAACTAAAAGGAACAGTTGCAAAGGTTAAAGACTTACATCAAGCTTGGGTGTTGTTTAAAAATACTATATTGGAAGCCCAGACCAGCTGTATTCCACGCTTTAAGAAAAGTGGAAGGAAGTCCAAAAAACAGCCAACATGGTTTAAAGGTGAGGTCAGAGAGGCTGTTTTTGCCAAAAAAAAAAAAACATCTTTCAGGAAATGGAAAAAAGAGCCAAATGTCGAAAACTGCAAACAGCACAAGCACTAGCAAGTTAAATGCAAGGCATTGATAAGGCAGGCAAAGAGAGAATTTGAGAAGAATCTTGCTGTGGAAGCAAAAATGCATAATAAAGACTTTTTCAGGTACATTTGTAGCAAAAGACCTGTAAGAGAGTCAGTTGGACCATTAGATGATAGAGGGTTAAAAAAGGCACTAAGAGGGGACAAGGCCATAGCAGACAGACTGAATGAATTCTTTGCTTCGGTCTTTACTGAGGAAGATGTAGGGATGTTACCCATGACTGAAGTGATATTTAAAGGTGATACAGCAGAAAAATTGTAAGAAATATCGATATACCAGGAAGATGTATTACAACTATTTGATAAACTGAAGAGTAGCAAATCACCTGGACCAGATGGTGTACATCCAAGAGTGTTAAAGGACCGAAATATGAGATTGCAGACCTACTATTAGTAATCTGTGAACTGTCATTAAAATCATCTGTAATACCTGAAGATAGGAGAATGGCCAATGTAATGCCAGTTTTTAAAAAGGGTTCCAGGGGTGATCTAGGAAACTAAAGACCGGTGAGCCTGATGTCAGTACTGGGAAAAATGGTAGAAACCATAATAAAGAACAAAATTACTGAACATGTAGATAGTCATGGCTTAATGGGAGACAGCCAACATGGCTTTAGACAAGGAAGATCTTGTCTTACTAATCTGTTATGGTTTTTTGAAGGTGTGAACAAACAGATAGACAAAGGTGAGTCGGTTGATATAGTGAATCTGGCCTTTCAGAAATCCTTTGACAAGGTCCCTCATCAGAGACTTTTGTCAAAACTAAAAAGTCGTGGGATAGGAGGCAGTGTACTATTGTGGATCAGGAAATGGTTAAAAGATAGACAGCAGAGGATAGTGCTACATTGCCAATTTTCCCAATGGAGAAGGTGAATAGTGGAGTACCCCAGGGATTTGTGCTCGGTCCGCTGCTTTTTGACATACTCATAAATGACATGGAAAAGGGAATAATGAGTGAGGATTCAAATTTGCAGATGACACAAAACTATTTAAAGTTGTTAAAACCCATGAGGATTGTGGAAAATTCTAAGATGATCTTGATAAATTGGAAGACTGGGCATCCAAATAGCAGATGAAATTTAATGCGGACAAGTGCAAAGTTATGCACCTAGGAAAGAAAAACCCAAACTATGGTTACATGATGTAAGGTTCTACATTAGGAACCACCACCCAGGAAAAAGATTTAGGCTCGTAGATAATAAGTTAAAACCCTCCGCCCAGTGTGCAGCGGAAGTCAAGAGAGGTAATAGAATACAAGGTATCATAAGGAAAGGAATGGAAAATAAAACAAAGGATATTATAATGCCTCTGTTTCATTCCATGGTGCGATCACACCTTGAATATTGTGTGTAATTCTTGTCGCTGTATATTAAAAAGGATATAGTGTTATTAGAAAAGGTCCAGAGAAGAGCCACCAAAATGGTAAAGGGAATGGAAGGATACCCCTATAAAAAGAGGCTACTATAAATTAATGAATGGAGTGGAATGGGTAAATGTAGATCAATTGTTTACATCATCAGAATATAGAAACACTAGGGGGCATGCATTGAAGCTACAAGGTAAATTATTTAAGACCAATAAGAGAAAATATTTTTTTCACTCAACTCTGTAATGCCTCTGTAATCAAACTCTGGAATTTGTTACCGGAGTATGTAGTAAAAGCTGTTAGTGTAGCAGGGTTTAAAAAAGGTTTGGACAAGTTCCTGGAGGAAAGGTCCATAAAATGTTATTAAAAGGGATCCAGGATATCACTGCTTGACTCAATATAAGCATTGTGGAACCTGTGTCTTTTGGGGAAACTGCTAGGTACTTATGACCTAGATTGGTCACTGTTGGAAACAGGATACTGGGCTTGATGGACGGTCTGACCCAGTATGGCACATCTTATGTTCTTATGTTCTTATAGGTCTCTATCTCTGACAACCTGGTTACTGAAAGGGTAGCCTTGACCCATCACTATCTCTCCAGCGAGGTGGTAGTAGTCCTTTTGGCTTCACACAAACCTTCCACCTACTGGGCCTATGCCTTCAAGTAGCTCGATTTGGTGAACAGAGAGGAGGATTAACCCCTTCTCTTGCTCAATCCAGCTGGTCCTCCAATTTTTACTCCACCTGTCCCAGGTGGGGCTGAAGTCCATCTCCTTCAGAGTTCATCTCTGCATGCTTTCAGCACACCATCATCTTGTCGAGGACAAGCCCCTTTCTGCTCAGCGCCTCGTAACTCGATTCTTGAGGGGCTTACTACTTTCTAAGCCACCCATCTGCCCCCCGGCGGCAGAGTGGCACCTCAACGTTTTCTTTCAAAACTCATTGCACCACCATTTGAACCTCTCGACTCAATCCACCTTGGGTATCTCTTGAAAGGTGGCCTTCCTAGTGGCGCTCACATCAGCTCACAGGGTCAGCAAGCTCCAGACCCTGGTGCCCTGGTGGCTCACCCACATTACACAAGATTCTAGAAAAACAGGGTCGTGTTTCACATGCACCCCATGTTTCTTACAAAGGGGATGTCTCTATTCCATCTCAACCAGGAGGCAGTGCTTCCCACATTCTTACCGCGCCCACACAATCAGGGCGTAGGCCAGTCTCCACACTCTGGTCTGTGAGCAATCCCTGTCCTTCTTCTTGGAGTGTACTCAGGCCCGCTACCGCTCTTCACAGCTCTTCATCTTCTACAACCTATGTCGGCTGGGGACAGGCAGTACTCCATCATCTGTTTGGGGTATAAGGCAACTACTGCCCTCTAGCCCTTCGGTGTGTTCAGTCTACCAGAGAACTGGTTCCTCGCTTGACACTTGAGCCTCTCGAGGGTCTGTGGTCTCTCAACTCAGTTGCTTCTTCTCACAGCTTACCTTTCATGGTCACCCGTGGCCTTTTACAGGTTTTTTCAGTAGCCTGTGGCTGGAGAGTTCCATATGTGAGGACTGAATTCCTGCTTGTTGCAAAATAAAGTGCAGTTACTCACCTGTAACAGGTGTTCTCCGGAGACAGCAGGAATCACAACCCTCCCTCCTCTCTGTGAAGTTGTTTTTTGTCAATTTTGCCTTTTGAGCTGTCATCATACTGAGGCAAGATAAGAACATAAGATATGCCATACTGGGTCAGACCAAGGTCCATCAAGCCCAGTATTCTGTTTCGAACAGTGGCCAATCTAGGTCATATGTACCTAGCAGTTTCCCCAAGAGACCCAAGTTCCACAATACTTGTACTGGGTCAAGCATTGATATCTTCGGTCACTTTTTAATAATGGTTTATGGACCTTTCCTCCAGGAACTTGTCCAAACCTTTTTTAAACTCAGCTACACTAACAGCCTTTACTACATCCTCCGGTAACAAATTCCAGAGTTTGATTACACGTTGAGTGAAAAAATATTTTCTTTTATTAGTCTTAAATAGTTTACCCTGTAGCTTCATTGTATGTCCCCTAGTCTTTCTATATTCTGATAAGGTAAACAATCGATCTATGTTTACCCGTTCCACTCCGTTCATTAATTTATAGACTTCTATCATATCTCCCCTCAGCCGTCTCTTTTCCAGGTTAAAGAGCCCTAACCTTTTTAGCCTTTCTTCATAGGAGTATCCTTCCATCCCCTTTACCATTTTGGTGGCTCTTCTCTTTACCTTTTCTAAAATCGCTATATCCTTTTTAAGATACGGCGACCAGAATTGCACAGAATATTCAAGGTGCGGTCTCACCATGGAACAATATAGAGGCATTATAATATCTTCTGTTTTATTTTCCATTCCTTTCCTTATCATACCTAGCATTCTATTTGCTCTCTTGGCCGCCGCTGCACACTGGGCTGAGGGTTTTAACATGGTATCCACAATGACACCTAAATCTTTTTCCTGGGTGGTGGTTCCTAATGTGGAACCTTGCATCGTGTAACCATAGTTTGGGTTGTTCTTCCCTAGGTGCATAACCTTGCACTTGTCCACATTAAATTTCATCTGCCATTTTGATGCCCAATCTTCCAATTTATCAAGATCCTCTTGCAATGTTTCACAATCCTCTTGGGTTTTAACAACTTTAAATAATTTTGTGTCATCTGCAAATTTGATAACCTCACTCGTTATTCTACTTTCCAGGTCATTTATGAATATGTCAAAAAGCAGGGACCCAGCACAGATCCCTGGGGTACACCACTATTCACCTTTCTCCATTGGGAAAATTGGCCATTTAGCCCTACCCTGCTTTCTGTCTTTTAACCAGTTCCTGATCCACAATAGTACACGGCCTCCTATCCCATGACTCTTTAGTTTTGCCAAAAGTCTCTGATGAGGGACCTTGTCAAAGGCTTTCTGAAAGTCCAGATACACAATATCAACCGACTCACCTTTGTCCACCTGTTTATTCACTCCTTCAAAAAAACATAACAGATTAGTAAGACAAGATCTTCCTTGTCTAAAGCCATGTTGGCTGTCTCCCATTAGGTTGTGACTATCTACATGCTGAGTAATTTTATTCTTTATGATGGTTTCTACCATTTTTCCTGGTACTGACGTCAGGCTCACCGGTCTGTAGTTTCCTGGATCACCCCTGGAACCCTTTTTAAAAATTGGTGTTACATTGGCGATCCTCCAATCTTCAGGTATTAGAGATGATTTTAATGATAGTTCACATAGCACCATTAGTCAGGAAGGGGACCACACATTTATGGCACATCTCCCAAAGGCGTTCTTTGAAAGCTGGGGAGAGGTTACCGTGAGGGCTGTGTTAGGACTGATTCCTGTATTCTATTTGCTCTCTTGGCCATCACTGCACACTGGGCGGGGTGTTTCAATGTCTTATCCATGATGACACCTAAATCTTTTTCTTGGGTGGTGGTTCCTATATGGAACCTTGCATTGTGTAACCATAGTTTGGGTTGTTCTTTCCTAGATGCATAACTTTGCACTTGTCCACATTAAATTTCATCTGCCATTTGAATGTCCAGTCCTTCAATTTATCAAGGTCCTCTTGCAATTTTTCACAATCCTCATGAGTTTTAACAACTTTGAATAATTTTATGTCATCTGCAAATTTGATTGCCTCACTCATTCCCATTTCTAGGTCTTTTATGAATATGTTTAAAAGCAATGGACACAGCACAGATCCCTGGGGTGCTCCACTATTCACCTTTCTCCTTTGGGAAAATTGGCCATTTAGCCCTACCCTTTCTATCTTTTAACCCGTTCCTGATCCACAATAGTACATTGCCTCCTATCCTATGACTTTTTAATTTCACCAAGAATCTCTCATGAGGGATCTTGTCAAAAGCTTTCTGAAAATCCAGATGCACTATATGAACCAGCTCACCTCTGTCTACCTGTTTATTCACATCTTCAAAAAAAATATAACAGATTAGTAAAACAAGACCTTTCTTGGCTAAAGCCATGTTGGCTTTCTCCCATTAAACCATGATTATCTACATGTGCAGTACTTTTATTCTTTATAATGGTTTCTACCATTTTACCCGGTACTGACATCAGGCTCACCAGTCTGTAGTTTCCCGGATCACCTCTGGAATACCTTTTAAAAATTGGCCTTGCATTGGCTATTCACCAGTGTTCAGGTACTACAGATGATTTTAATGATAGTTCACGGATTACTAATAGTAGGTCTGCAATCTCATATTTATTTAGTTATTTAGCTAGGCTTGTATACTACTTTTCACCAGGCAAAGTGGTTTACAGTGAGCAGAACATCAGTTACATAGAACAGATAACAGCTTAGATAAAAAAAACAACATAGTCACCTGGAACAAATAATATCTTTGTTACAGAGCATATCTTACAGTAAGTATTTGCAAACATTGAATTATTTACAATAGGAGAGCAACACACAAATGGTATATTCTTTAACTATTTACAAGTACGGATTCTGTTTTGTTGGTGTCATATTTAATTTCTTTCAACACCCTCAGATGTATACCATCCGGTCCAGGTGATTTGCTATTCTTTAGTTGATCAGTTATAATACATCTTCCCAGTTTATTGACATTACTTTCAATTCTTCCAATGAATCACATTTAAATACTATTTCAGTCATGGGTAACTTTCCTACATCTTCTTCAGTAAAGACCGAAGAAAAAAATTCATTCAATCTCTCCACTATGGCCTTGTCCTCTCTTAGTCCAACACCAGAAGCATAAGAGAACTCTCAGTGTCCAAAAACAACAGTAGAGAGTGAGTGATCTCAACCAAAAACCTTTTACTGAAGACACTACATTGGTTGGAAAACACAGGAATACCAAAATGCTTAACCTGGCATGGCTGTATTTAGCAGAGCCTTCCTCATGGGTTAAGGCTTTTTTTTTTTTTAGTGCCATCAAGTCAGTGTTGACTCATAGTGACCCAGCTACCTCTGGGTTTTCTTAGCAATGTATCACTGGAAGTAGATTGCCAGCCTTTTCTTCCAAGGCAATGGAGGGTAAAGTGACTTGCCCAAAGTCACAAGGAGTGCCAGTGGGAATTAAACCCTTGATCTTCTGGGTACTAGGCAGTTGCTCTAACCACTAGGCTACTCCTCCACTTCAGGCTCTGAGCAAGCAAACACATATAAACATCACTAAAATAAATATGATAAAATATATCAATCATAAAAAGTATTAAAATTATTATAAGAGAAGGTGTAAAAAGACAGTATAAATAATGTAAATTTTATAAATAATTATAAATAATACCATAAAACATAAAATTTGGACAAATTTCTCTTTTGAACAACGCCAGTTGTAACAATCATTCTTAGATGTCCTGGCACACAATTTTGATATATCATTATATGCTTTTTTTATTCCTTTGCAAGTTCACTTTAACTGTTAAGTTTCAACATAGGACTATATCTCTAAAGCCAAATGATATATTTTATGTTGACATGTATTTTCTCTTGAATTAAAACTAAAGAATCTTTTTTACTTCCGCATGTTTTACCAGTTTTATCATTTTTGCCTTCCTGTGGATATTGTTTTACTTCCTTTTATAAAGAAAAAGAACCATTTTAAGGATTAAGATATATGTTTCATAATTGGTGATCCCTTCTATTTTTCTTATTTTATTTTTAAGGGAGTTTACTTTCTATGGTTGTGGATTACTTTTCACCCAATTACAATATTTTTTAGGGCATTTTTATTTCATTTCTAAGATCCCTTATGCCAGTTTCCTTTCATTCTGCACATGCCAATTTTATTTAGTGGCTTTGTACTGCTAACCAAATGGGCACGTTTTATGTGAGGTGGGTCGGTAATTACCCAACCTTATGTAGTCTATCTTTTATAATTTTCCCCCCTTTTCAGCCAATAAGTTTAATATTGTTTTATTTTTTTATAATTATTTCAGTCCCAATAGTTTTTTGACTGGTTTCACTTTTAAATGGCGTTGGGCCCGATTTTCAACAAGGTGCCGAAGCATGTCATATCCACAGAAAGATACCTGCTCAGGAAAAGTGCTTGAATTATGAGTCATGTGCTTTCAAAATGGCCAAGCATAGAAAATGCAGCACAAACCGAGCACAGTGGCAGGCGCCCAGCGTGGCATTGACTGGTAGGCACAGGGTCCGGAACCCGGGCTTGGCACCTAAGGTTAGCCCATGATACCCATGTATGTATCCAAACCAGTGGTCAGAGAAGTGGGATGGCAAGTATGCCTGAACCCCTGTATCACCTGGCTGGCATACCCATGCATTGACAACACTGCCACGTAGAACCCACAAGCTGTGTGCAAGAGCCCCCTGTGGCTTGGCATATAGACAACAGTGGCATGGAAGCAAGGAGGACAGCAAATTTCAATCCTGATGAGTCTGAGACACTTGCCCAATCTGTGCTGCAGTACGAGGGGGTACTATACCCCGGGGGGGGGGGGGGGCAGCAGCCAAACCTGCAGCTGGCCATGGCCATATGGAGGGCCATCCAACTCCTGTGCAGGTAAGGAGGCCTGAATTGGCCAGAGGTGTTGGGGGGGGGGGGGGGGCTGAGCACCATGCTAGGCCATACATACCCTGAAAGGCACAGCTGTGTGTCTGCACAGGGAGACAGGGCTGAGGTGCAAAGTCATATGCTGGTGACAGCCCCAATGTTTGCAGAACAGGTGTCAGTGGGGGGATCGGCCATGCATTGGTACAGGTACCATCTCTGGCTGTTTTCAGCAGGAGGCATATCCACACACAGCAGGCGGGGAGGCCACTGCACCTCCTGGTGGTGGTTGGTAGCAAAACCAGAGGGCACACACAGCAATGGCAATGCTCAGTGCATAGGGAGCTGTGGTCAGGCTGCCCACCCCAGGGGATACTGTCAGCCAATGTGAATACTCTGGATACCTGCCCCACCCCCCAGCACCTGTGACCCGGGCCCAGAGGTCTGAAGGGGCCAGTGGCAGAATCCACATATGTACTGTCCATCTGTCTCTGCAAGCGGATCTGCCACTGCTATCTGCCACCTCTTGTCTGGCTCTGGCAGCATGCTGATGATGTAAATACTACAGAACCTGACAGATGTGTAATGGTGAGCATGCACAAACCACAACACCCTGTCCTGCATGGCGCCTAACACACCATGCAGTGATGTGGCCTCTGAGGCAGTGGATGCCCCCCTGGCATGACATGTGCCCATAGCCAAGGTCACGCACAGCCCACAACCATGTACCATGGTGCCAAAGTAAGCCTGTATGCAACAGATGGGAGCAAAGAAAGGGGGGAGATCTGCAGAGGTGGCTGATGGGACCAGAGGGATGACACAGGTGAATCAGTGGCCCAGATCAGTGGCCCAGATGGCATTGTTGGTTGTGGTACAGGCACGGTGTCAAAAGTCCAGGGGAGCGGTTGTTAGGAATCTGGTGCCAGATGCCAGAGGTGTACCATCACATGCACCCCACACCACTACCCATGGGTATGCCTCTGCACCCAGGATGGGCAGGCCATCAGACTGAGGCAGGATAGAGATATTCATAACAGGTGATATGGAAGCACACAACTGAGCCAATGTGTGTCCCCTCCCCCTCTCTCCCATAGTGAATATGGTATGAGATGCACCCTGGAGGCTCTGAAGTGCCACTATCGGACACTGCGCCAGAAGTGACCAGACCAGATGCAGTGCATCAGGGAGCAGCTGGTGGCTGAGGAAGGTTAGTAGAGTACACAGTGGAGCCCAGCAGATGCAGGGAGTGGCAGTCACGGCTGCCAGACAGGTGCAGGCAGACCACCTGGTGGCGGATCTCCTGTAAGCAATGATGGGGATGTGCTTTAAGCAGCTGTGCCATCCCCCAGTGCTACTATCTCATGTGTGCACCAGTTGGCCCCCAATACATGCAGGCATGCACACATGGCCAGGACACAGCATGGGTGGGCACTACAGGGGCACACACCACCAATGGTGGCCCCAAGTGCACATTGTGCACTCACACTGTCCCCCGCAGGTGCCCATCACCCAGAAGAGCCAGCAAGCCACAGCTAGGCATGTGAGAGGGAGAGAAGAGCTGGCTGGGGGTGGGCAAAGGGGAGAGTGTGCAGTGTGCACTGTGGGATGGCACACCCCAAAGGTGGGTTGTCCAATGCATATGGCCCCCCAGAGGTGTGACAATCCCACCCCAGTGTCACACCTGTGCAGACCATTAACCCCCCTCCTTCTTCCCCCATAACCAGTTCCATGGAGGCCTCAGACACCACTGGCCCATTACAGGCACCACCCAGGAACAGCGGTCCAGCGCCAGCACAGCTGACCAAAGGTTCAGGAGTCCAGGGGTACCTCCAGCAGTGACAGAAAGGAGGAGTCCAGTTACACTTCATCAGAGGACAGCACCATGGAGGGGGAGGGCTGTGAGGGGGCCATGGCACAGAAGCAGGATGGTGAGTCTGAGGAGGAGGAGGGATCAGAGGTCCAGAGGCAGGATGGGAAGACTGAGGAAGAGAAGGGATCAGAGGAGGTAGCAGGGGAAATGCAGGCACCACCCCCCAAGCGCCACAGGTAGGGGAGCAAAAGGAGGAGCTGCAGCCCACAGCCATGCCCACCCACATCCCTGCCAGGGGGCCATGTGCCCACCGCATGGCTTGGCATGGACCAAGCACAATGGACAGCAGAGCTGTTGTCCGTCTTCCACAGCCATAGACTCCCACAGCCACCCCAGCACCCATGGGCATGCCATGGCCATGCCACACCAGGCCCCTTTGCATCACCACCCCCTCATCCATCCGGTGACTGGGCTCTGGCCACCCTGGTGGCACCTTAGGGAGAACATGCGGACTGCAGCACAGACCATCGGCATGCACCTGGATGTCCTCACTGCTGCAGTGACAGGGCACAAGCATGGCCCTTCTCTACCATAGGCCATTGACCTGCCATGGATTGCCCTGCAATGGGCCATAATGGGGCAGACCATGTGGCCACAGACATGGGTGAACAATGTCTCCATTACTGTATGGACCACTGTCGTTTTGTACCACTGTTGGTTCTATACTGCTGTTGCCACCATTGTTATATTTCTTGTTGTTGTTGTTGTTAAGTGCCGTCGAGTCGGAGTCGACTCATGGCGACCCTCTGGATAGCTATCCTAAATTGTGTTCGGTCTTCAGTCAGGCGGCTCATTGTTGACAGAGTGGTACCCGTGGCTGCTGTTATTGTATCGATCCATCTCTTTGCTGGCCTTCCTCTTTTGCGTTGACCTATCTTGCCAAGCATAATGTCTTTCTCTAATGATCTCTCTCTTCGCATGATGTGTCCAAAGTATGAAAGTCGAAGTCTTGTCATCTGAGCTTCTAAAGAAAACTTAGGTTTGATCTCCTCTAGTACCGACTGGTTTGTTCTTCGGGCAGTCCATGGTATACACAGTATTCGCCGCCAGCACCATAATTCAAAGGCATCAATTTTCTTCCTGTCTATCTTTTTCACTGTCCAGCTTTCACATCCATATATGATGTTATTGAAAATACCATGGCTTGAACAAGTCGAATCTTTGTATGGAGAGAGACATCTCTGCTCTTGAGAATCTTATCTAGGTCTTTCATAGCCATTCTGCCAAGAGCAATGCGTCGTCTGATTTCTTGACTGCTTGTTGCTTCTTTATTGATAGTTGATCCAAGTAGGTTAAAGTTGTTCACAATTTCAATTTCTTCTCCTTCAACAATGAACCTGTTGATTATGCCAGTTGTCATGATCTTTGTCTTCTTTACATTAAGGTGCAGGCCCCATTTTGAGACTATGTTCTTTGATTGTGAGAAGCAAATGTTTCAGATCATCTTCACTTTCAGCCAGTAATGTGGTATCATCAGCATAGCGAAGGTTGTTGATGAGTCTTCCACCAATCTTCACACCTCTGTTGTCTTCATACAATCCTGCTTCTCTGATGATTTGTTCTGCATATAAATTAAACAGGTAGGGGGAAAGTATGCAGCCTTGTCTTACACCTTTGCTTATTTTAAACCATTCTGTTTCTCCTTGTTCCGTTCGAACTGTTGCTTCTTGATCAATGTACAGATTGCGCAAGAGAACGATCAGGTGTTCTGGTATACCCATGCTTCTTAATGTGGCCCAGAGTTTCTCATGGTTTACACAGTCAAAAGCCTTGCTATAGTCGATAAGCACAAATAGATATCCTTTTGGTATTCTTTAGTCTTTTCAAGGATCCATCTCACATCCGCAATGATGTCTCTCGTTCCTCGCCCTTTCCTGAACCCTGCTTGCACTTCAGGTAGTTCTTGTTCCATGTATGGTTGTAGTCTCTTTTGAATAATCTTCAGTAGAATCTTGCTGCCATGTGGGATCAGAGCGATTGTGCGATAATTTCCACAGTATATTTCTTACAGGTTTGCAAATAAGCTGTCCCTGTTTTGAAATCCATTTTGTGGGAGAAAGGTGGCATTTCTGCATGAGTCATGTATGGGACCATGGGTGGGGGTCCGGGGGTCATGGTCATGAACTGTGTGCCCTGTGGGTTAGATCTGTATGTATTGGTATGGCACAGAAGCATAGCATGTGCAGAATGGTGGTAGCCCCAGCTCTGCATGGGTAGCACCTCTGTGCCATACCACCACAGAACAGCTGCTGCTGGTAGTGTCTCTGTGCCATATCCATGCAGAATGGATGACAGCATGGGTGTGGCACAGTGGTGCTACATATGCAGAATGCCCCCTGCCCCATGGAGGCACACAGTCATTACCACACTGTGCACCTGTCCACACTCCACGGCGGCCATGCCCACATACTGTGTCCTACCCATGTATTACCATATGGGCATCCATGCATGCATATGTTGCCGTCGCACAGTGGTGTGTGGCTATGGCATCCTATGGCAGATAGCTTTCACACATATTTCTGTACCATTGGCACTCAGGAACCTAAACAGGTACCAAATATACCTTTGGATGGGGCATGGCATGGCTGCACATCCTAACTGCATATGTGTTAAAGGGCCTACATGGGTAGCCTGACACCGCCATAGCACCTGAGCTACACAATGGCAGACACGGCGCCAAGAGGGACAAAGCAAACCGGGAAGGCAAACTTTACACCCTCTAAGACCACTATGGCCCTGGGACTCATACTGAAGCAACATGCTGCCCTCTTTGTGGCAGAAGATGCCAACTCACAGCTGTCAGCATGACATGACATTGTCAGGAGGTCGATGCCATCCACCACCACAACAGAGACATGGAGGATATCAAGAAGAAGTGGGGGATAGTACAGCAGGCTGTGAAGGAGAAGAGGGCCAGCAACAGCAGGCTGCCACCTGCACAACAGCATAAACTCACCCCTCTGGAGGAACAGGTACTGCAGTTCATGAAGGGGATCTCTGTCTCGGGGCTGTGGGCTTTGACAGCTCCACCCCAGGCACACAGGAGGGTGAGTAGGGGTGCCCCATAGCCTGTGTGGAGTCATGATGGCCATGTATGTGTCCCCACCATGGCTCCGTCCACCCAGGACCTGCCTATCTGTCTGTCAGACCTTGGGTGCTCATTGGGTTGGGGATGGTGTGGACTGGGAATCTACCTGACAGTTCTGTAGCGAGCCTGGTGGCACCCCATAGGCCAACCACACAACCATGTCACTAACCTCTGCCACCTTTGCTCTCTCAGAGACCTGCCAAGGATCCTATCCGCACAACCTGGAACCAATTCATCAGGGGGAACCTCAACACCCACCACAGATGATGCCAGTGCACAGCCAGGATTCAGCACAGCCATAGGGGCCGGTATTTCTGCCAGGGTGGCGGTTTAGTCCGGTGCACCACTCAGGGCATAGGAGAAGTCTGGTGCACCACCCAGGGCAGGGGAGCAGCCAATGCGGCTCCCAGGGAAGTGAAACAGGCCAGTTTGTCTGCCAGTGCTGGGGAGACAGAGATGGATGATGCCCCACTCGCTGAGCTTCAGTTCACCATCCTGGATGACCCTGTGGTTGCAAGGGGCACTGATCTGGACTAGGAGCTACTGCAGGAGGGTGCATGCATGGTGGCCAGCACTAAGGGCATACTGTCCAAACTGCATGGTACCAGCAGAATCTGCAGGCAGTCACACAAGTGAGGGAGGCAGAGTATGAGGAATAGAAGGAACACCATGTGTATATGGAGCGCCATCTGGAAGGGCACTTGCATCTGATGTGGGAGATGGTGGTATACCAGGCAATGATCACTGGTTCCCTGCACAATTTGGTGGACCTTGTGCAAGCACAGGGGTGAGTGCTGAGCTGCCAGCACACCAGCACAGCCATCTGGTAGACCTGACCCATGTCCATTGGAAGGGTGATGACATTGCCAACACATCAGACATCACTCCACTGCATCGCAGTCCGCATATCAGCAAGCACCCATGGCCAGCGGGGAGTCTGGGTGCAGGGGACACACCTGGGGGGAAATAATCACTCTGCACATGTAGTGTAGTTTTGGGCACTTTATTGGGGATTGTGTGTATCCTATCCAGATGCTGGTGTTGGGCAGTCACCTCAGAAAATGTCACATATCAGCCGCACATGGTGGGCCAGTGCCTGGGCCTGCTGCTGGCCTCTGCCCTGTCACCATCTGCTGCCTCTGTGACCTCCCACTCTGCCACAAGAGCTGGCTCTGGGTCTGGCAATCTACGCATTCATGCAAGGTTGTGAAGTATGCAGCATGATGCAAATATCTGGCATACATGCTCTGGGCTGTAGAGGTGTTCTCCACCACTCCTGTTGAGGCACTGGAAACAGCTCTTCAGCACTCCTATTGTTCACTCTACAACCACTCAGGTCTGCTGATAGGCGGCATTGTACCGCTCCTCCTGCCGGCCCATGGGGTGGCAAACTGGGTCAGCAGCCAGGTCCTCAGGGGATATCTGCTGTCATCTGTGGAGGCAAAGTAAGATATGCACATGAGCATGGGACATGCATTGGTTACAGTCTATGGGCTGCTACAGACAACATACAATATACCATCTACTAGCAAGGCGGGGTGTAATATGTAATGGTCCGCAACACTGTGTCAGTGAGAGAACACGAACATATGGCTTATTTGGCAGTCAAGCATTTGGAGTGGGGCAATGGGAGACAGTGACATGGACTGGCCTGTTGGGAAGGGGAGTAGGGGCATGGCACGGAGATGTGGTTGGGGGGGTTTGCTGGCTGGGATGGGGGCAGATATGGCTGTGCCCTACATGTGCTGCTGCCATGTGGCTGAACTACATGGAACCAGCCAGTGCTCTTCCACATGCTACTTGTTGGTGCATGCTGCCACCTCTTGGCCATGGGGCTTCAACTGGTTGTCTCCATGATGAGCATCATGGTCCACTGTAGGCATGGATCTGCATAATGGTAGTGCAAGTGCATGCAGTGGCCATCACATGTTGCCATACATACATAACACATATATCCCCACCTGTTTGCATTACACATAGCATCATATTACAGAAACCGTTTGTTCTAGGCCTGCCTGGGACTCATACATGTACGCACTCACCTAGCAGCCATGTATCTCCAAGCTGACTCCCAGCTGTTGCCTGTCCCAGGCTTGACTGGACAAGGACAAATGCATCATAGCAGGATCCCGGGTATCAGGAACACATCAGTGAAGGTCATGATGGCATCCACTATGACCTGCATGTTCATCGATGTGTAACTATGCCAGTGCCAGTATGCCCTCTTCTCCAGCTGGGGTGCCCACAGTGCAATGTGGGTGCAGTCTATACTTCCAAGCACCAATGGGAATCCAGTGACATTGTAGAATGCCTGCACAGTCTTCTGCTACATCTGTTGTGTCAAGGGGAAGGCTATGAGGTGGCACATCCTCCATGGCAGGGCCCTGGTAAAGGAACTTATGCAGTGGCTGGCAGTGGACTGCATGATTCTGACAGTCACCCCTATCAAATGCTGGAAGCTTTCAGTTGCCAGATATC
This sequence comes from Ichthyophis bannanicus, assembly GCA_033557465.1. NCBI lineage: Eukaryota > Metazoa > Chordata > Amphibia > Gymnophiona > Ichthyophiidae > Ichthyophis > Ichthyophis bannanicus. Next base: position 1,000,478,172 of record CM066034.1, on the reverse strand, counting down.
CCAGGGTAGTTGTCACAGTCATAGCCACTGGCAGGGCCTGGATTCTGGAAGTGGAAGGCTTCAGGTTCACACTGAGTATGCTGCACAACTCGGTTATCATTGCCCCATCCAGTCTATATCTCTGGTAGAACTCCTCCTCCGTCAATTGCAGGTATCTCACCCTGGCCCTGTGTGCACGTGAGGCACGGTACCTGCATCTTAGGTGCTGGGCTACAGCCTGCTGACTGATATGCACCTCCTGCCACATCCTCCAGTGTTCCCGAGCATGGCAGGCACATCTCCACCTCTGGAACACTATGTGCATGGCCCACATGGCTTCTCTGCTGGTCCAGCGACACTTTACCTCTGCACAGTTTGGTACAGGCCTGCACACACTCCCCTCACTCTACTATGCACTTTAACACCACTACATGGGTTTGCCGCTCACCATCAGCGGTTGTAACCACCAGGAAACATCACTTAAGCTTACGCAGTTAGTGACATCCAATGTCAGCACACATGGCTTTTGGAAATCCACTTTACGGCGCTTGATGCTGTGTGGGTAGGTTTATGTTTATGTTTATTGCGTTGCTTGATAAACCGCCTTTCAAACATCAAGATGGGTGTACATTTTATAAACAGAAAATAGGCCCATAGAAGCCATAGGACCAGAAAAAAGAAAGGAACTACAATTTATCAAACAGGAAAAGGATAGAGCTCACTCATACAAGGCATAGAGATTAATAAGGTTAGGAAATAGAGACTGGTAAGTCAAAAGATGTGAGTTTTTAGAAGAAAAGTGAATTTTGAGTAGGTTTTGTTCTAGTTGGAGGGTGGTGGGGTGTGAGTTCCAAAGAGATGGACCAAGGAAGAAAAAGACTGAGAGGAGTGTGGATTGAAGGTGTGCTCAGGAGGGGATGAGAATTGCAGACGGTTAACATGTATTGCTCGGAGACTACAGGAGATAGTGTGGAATTGCAGATGGTCCACCAAGTATTGCGGAGTTTGTGTATAGATGACTTGGTGTACTAGAGTTAGAACTTTATAGCGGATATGATATTCTATTGGAAGCCAGTGAAGATGATGTAAAAGGGGGGTGATGTGGTCACGGCGGGTAGAGTAAGTAATGAGCCTAGCCCGCTATATTTTGGGATTACTTGCAGACAATGGAGCTGGTATTTCTGGACACCGGCGAGAGTAGGTTGCAGAAGTCTAGCCAAGATATAACTAGCGATAGGAGGAGAGCGGTCAGTGTGTTGGGGTGAGAGAAACAGGTGAATGGCATGAATATGATGAAGATAGTAGAACGAGCATTAAGTTAACTGTGAAATGTGATTGTATCTAATAGGTATCTAAGAGAGGAAACCAAAGGGAGAGAACTGTGAGAGAGGACTGTGGAGCCAAGGAGGGGCAATCTGCCACCATGGGTAAACCAAATGGCTGACGTTTTTAGAAGGTTAACAATAGAAACATGACGACAGAAAAAGACCGCATGGCCTATCTAGTCTGTTCTTCCATATCAACAACTACAACAGTCCCCTTTTTTACCTTTAGAGATCCTCTGTGTTTGTTCCATGCTTTTTTAAATTCAGATACGTCCTCATCTCTACCACCTCCATTGGGAGACTATTCCAAAAATCCGCCACTCTTTCCGTAAAGAAATATGTCCGCATATCACTCCTGAATCTATCTCCCTTCACCCTCATCCCATGTCCCCTCGTAGCAGAACTTGCTTTCAATTGAAAGAGACTCTCCCCCTGAACATTTATACCACGGAGGTATTTAAACATCTCAATCATATCACCTCTATCCCGCCTTTCCTCTAATGTGTACATATTAAGATCCTTAAGTCTGTCCTAATATGCTTTATAATGAAGACCACTAACCATTTTAGTAGCCACCCTCTGCACCGACTCCATCCTGTTCACATCCTTTTGAAGGTGCGGTCTCCAGAATTGCACACTATACTCCAAATGAGGTCGCACCAAAGACTTATACAGAGGCATTATCACCTCCTTTTTTCTGCTAGCCATTCCTCTCCGTAAGCACCCAATTAATTCTTCTAGCTTTTGCCGTCGCCTTTTCTACCTGTTTAGCTACTTTAAGATCATCAGACACAACCACGCCTAGGTCCCGCTCTTCTTTAGTGGACAAAGTACTTCACCTCCTATACTGTATTGCTCCCTTGGATTGCTGCAGCCCAAATGCATGACCTTACATTTTTTAACATTAAATCCCAGCTGCCAAATTCTAGACCATTCTTCAAGCTTAGCTAGATCCCTCCTCATATTATCTACACCTTCCTGGGTGTCTACTCTATTGCAGATTTTGGTATCATCCGCAAAGAGGCAAACCTTACCCGACAGCCCTTCCGTTATATCACTAACAAAGATATTTAAAAAGAATCGTACCAAGGAGAGATCCCTGGGGCACACCACTGATAAATCCTTCTCCTCAGAATGAGCTCCATTTACCATTTGTCGCTTCCCACCCAACCAATTTCTAACCCAAGCAGTAACTTTAGGGTCCATCCATAGGATGCTCAGTTTGTTTATAAGTCGCCTATGAGGAACAGTGCCAAAGGCTTTACTGAAATCTAAATACAGTACATCTAGGGCTCTCCCTCAGTCCAACTCCCTGGTCACCCAGTCAAAGAAATCAATCAGATTTGTCTGACAAGACCTGCCTCTGGTGAATCCATGCTGCCTCAGATCCTGTAATCTGCTGGACTCCAGAAACCTCACTATTTTCTCTTTCAGCAGCGTTACCAATAATTTACTCATCACCAAAGTTAAACTAACCGACCTGTAGTTTTCAACCACATCCTTACTTACGCTTTTGTGTAAAGGCACCACATGAGCCTCTCTCCAGTCCTTTGGCACCACTCCAAACTCTAACGAGGCATTGAAAAGGTCAGTCAGTGGAGCTGCTAGAACGTCCCCAAGTTCCCTCAGTATTCTAGGGTGTATCCCATCCAGTCCCATCGCTTTGTCTACTTTAAGTTGAGCTAGTTTCTCACGAACACAGTCTTCTGAAAATTGTTCACGATGTCCCTCGCTTCTGTTCCTGTTTGTGAGTGTTTTCTGAGGTCCTGCTCCTGGTTCTTCATCTGTGAACATAGAACAGACATATTTGTTAAGCAATTCTGCTTTATCCTCATCAGCTTTTACATATTCCTCCCCTTCACCCTTGAGTCTGACAATACCACTTTTGCCCCTCCTCTTCTCACTAACATATCTGAAAAATGTCTTATACCCCCATTTTTTGCATTGGCTATTTCCTCCTCTTTTTGAATTTTTGCTATACTGGCTACTTTGCTAGCTTCTTTAAGTTTTTCAAAATATAGATGCCTGTCTTCCTCTCTCTGTGATCTCTTGTATTTCATGAAGGCCTCCCTCTTTTTCTTTACTTTTTTCAGCTACTTCTTTCGAAAGCCATAGCGGTCTCCTTTTCCTTTACCTTTATTTACCATTATAGCAAAAAGGTTGGTTGCCCTTAAAATATCCCCTTTCAGATTGCCCACTGTTTTTCTACATCCCCCAGCTGTTCCCATCCCGCGCTAATGACTCCTTGAGGTATTGGCCCATCTTGGCAAAGTTAGTCTTCCTAAAGTCTAAGACCCTCACCTTTGAATGGATCCCAACAGCCCTAGTCCTAATACTGAAACCACACCATCTGGTGATCACTGGATGCAAAATGATCTCCAACTATTACATCAGAAACACTTTCACAATTGGTAAGCACCAAGTCCAGTAATGGCCCCTTCACGTGTGGGGTCTTTTACCAATTGCTTGATTAGTTCTCCCTGTAGAGAATCCAGGATCTCTTTACTTCTAGAAGATACTGCAGCAGGAATGTGCCAATCAACATCTGGCATATTGAAATCCCCTATCAGTAGCACTTCCCCATTCCTAGCAATGCTGCGTATGTCTTCAATTAACTCTGTCCACCTTTTCCTCTTGTGAGGGGGGCTGTATATCACGCCAATGCAAATAGATTTCTCTTTCCCTCTTTCTAGTTTAACCCATAATGCCTCCTCTCTCCCTTTTAAGCTCTTTAATTCCGAAGCTTTAATAGTATTTTTTACATATAATGCCACTCCTCCTCCCCTTCTTCCAACCCTGTTCTTTCTGAATAAAGCATAGCCAGGGTATAAGTTACCTTCCAGTCATGGTTTTCTGTGAACCATGTTTCTGTAGCTGCCACTAAATCCAAGTCGGCCACTCCCACCAAAGCTTCAACATCAGGGATCTTATTTTCCCATGCTACGGGCATTTTTTCACACTGCTTTCCATATGTTACCCCTGTTAACCAATTTTTCATAAAAGTATTTTAATATATCACCTTCCTGGGAGCTGTCATTTACCTGGGGGCTTTCTTCACCAATCCCCAACGAATCTAGTTTAAAAGCCCTCTTCAGTAGATTAGCCAGTCTACTACCGAAGACACGTTGACCTTTTTGGGACAGATGGATGACATCTCTGCTCTGCAACCCTTGGAACAGCATCCAGTGGTCTAGAAATCCAAAAACGCTCTCAATGACACCATTCACACAGCCATGCCATTCATCTCCAGGATGCGAGCCTCTCTGCCTTGGCCTTTACCCTCAACAGGGAGGATTGAAGAGAACACCACCTGTGCACCTAACTGCTTCCACCCTCTGTCCCAGAGCCATGAAGTCACTTTTTGATACTCTCAGAGGGATACCTGGCAGTATCATTTGTTCTGACATGGATTAGCAACATCAGTGGGCTTGATGAGTCTTGGCTAACTCTCCTTAAGATCTTGTATTTCGGCACTGGGCAGGACAGCATATCTCTCTGGACATCAAGTCTGGTCAGCAGATGGACCCCTCAGTAACCCTCAGAAGAGTCAACCAACCCCAATACCCTTCGCTTCATTCTGATCACTGATTCTGCAACTTTGGGGTACTTGAGCTATAGTTCTTCCTGTGACAGGGGATGCTTTCACCGCCTCCACTTCCAGGGCTACATAATGGTTCTCCAATTCACGGGCTGGAGAAGTGTAAACAGTTAGTGGTAAGCCAGCTGGATACTTGAGTAGAGGCAGAGAGATCGGGCTGATAGGGACTTGTATAATGGAGAATGATAATATTCATCGGCATAATAAATATGCTGGACAATCCAGATTGCTGAACGAGTTAAAGAGCCCAGGGGTGCAAGGAAAAAAATGCTGAACAGGAGAGGTGTTCGGGACCAAAACCTTGAGGGATACCACAGTGGAGGGGGGATCAGAGGACATGGCACCAGAAGAAAACCGAGATGAAAGTGTGAAACTAGTGAAACACCAGATCCCGCAGACACCAGCGTTTCCCACAATCTAGATAAAAGAGAGAGTGTCTACAAGATAGAATGCAGCAGAAAATGTCCAGGGACACTGCCACTGAGATATCATCACAGTCATGTGAGGAAATGAATCTCATTAAGGAAGGGTTGACATGATTGTTTATTCTACTGTGGCCAGGAAGAAAGACGGATTGGCGAGGGGGTAAGGAAGTGCACTGAGTCTAGGTGGTGGGACAGCTGGTCAAAGGACGTTTTCTGAGAATCTGTGAAAAAAAAACAGAAGGTTATGACAGGGTTGGTAGCGTGCAGGAACATGTGGATTGAGGGACACGGTTGCTGCAAGAGAGAGTGAATCAGGGTGCGCGTCCAGGGTGTAGGGAAGATCCCAGAGGCAAGGCTTGTGTTATTATCGTGAGAATGGAGGGTAGAAGAATGAGAGGTTCTTAGCAACCAAGAGGACGGTAGTGGGTCAAGGGGGCAATTAGTCTTTTGGGTTGTTGATATGATCTTTACAAAGTTGGGTAAGTAAGAGGGTGAAAGAGGTAGCCATTGTGTGAGAGAAAGAGGGGAGGTTAGAGAGGGCGAAGGCGTGGATGGAGACGATAGGGGAGGGGGGCAGATAGACAGGGTAGATAGATGTCAAGAATCTTGGAGGAGAAAAAAAGAAGCCAGCCGAGGTGGGCTGGGAAGAACTGATTGATGGCTTAGAGGCACATGAATTGGGGTTGAGATGATGAGAGGAACCTCAGCATTAAGAGTAAAGTTGGCGGGTGGTATTCGAGGCAGAGGAAATGACCTTCGAAAAATAAGCACATTTAGCCTGCTGAACATTGGAACAATATTGTTGATGATGGGTCTTGAACTGCTGGAGGGTGGCAGGGGTGCGTGATTTTCTCCACAGATGCTCTGTATCGGTGAAGATGAGCATGCTGCTGTCGAAGCTCAGGGTGATACCAGGGATGACGAAAGAGCGCAATGAGAGGGCCTGGGCGAAGAAGTGGGCAAGAGCTGATCCAAAGCAGCAGAAGAGGAAACTTGTGAAGTAGGAGAAAGAGAGGAGAAAATTAGAGAGGAGGAGTGATTGTAAAGCAGCAGGGAAGTGTTGGATGGTGGAGGGATAATGTGGGAAGAGAGACATTCTGAGGATAAGGTGAGATGAGGCTGAAAGAGGGGATTTGGGGTTTATGAGTGATGAGCAACAGATGGCAAGCTTCCCCCCCCCCCCCACCCCCCACACACAACACAGTGCCAATCAATACAGGGATGGGGAGAAAGTGGAGAAGCCTAATGGGCAGCAATGGGCTAAGAGGGGCGTCCTCTCCTTCTTTAAGACAGATTTCAGAGAGAAGGAGAATATCTAAAGATTCCTGCAATATAAGGTCTTTTGCACCAAACAGGGTCTCTCCAATTGAAGCTGGGCCTCTCCAATTGAAGCTGTCTTGATGAATATCTGGTTTACACGGTTATGGCGGTGTTTACACAGGGAAGGGCCAGCTTTTACACATTAGCACGCACCTAGAGCTTTGAAAATCGGTCACATTATTTTTAAGGATCGGATTTAGGTCGTCCAGGCACACAATTCTGTCAAAAGGACTGGAGAGAGGCACATGTGGTCCCTTTACACAAAAGCGGAAGTAAGAATGAGGTTGAAAACTACAGGCCGGGTAGTTTAACTTGGCTGGTGAGTAAATATTGAAGCACTGCTGAAAGAGAAAATAGTGAGGTTTCTGGAGTCCAGTGGATTACAGGATCCAAGGCAGCATGGATTCACCAGAGGCAGGTCTTGTCAGACAAATCTGATTGATTTATTTTACTGTGTGACTAGGGAGTTGGACCGAGGGAGAGCCCTAGATGTGGTGTATTTAGATTCCAGTAAGGTCTTTGACACCGCTCCTCACCGGTGACTTATAAACAAACTGAGGCACCCTAGGGATGGACCCTAAAGTTACTACTTGGGTTAGAAATTGGTTGAGTGGGAGTCGATAAAGGGTACAGGTAAGTGGAGCTTACCCTGAGGAGAAGGAGGTTACCAATGGTGTGCCCCAGGGATCTGTCCTTGGTACGATTCTTTTTAATATCTTTGTTAGTGATATAGCAGAAGGGCTGTCGGGTAATGTTTGCCTCTTTGTGGATGATACCAAAACCTGCAATAGAGTAGACACCCAGGAAGGTGTAGATAACATGAGGAGGATCTAGCTAAGCTTGAAGAATGGTCTAGAATTTGGCAGCAAAGATTTAATGTTAAATGCAAGGTCATGCATTTGGGCATGCAACAATCCAAGGGAGCAATATCATACCGGGGATGAAGTACCTTTATCCACTGAAGAAAAGCTGACCTAGGCATGATTGTGTCTGATCATCTTAAAGGAGCCAAACAGGTAGGAAAGGCGACAGCAAAAGCTAGAAGGATGTTTGGGTGCATAGGGAGAGGAATGGCCAGCAGAAGAATGATGTGATAGTTGCCTCTGTATAAGTCTTTGGAGTATTGTGCCTCTATATGAGTTTCATTTGTATTACTGTGTGCAATTCTGGAGACCACACCTTCAAAAGGATATAAACAGGCTGGAGTCAGTACAGAGGGTGGCTACTAAAACGGTTAGTAGTCTCATTATAAAGTATATGAGGACAGACTTAAGGATCATAATATGTACACCTTAGAGGAAAGGTGGGATAGAGGTGATAGATTGAGACGTGTTTAAATACTCTTTGGCATAAATGCACAGGAGGAGAGCCTCTGTGGATTGAAAGCAAGCTGTGCTATGAGGGGACATGGGATGAGGGTTTAGAGTCATGAGTGATATGCAGAAAATTCTTTTACGGAAAGAGTGGTGGATCTGTGGAATAGTCTCCCAGTCGAGGTGGTAGAGATGGGGATAGTCTCTGAATTCACAGAAGCATGGGACAAACACAGACGATCTCTAAAGGTAAAAATGGGACTGTTGTAGTTGTTGATATGGAAGGACAGACTAGATATGTAGCAGCAGAGCGCAGACAAACCATAATACCAGGAGTCTGTTCAGAAGGTCCAAATCATTTATTTGTGCACAAGTCTCAAGCAAAGTCCATTTCAAAATGGTCTGAGCAAAGTGTTCTAGCAATACAACAACTTTTATAGACTTTTACTCCATTCTAGGTATAGAAAAACATTTCATTGGTCCCGGTACTCTCCCGTACCTCCCGTACCCCTTCTATTGGTGCCGGTACTGATATGCTTATCCAATTATGTTCCTCCAGTGGGCTCAGCACCTGCTTACCCCCCTTCTAGTCCCATTTACAATGGCCAGTTCATCAACTTGTTACTTTCATACTCTCAAGGACATAGAGCCAATTTGTGCATGTAGGGGAGCAGGGCTCTGCAGTTCATCTGTCAGCAGAACCAATTAAATCCCTTGCAGATTTACTTTCTTATCAGTAACTTTTAAAACATATTTTTCTGTATTGTTCCATCTTCCAGTTCTGCTTATCTAAGCTAGTTCAATATTCTTGCTATGTCCTTGCTGTGTTCCAGCTCTACAGGAGAAGATTGTGGGATGTTGAATTCCCATAGGCCTATCCAATAGCTTGACTTTCAGGTCAATCTAGATTATCTCGCTTGATTATATCAGACAAAGTTGATCAAAGGCCTACACCTGCCACATTCCCCCCTTTGATTAATCTCACCCTATTACTTAATAAGGTGTGAGAATTAAATCACCTTAAAATAGTTATACCATGGTTGAAGGATTTCGACTAGGACTAGCTTTATATAGGGCCATTATTTTAGTTGCGATCTTCCGCTCTACTGTACTATCAATAGCATTATGGATAGAACGCATACAACATGGGATTAAACATGGTAATAAGAAAATAACAGCAACAAGGATTAGTACTAATATAAGGAAAGTTTTAAATCCTCCCAGCCATGGAAAAGGTTAGCAAACCAGTTAGGGAATTTCAATGAGTGCCAAGTTTGCACTGGCACATAAGCATGTCCTTTGCATATCCTTAGCAAGTTCTTCAACTACTTGACCCTTATCATCTATTTTTAAACAGCAATTAGTTAAATTCAGTTTACCACATACTCCTCCTTCAGCTGCTAACAAATAATCAAGTGCTAAGCGATTCTGATATATAGCAGTGCGCATCTGAGTACTTTGTCTAGCTAAAAGTGTAAGAGCTTGGTTAGTTTCATTGGTGATTATCTCAACTACTGCTTGTAAGCGAATAATACGATTATCATATAGACTGGGGTTCGATATCCATACATTCCATCATCATTCCAAGTGGCAGGCCCATTATACTCAATGATTCTTTCTGGTGGCCAATCATCCCCCTGCCACTTCTCCCACTTGCCTACCTGGAGGGGTGATCTCTTCTGTCTCAATGCTCTTTTGTGTCGGTGGGTAGTATATACTGGGTAATCCTAATTGTTCTCCATGTTCAGTGTTTTAAAAGAAAGAAGGAGGGTCTGATGGTCCCTAAGACACATGCTCCTCCCCATTGTGGCGGGAGTTGTGCATAAGCTCGGTTTCCACAGATCCAATAGAGGCCAGGTGGGGCTTGCCAGACATGGGTCTTGGCAAGATTGGTCCCATAAATCAGCAAGTTCAGGAAATCTGGCTAATGGGTTAGGAGGTTCAGGTGTTTGATTCCTGACCACCATGACGTCTTTTTTGTGGTGGCATTATAGCACTTCTGGCTAAGACAGACCAGCTGTCCTACCTGTTGGGTGAACTGGGGTCCAGTTCTGGTATAGCAAAGACGTCCAACAATTGAGTGCGCTAACACCCATTCGCTAGTAGTCTTGTGTAATTCAGTCTGATTGTAAGTCAGAGAATAATTTTAAATTCTTGGGCTTCCCATGGCCACTGGTCACCCATTTGGGTTCCGCCACAGAAATAACAATCTGAGATTTTAAGACTAAATACTACTGCTCCGGCTAATTCTAGAAATAGATTCTGGAAGGATGAGGAATTTCAAACTTATTTACATGCATGGCCTCATAGAAGGGATTATGGATATGATATTTAGATGACTTGTGGGCTTGGGTATTCAATCTAATATACACAATGGTCCCAGGATCTATTGCTCCACCGGCAATACGTAAACCAAACTTGTATCCTTGTTTCCATGCATTGGGATTGTGTATCTGCAAGTGTAAGGGGTTACAAGCATCTTTCTGACATTTATCATTTGTTGTTGACTTGGTTAAAGTGGCCATTCATTTATCTATCTTTTTCGTCAACTATACCCTTATTCCATGTAGCATAAAAAACACATTCCCAATCCGGGCAATAGTAATCTGCTTCAGGGGCAGTACTATAGCCTGGTTCTTTTTTACCTGTACACTTTCTCCATCCTATGGCACCTTCTGGGCACATATACTTATGGTCATTCCGATACGCTTTTTCCCAGGTACCACAGGTGGAGCGACTATCGCTGTTTATAACATTACATGCATCATAATTCAAAACAGCAGGTTTTGTAATGTCCTTAAGTGGTTGTGTAGCATCTATTATAGGTCCATCTGCATCCTTCCATCATATTTCCAGCGTATAATAGGATGGATTCTGATGCGGATTATAGCATACCCTAGATTTGCCATTGGTGCAAACATTTAGTTCAGTGGTGTTATAAATACACCGGGTCACTTTTCCAGTGCAGGTATAATAAGAATGGTAAATCAAAGTCTGAGTTACTTTTAGTCCAGTTCGAGTAGAAGTAATGCAAGCGGTGCATGGAGGTAAGCATAAGTCAGTTCAAAACCTCCAAAGAAGGCAACCAGGGCAAAGCAAAAGCAAAGATACATGTTGATTGGAGTTCTTCTGAATCCTCAGCTTGCAGATCTTCACCACGACGTTCTTTTCTTCGTCCCGTTCGCTAATGAAGCAATTCAACGGGTGCTGAGTGTTGAATGAAGATCCTCAAGTTGTCCATCACACATCAACCAACTTAGCAATTTCAGTTGGCTTTTTGAAGTATGGTTAATCAATGTAGTATCAAAGTAGTGTGCAAAATCACACGCAATTGGGTTCGTTGAAATAAAACTGTTGCTGCATGGAAAAACAGCAATCCTCTTCGAAAGACTTGGCTACTGGCAAGGCACTGTGATGAAGTGTCTAAGTTGCTGGTTGCCGTCTCAGAGTAACTCGCAAAGGTGCATCAAGATGCTGTTCTGCTGTCCACTGCTCAGGTTCAGGATCAGCGGCGGGCTTGACTCTGCTGTGGTGGATCCAGGCGTCAATCTCTGCTACCTTTACTGCAGTTGGGGTAGACAGGATGACGGTGTATGGTCCCTTCCAATGGGGTTTCCAACGGTGTCTTCTTCCAATCTTTGATCCACACCGAAGTACCAGGCTGGTAGGGATGCAGAGGTTCCGTCAAGTTGATAGGCAACTGGTCTTGGATCCACGCATGGAGAGTCTGCAGAACAAAACTAAGAGCCTAGGAGTTCTTGCCTGGTTATTTCTGAACCAATTTGGGCTAAACTTCCTTTAATTCCCTGCACTATTGGTGGGGGTTTACCATACAGAACTTCAAAAGGGGAAAATCCTGTTGATTTTACAGGAGCTGAGCGTATTCTAAGTAAAGCTATTGGGAGCACTTGAGGCCACTTCAAGTGTGTCTCCTGGCAGAGCTTAGACATTTGGGCTTTTAGGGTACGATTCATTCGCTCAACTTTCCCTGAACTCTGGGGTCTATATGCAGTGTGGAGCTTCCATTGTATCTGTAAAGCTTTTGCTAACTGTTGAGTAACCTGGGAGACAAATGAGGGTCCATTGTCTGACCCTATTACTGCTGGAATTCCAAACCTAGGGACAATCTCTCTCATTAAAGCTTTGGTAACTTCTCGGGCTTTCTCAGTTCTGGTTGGGAAGGCTTCTACCCACCCAGAGAAAGTACAGACTAATACTAATAGGTAATGATATCCATTGGCTTTAGGCATTTCGGTAAAATCAATTTGGAGGTTGTGCATGGGGGTTACACCTCCTGACTGAACTCGGGGTGCCATTATAAGGCCTTGCTTGGCATTATTTTTGGCACAAGTTAGACATTGACGTGCTACTGAAGCTGATATGGTTGTCAATAGAGTAATGTAAAAATGGGGTCTAAGTGCTTTTTCCATAGCACTTTTCCCATAGTGGGTGGCTTCGTGAAAGGCTTTGACAAAAGATGGTCCTAACAGTTCGGGAATTACTATTCGTCCTGGGGGTTGACTGCCCTCTGCTGGTGGCAGCTCAATCCATCCATCTCTCAGTACTCCATCTTCCTTGTTACAGTAGTAATCTAATTCTTTGGTGGTATATCGTGGTGTCCATAAATTTAGAGGTACTGGAAACAATGCTGCTTGCATTGGCATAGCTTGTGGTGTAATTTGTCCCGTCATAGCTGCTTGTCGTGCTGAGGCATCTGCAAACCTATTTCCTCGGGCAACTTCTCCTTTTCCTGCTTGATGTCCTCTGCAATGCATGACAGCTACACGTGTTGGGGCCCAAACTGCATCAAGTAACATCAGTATCTCAGAGCCATACTTGACTGATTTTTCCTCCGGATGTGATGAGCCCTCGTTATTTATAGAGAGCTCCATGGGCATGTAGAGTAGTGAAGGCATATTTGGAATCTGTATATACATTTAGCACAAGTTTCACTCCTAATAACAATGCTCTGGTGAGTGCTATCAATTCGGCTTTCTGAGCTGACGTGCCTGAGGCTAAAGCTGATGACTCAACTACTTCATGTGAGTGACAACTGCATATCCGGCACAGCGTCGTCCATCGAGGATGAGACTGCTCCCATCAACATAATAAACTTGGTCAGGATTGTCTATGGGCACATCTGTTAGGTCAGGTCGACTGGAGAACACAGTGTCCATGACTTCGATACAGTCATGTTCTGGGAGTTCTTCACTAATAGGTATCAAGGTGGCTGGATTCAAGGCATGACTCACTTCTAGTTGTATCTGTGGGTTTTCACATAACATGCTCTGGTATTTCAACATTCGGGAATTGGTAAGCCAATAATTTGCTTTTTGTTCCATGAGGGCAAGGACTGCATGTGGCACAGTGACTCGTAGTTCTGTCCTAATGTGAGCTTGTCTGCTTCACTCACTAATAATGCTGTAGCTGCAACTGCTCTCAGGCATGGCGGCCATCCTTTGGCCACAGTGTCCAACTGTTTCGATAGATATGCTACAGGTCGCTCCCAATTTCCCAATCTCTGAGTCAACATGCCTAAGGCATTTCCCTGTGCTTCATGTACAAACAAGTGGAAAGGCTTGTGAACATCTGGTAGTCCAAGTGCTGGTGATGACATCAATTCTTCCTTTAACTTCTTGAAGGCTGTATCCTGCTCAAGTCCCCACTCCAGTGGCGACTTTTCTTCTCCTTTTGTGGCTTCATATAATGGTTTAGCAATTTGGGCAAAGTTAGGTATCCAAATTCGGCAATATCCTGCCGCTCCCAGAAAGGCTCTGACTTGCTTTCTGGTTGTTGGGGTTGAAATTCTGCATACTGCTTCTTTTCTTTCTCTGCCTAATCTTCGGCTTCCTTGGGTTATACGAAAACCCAAGTATTTCACTTCTTTTTGGCATAGTTGCGCTTTTGCTCTGGAAACTTTGTATCCAGCTTCATTTAGTAACTGCAAGAGGTCTTTGGTAGCTTGTATACATTCACTTTCTGATACAGCAGCTATCAGCAGATCGTCCACGTATTGGAGAAGCACTCTCTTCCCCGGGGCCACTGGATAACTTGAAAGGTCTTGATTTAGTGCAGCACTAAAAATGGTAGGTGAATTCTTGAATCCTTGGGGTAATCGTGTCCATGTGAGTTGGCCCCCTCTTCCAGAGATGGGGTCCTGCCATTCAAATGCAAACAAGATTTGACTTACAGGGGCTAATCTTATGCAAAAGAATGTATCTTTTAAATCTAGTACAGTAAAGTGGGTAGCTTCAGCAGGTATTAGTCCTAGAAGAGTATAAGGATTGGGTACAACTGGATGTATAGTTTCGACTGCATCATTCACTCTCCTTAGGTCTTGCACTGGGCGGTAATCATCCGTCCCAGGTTTCTTTACTGGCAAAAGTGGAGTGTTCCATGGGGATTGACATACTTTTAGTAGGCCATATTCGAGCAATCTTTGTAAGTGGCGATGAATGCCTTCAATTGCAGCTCTTGGGAGAGGGTACTGTTTGACGTGTACTGGTGTAGCACTAGGCTTAAGGGTTACAATTACTGGGGCTATATGTTTGGCTAGGCCTGGAGGACTGCCTTCTGCCCATACTCCAGGTGGTGCATGAATGTTCTTTAAAGTTTGTTCGAAATAAGTGTCTTGGATAGAATCATCAATATAATATCTCCATTCTTCTTCTCGGGGAACTGTCAGCAACATTATTCCTGCTGGTTTGGCTTGGGGATTTACTGTCATTTGCATTTCTCCTTTTTCAGAGAAAGATATTTGTGCTTGAAGCTTGGCTAACATATCTCGTCCCAGTAGTGGCACTGGACATTCGGGCATGTAAAGGAATTGATGAGTTATTTGCTGTCCTCCTAGACTGCATATACGATTCTGAAGAAAAGATTTTGTAGCTTTGGCACCAGTTGCTCCTATGATGGTGACTGCTTTTGTAGAAAATGGGGCTATCTTTTTGTCTATTACTGAATGTTCTGCTGCAGTATCAACCATAAAGTTCATAACTTGGTCTCCTATTTGTATTCCGACCATAGGCTCCTGGAGACCTAAAGCAAACTCGGAGCCCGGTCTGTCCTAGTCCATGTCATTTTCATCATGGATTGTCGTAGTCACTGCTTGGATAGCTCCTCCTCTTTCTCGCTGGAATTGCTCTCGATTGGCCCCCGCCCCCCCGGTGTCGGGGACGGCCTCGTCTTTCTTCTCGCCACTGATGATTGTTTTCGTCATCTTGCTGGGCGTCTTCGAGTTGCGGGCATGCATCTTTCCAATGTCCTTCTTCCCAGCAATAGGCGCATTGGTTTACGGCCTATTTGGGGCCGACTTCCTCCTCGGCCCCGCCCCCTTCCTCGGCTCCTTCGACTAGGGACACCTCCCCTTTTCTGTTCAACTAAGGCCGCAGCCAAAAAATCAGCTTTCTTCTTCATCTTTCGATCACATTCTTTCTGCCTTTCATTATCACGATTCACATACACTTTATGAGCGACTTCCAGTAACTGAGTTGTATTCATGCCCGCAAACCCTTCTAACTTCTGCAATTTACGTCTAATGTCTGGTTGAGACTGGTTTACAAAAGCAGAATTCACCATACATAAACTTCCTGGTGCCTCGGGATCATAGGGAGTATACATTCTGTATGCTTCCAGTTAATCTTTCATGAAATTCTGCGGGCTCTCATCTATACCTTGGATGACTCCTGCAACTTTGGAAAGGTTCATAGCCTTCTGGCCCCCCCTTTTCAGACCTTGTAAAAAGCCTTGGCGAAAACGGGCTAGGGCTGTGGATCCTACCTCTGTATTTGGATCCCATCGGGGTCTTCATTCGGGAATTCTCTCAGGGCCGCTTCTCGATGGTCTATTCTCCCGTCCCCTGTCCCAGAGCTACAGGGTTATCCGCCAGCCAATCCATAGCTGCTTTTCTAATTCGTGCTCGCTCCTCTGTCGTGAATAGAGTGGTCAGGAGCTGGCGGCAATCTGCCCAAGTGGGTTGGTGGGTTTCCATAATAGTATTTACTAATTCTGTAAGTTCCAAGGGTTTATCGGTATAGGAGGCATAATGTGTCCTCCAATTTAACAAATCAGTTGTGGAGAAAGGGACATACACATAACTTAGGGGTCCCGCTACCACCTCATCATTTTCATTCTTTACGGGCACTCCCGGGACTTGCCGTAAGGGCATCATCTTGGCAGTAGATATCTTTTGGGATCTAAGGGATATTTTCGTAACTGTCCTATCAGGGGTCACTTTCTTCTTCTCTACATGTTTCACTTTGGATGTACATTTTGCTGGCAAGCTTGTGCTGGCAACCACTTTTACACTGTCAGCATCGCTTAGGGAATTTTCAGTTTCTAATTGCTCTGCGTCTGTATCTGACTCTCCTTTTTCTGTCTCAGACGATTCACCTTCATGTAAAGAGGATTCATCTTCCTGCTCTTCGGGTGATAGCTCTGGGGTTGGGTCCCACCTCGGCTGTCTCGGGGTTTCTGGGGCGGGACGTCGGGCAGCCCTTACTGGACCTGGAGTTCGAGGCTGTCGGGAATCATTTCTGGGGAATCAGATCTACCAGGACGGGCTCCTTCCTGGACTTCTTATCCTGCCCTTTCGTTCTAGGCTGTTCTGTTTTCTGACTATAATCTGTCTTCGCTAACATTATTCTGCACTGTTCTTCATAACAGCGCTGCGCCCAAGGGGGCGGATCTTCACAAATACTTAACCAGGAATCTATATATGGGTACTGATCGGGGTGCGCTATCCGCACTCTACGGTGTACTAACTGGATAATTTCTACATTAAAAGTTCCCTCTCAGGGCCAGGTGGGGTCTAGATCGGGCCACTCCCTAGTACACAGAATTTGTAAACGGGCTGCTGTCATTTTAATACCATAATCTCCAGAATATCCCTCTTTAAAATGTGCGATCATACATTCTAATGGAGTGTTCCTAGTAGACCCCGCCCCTCCCATTTCGATGTGTGCGCGCAGCAACAGACAAAAGGGAAAAGGAGGGCGGACCGTGGGTAAGGGGTCCTCACGGCCCTGGAAACGTATAGGGAGAACAAATAACAAGACAAGACGACAATCGCTTCCCCCTTTTCGCGACCTGAATGCGGTCGCCCGGTCAGGAAATGCGCTACTCAGGGGTCCGCCTTCACTTGGTCCGTGCTGCCAGACCTCTCATCCATACTTCATTCACACAATCATGCTAGCAAACGTATCCCAAAATGCAGTTCGTTCTATCTATTCTGACTAGTCTTATCCAATTTCCAATTACAAAAAGACGGGAGTTTCGCCCTGCGAATACTCCATGCGGGGGTACTCGGTCCGTCTTTGAGAGGTGATCAAGCTCTCTTACCAATTTCCAATTTTTCTCGAGATTACAAATTCCAAGTTCCAATGGCAGCACTGCTCTTTCTATCTCTGTCTAGACAACAAATCAAAACTATACTCACCGGATCCGGTCCTCAAACTTCCCAAGCAGGCGCATGAGTTGGACCTCGGACTCCCCTCACTCTGGTTAGAGGCGATGGATCCAGCCGGGCTCGGCACCCGCAGAGTTCCGACAAGCTCCCACCGATGCAAGGGCCCGGCGGCGCCAGGGAGTAGCCCTCGTCGGAAGGGCGCGATCCCGGCAGGACCAAGCCTATAGAGGCGGAAAGTCGTGGCATATTGCCCTATATACACTCTGATTGCACAACTTCCCGGCCAACGCACCAAGAATATGTAGCAGCAGAGCGCAGACAAACCAATAATACCAGGAGTCTGTTCAGAAGGTCCAAATCATTTATTTGTGCAAAGTCTCAAGCAAGTCAATTTCAAAATGGCTGAGCAAAGTTTTCTAGCAATACAACAACTTTTATAGACTTTTACTCCATTCTAGGTATAGAAAAACCATTTCATTGGTCCCGGTACTCTCCCGTACCTCCCGTACCCCTTCTATTGGTGGCGGTACTGATATGCTTATCCAATTATGTTCCTCCAGTGGGCTCAGCACCTGCTTACCCCCCTTCTAGTCCCATTTACAATGGCCAGTTCATCAACTTGTTACTTTCATACTCTCAAGGCCATAGAGCCAATTTGTGCATGTAGGGGAGCAGGGCTCTGCAATTCATCTGTCAGCAGTCCCAAATAAATCCCTTGCAGATGTACTTTCTTATCAGTAACTTTTAAAACATATTTTTCTGTATTTTTCCATCTTCCAGTTCTGCTTATCTAAGCTAGTTCAATATTCTTGCTATGTCCCTCGCTGTGTTCCAGCTCTACAGGCAGATTGGGGGATGTGCAATTCCCATAGGCCTCCCACTAGCTTCATTTACAGGTCAAGCTAGCTAGGCTCGCTTGCTTATATCAGACAAAATGGATCACAGGCCTACACCTGCCACAGATAGGCCATGTGGTCTTTTTTCTGTCATCATGTTTCTATGTTTCTATCATTAAATGCCTTTTTTAGTTCAATTTATAGCACAGGTTCAACATAAGACGTGGGGTATGTTTACTAAACCGCGCAATTGTGCGGGGCGCACTTGAGCGTGTGCTAAGTACCTTAGCGCACGCTAATCGTGCGTTTTTGTGCCCCGCACATGTGCGGCGCGCTGATGTGCAATAGAGGCGAGGAAAGGCATTCTGAGGGCGGAGAAGGCTCCCGAGGGGCGGAGGGACGGGGTCAATGGGTGGAGAGTGGGAGGGGAGAGGCTCCCCGCACAGGAGCGGGGCTGAAATTCAACTAAAAAAATACCGCGAGTGAAAACCTCGCGGTAGAGCCGATTTAAAGGGAAGAGAAACCATTATGTCAGCAATGTACAGCAAAACAAGGGAAACCTACAAAACGTGAGCAGTGTGATACATGTGCACAGAACAAAATAGCAAATAAAAATAGAAAATGACCACACCAAAATTCTTAAAAATTATAATCCAGCTGGAAACAGTGATAGCAATGGGCAACAATAAAACACACTCCCAGGAAAGCTCCCAAAAAAAGGAAATTATTTTTGGAAGTGTCTATGCTACGTAGACCCTTCCAAAATTCTCTTTTTTTGGAGCTTTCCTGGGAGTGTTTCTTACTGTTGCCTATTGATATCACTTTTGCCCAGCGTGGTTATGTTTTATTTCCTTTTTTTTTTAGGCCATTTCTAATGTTTATTTTCCCTTTTGTCCTCCCTACAAGGTGAATGAGCCCACAGTGAAATTGTGCAGAGCAGGGTTTCTGATTCTTTGGCCAGGTTTCCTATCTCCAAGGACTGCACTGTCTCTGTGGCCACAGTGTGGTGCAGTGAACACAGACAGTGTGTTCAGGAGCCAAAGGTCAGCAGCTCAAGTCCCAGCTGGGGCCCCTGCAAACCCCATCCCCATATTTTAACCCCCCACTAAACCGTGATAGTAAAGACCAACCTTTTTTGCAGAGCACCTAAGCCTGGTCCACACACCTCTATTTTACCTTACAGAGCACAGACACCAGAAACAGGCGTATTACCTAGACCACAGTCCCCTCAATGCAGTCCTGGAGGGCCACATATCATTCAGCTGTGATGCTGTTACCAATATAAGGCCACGTCAGCATGGTGGCGGAAGGGTACCGTTGGTGGAGGGGGCAGTTACCTACGGCAGTATCCCCCAAATGCAGTCCTGGAGGGCCAAACACCATTCAGGTTCCATGCTGCCTCTAATTAAAGATGCCTGTGCTGCATATCTATGCACCACACCCATGGTATGCAGAGGTATCTCATGCATATTCATGAGGGACAGCATGAAAACCCCGAACAGTGTTTGGCACACCAGGACTGGAGTTGGGAACCTCTGCCGTACAGCAGCAGCCAACAGGGGCAGACCCACAGGCCCCATTGGCTAATGCCTCCTGGCGAGGCAGGACATTGGGCTCTGCGTGCATCTCCCAATACTAGCACTGTCATTCCTTAGCAATGCCACCCTACACCTGGGTATATGGTACACACCTATCAAACGTTTCCTATGATTACTGGCAGATAGCAAGTCCTACGTTAAGCACAGTTTGCTCATTGAGCTCCATCATAACAATCTTTCTGATGTCTGCGGTGTGTGCTGCAGGTCTGGTCTCTGACAGTGTTTACCACCCTGGGGAGTGACCCCCGACAGTATTGCGTAGCATATCCATGCCTGTACTGTGCCCAGGACTGGTGTGGTGGGCAGTGCTGCTGAACTCCTCTATAGTAGCACAATGCTGGCATAGGTATCGGAGTGTGTGTCTGTCTATACAGTGTGTGGTGGCTGCAAACACCTTCCACAGCCCACACTGCCAGCACTGTTGCCATTATTGACCTGGCAATGTGCATAATGAGGAGCAATGTACCATGGGTACAGCCCGTCCAGGGTGGCCTGGCCAGGGTGCATCTGCACAGGGTATAGGGCACTGACTGGGACATTTTAGTGCATGGCCACCACCTACACAGACAGGGTGACCTCAGTATGTCCTGCTGGGAGAACACTCTCACCCTGACTGTGCAGTGACCACAGCATGGCTAGGCACCCCCATAGTGCTATATAGTATTTTTGTCATGTGATATTTATGGGTTTCCTTTTGGGGCCAGTCACTGACTTATCTGCTTGTTGTGTGTGCTGCTGTCCCAGTTCTGGGTGCATGCATTTCCACCAGGACCATGCACTATGGACCAACTAGCAGACTGTTTGCAGCTGGTATGTGTCTTGATGGAGTGCCTTGCAGGGTTGCAGTGGCCCGAAGGCTTGATGCAGGAGAATATCAGATGGTGGTGGGGTGCAGCTTAGCATGTGCAGGCCCAATGTCTGTCTGCTATTGTGTTATGGATATGTACAGAGCTGCATTGACTGCCCTGAAGGGTGTCTTTTCCACGACTGGACTGGGGGTGATGTCCCCTCTACTGCCACCATTGCAGGGAGGTAGAATGTGGAGCTGTTGATGGGAAACCCTGTTTTGGCCACCCTCAAGCCCTGGAGGAGGTGGGTGGTAGTGTGCATGATCCTCCTGGGGGTCCATAGGGGCTACACCTGACTGAAGCAGATACATCCAAGGTGTTTTCTGCAGAAACTACCTATCTCACACATTAACACTGCTTTGGACCTACAATCATGGCCTATTTCTGCCATGGAAGGTGCTGTGGACCTGGTGCTGGGCGCCTCACCGCAACATCAGGGTGAGCACAGTACCCGCACAATGTGACGGTGTGAAGCTACTCTGTGCCAGTAAAACACACGGTCTGTACCCCCTACAAGGCCGAGGTGCTGTGGGGGTGCAAATGGTCAGTTCCCCCTACCAGGCCGAGGTGTTGTGGGGGTGCATAACCCATCTTGTGTTCATCTGTGGACAGTTGATTTGCATGTGCAGTGCATCATGGGTATGGATGTGCACCCCTATCCTGGTGACCACAACAGACTGTCTGTGTGGTGATGTGCAGGCTCTCTGCAGCCAGCCAGGGGCTTGTTAGTAGCTATAAAGCTGTAGCCCAATGGTTTACTTCACTGCCTGTGAAGCCAGAGGTCATGGGTTTCAACCCACAGTGGAGTTATTTGATAGGGCTGCCCAAAGCATTATCTCTTTTTAATGTACATTTTTGCTGCCAGCAAAAACACCCTCAGCGGATTGTACTCATAAGGTGCCTCTGAGGGCGCTTTATAGGGCGGACCTATAGGGCACCTTATGGTTCCCATCCATATAAGGTGCACTATACATTATCCTGTGACGCAACTTATAGGGTGCCCTTTAGGGGACAGTTTAGGGTGCCGTGGCGGACAGTGCACTTTCAAGTGTTCCCTATGGAGTTCCTTATAGGGTGCCTTATCCGGCACCTTCAATTACGGCACCGTGAGGGCGTGGTTTGCTAGCAGCACTTAATAACATAAAAATAAAAGTGCTGCCAGGAAGCCCCCACCAACAAACCCGTACATTGCCAAAGCTGATGCCTCACCCAGCCTTACGGATAAATCGCGTCAAACAAATCCCGCTACCAGAGATGTATAAATCTATCAATATAAAAAATCCTGAAAACAATCCCCACCATGTGAATGACAAATATTTTTTGTCGGACGCACCCATGAGGGAGGTTTAGATAGTCTTCAAAACCACACCCTCCAATTGGGGCCCATTTTAAGTCGAACAAATGTTGTTTCTATAGCCAATTTTTTATGTATAACAAACTTATCTTAAAACTCCAAGAGAAGAAACGTTGTTGTTGCTGCATGAAATGTCCAACCTCTGAGAACACGACGTGCACGTTTCGGGAACCAACCGTCCCTGTATCAAGTGCTCTTTATGTCGGTCACATCCCAAAATTTTAAATGGGTTTTCTTCTCCAGTTTCTCCACTCAAAACTAGACGTTACTCGTCAGCATTACCTGGTGGAAACCGGCGTCTTTTAATGCTGACTGGCATGGTTAACTGGTAATGGAAACTGGCATTGCAATACACATAGGATATGAAGGGTCCATAGAGCATTTTTAGTGGTTCTGGTCATTGTCCAAATCAACTAGTCTAGTCAGTTTAAACACCCTTGATAGTTAATTTTCAGTGGTATGTTTTTGGTCATATTCTTATCTTTGCATAAGTCCAATTTGAGAATGCTAGTCCAAGCATCATTGTCTTCTAATTCATGTTCGTAACTGACAGCATGAGCATCTCTTTCTATATGCTGTTTTCTTATGTCTATATATCCAGGAGCAAGCAGTAATGCAGTCTTCACATATGAGTGATGTTGGTATTGATTTTATTTATTTATTTTTATTAATTTATTTGGTTTTATACTGCACTATTCAAGATCAGCATGGTTTACAAAGTAACAACATCATACAAGGAACAGCCGACGCGTAGGGTTGCCAACTTTTTCACTGAGAAAAACAAGACACCTGTGGCTCACCATGCTCCACCCATTCCCCGCCCCAGTCCCACCTCCGCCCCACCCCCAGTCCACCCATGCTCCACCCTAGCCCCACCCACAACAATTACCACGGGCAAGTGTAGGCAGCTGTAGGGGAGAAACTTTAAAAGTGAAAGGATGAGATTATATAGATCTATTATCAGAACTGTGAATCCTGTGTTTGAGTGTCTTCTTGGGAAATACTGTGAATGCTGAAGCTTCATGATATTTCAGTAAAGTTGCAGTTCAGTATACCTCACTGTGTGCTGTGGATTTATTTATGAACTTCCTGACCCCCAAGGTGGACCAAATGGAATAATATTGCCCAAATAGGAGAGCTACTTAAACTAAATAATCTTATATATTGAAGGAATCAACATAAGAACCTACTCTAATCCTTCATCACTAATACGCTCAGTGCACTGCAGGATAGGGTTGCCAACTGGCCGGTTTTTCCACGGCCAGGCCGGCTGCCGGCGCAGAGGCAAAACCGGCCCTTTAAAAGCCATTTTTTTTGCTCTGGCCGCAAGATCGGGAGCGGCCAGAGCAAAAAAACCGGCTTTTCTCCGCTTCAGAGGGAGCAGGGGGAACGGGGGGGGCCCTTCCCCCGCCCCGCCCCCCCCCCCCCACCCCCCCCCCCCGCCCACCCCCCCCCCGCCCCCCCCCCCCCCCCCCCCCACCCCACATAGCGCGAGGCCCGGCTCACTCGGAAACACAACAGCGTGAAGAGCCTTTACCTTCACGCTGGCGGCTGTTCCTGTGAAGCCGCGAATGCTGGGAAAGGTTAAAGTTTGCCCTTTAACCTTTCCCAGCATTCGCGGCTTCACAGGAACAGCCGCCAGCGTGAAGGAAAAGGCTCTTCACGCTGGCGGCTGTTCAGAGGGAGCCGGGGCCTCGCGCGGGCTTCCCCGGCTCCCTCTGAAGCCTCAGACAGCCGCGATGCTGGTCGGGGGGGGAGGGGGGCAAGGACTGCATTGGCTGTGATGGGGGGGGGGGGACCTGGACTGGAAAAGGGCTAAGGGGGGGGGGACTTGGACTGGAAAAGGGCTAAGGGGGGGGGGACTTGGACTGGAAAAGGGGTAATGGGGGGGGACTTGGACGGGAAAAGGGCTAAGGGGGGGGGCTAGGACGGGAAAATGAATAAGGGGGTGGGACTTGGACTGGAAAAGGGCTAAAGGGGGGGGACTTGGACTGGAAATAGGCTGATGGGGGGGGACCTGGACTGTAAAAGGGTTATGGGGGGGGGGGACATGGACTGGAAATGGGTTGTGATGGGGGTGGAGGGGACCTGGACCAGAAAAGGACTAGGGGGGGGGGGGAACATGGACAGGAAATAGGCAGTGATGGGGGGGGGGACCTGGACTTTAAAAGGGTTATGGGGGGGGGACATGGACTGGAAATGGGTTTTGATGGGGTTGGAGGGGACCTGGACTGGAAAAGGGCTATGGGGGGGGGGAACTTGGACTGGAAATGGGCTATGGTGGAGGAAGTGGGATCTTGGACTGGAAATAGGCTGTGATTAGGGGGGCTAGGACTGCAAATGGGCTGAGATGGTGCGGGGGGACTCGGACTGCAAATGGGCTGTTATGGTGCGGGGGGACTCGGACTGCAAATGGGCTGGGATGGTGGGGGGGGCCTAGGACTGGAAATAGGCTGTGATGGGGGACTTGGACTGGAAATGGGCTGTGATTGGGGGGGGGGGAGCTAGGACTGGAAATGGCCTGTGATTTGGAGGGCTCGCACTGGAA